>OX387425.1:45213811-45813811 GCA_947563755.1 Lochmaea crataegi | reverse complement strand
TTTTAGATATTATCATCCCTTTTAGAGGAGGAAGGGCGACCGTCTCAAAAACACGTACCTTGGTAAACAGTCATTGCCATACACTTTTTCACTAGCAGTTTTTCGAAATTAGACTTGAAATTTCACAGCAATTCGTTGCTCTATTGTTACTCAACACAAAAGAACAACTCTAATGTGAAAGAAGACTACTGCTATACAGATTTGTTTACTAAAGCGAGAGGTACTTACTGCATTCGAAACAGAAAGAAACGAAACCGTTGTCAGTATCTGACGTTTACTACTTCTTCTGTAGCGGCTTCAGTCTGCATATTCAATAGCCACACCTAGAATTTTATAGATAGTCTGTATCTAGTTTTATGTATGGTACATCGGTTATCAAGTTCACTTTTGGCATGTGAATTTTCAAAAAATAATAAAACATATTTTGAACGTTTTGAAAACATAAGCTACAGAGAACCTATAATAAAAAATGTCATAGGTATAATTCGTAATGAAGGAAAACAAATATATTTCTAGTTCTATATCATTTATTATAAACGTAAATATCTAACAAGGTAGATCTAGAAATAACATGTACATACAGGGGGTTTCTAAATTAATGCGAAAAATTCAGGAGGTAATTGCCCGTAAAAATTTATGATGAGTCTTTCCTGTGACAAAATTTCCACAGCTCACCCCAAAAAGTTGCTGAATAAAATTGAGTTTTTATTTTTATTTCTCTCAAATTCAAATAGGTACAGATGGAAACTTTCCTTTCCTTTCCTTGGTCTCGTAATGACTAACCACCGGTATTTTTTTAACATTCCATTTACATTATAAAGGAGTGAAATTATCAACCCTTAATTTATTTAATATCAAATATTTTTTTCGAGATTGAGTTTTGTGAATTAAAAATATTATTTAAAATCTCTGTTGTCTTGAAAAACTTTTTTCTCTTGAAATTTTTTCCTAGTGAGAAAAAAATACGTATTCTTTATTAAATAATAAACTACGTATTGAGAGTGGAAAAAAGTAAAGATGGAAAATGCAAGAATAAAATACGATTCATGATAAATTTTACGAATGATCGCCTCCAGCCTAAATACATGAATGTGTCTACGTCTAATCGATCGTCGAACATGCTCAAATATTTGAGGCGTATTTCTTATAGTATCTACACGCTATTCGAATACGATTCTTCAAATCATTGATATCAAGTATCGGTGTGTTGTAAACTAATGACATCATAACCAGAAATCACATGAATTTAATCCTGGAGATCGTGAAGGCCAGTGGTTCACTGCCTGACTCGGAGCGCGGAGCAGTGAACATCCAAGTAAGGAAAAAGCATTTTATTCCCGTGTATCTCATAATCCTTAAATACTTGACGTAGTATTATATCTATTTTTTACTAGAATTTAGGATATACCAGATTTTCTAGAAATTACGGAAACAATTTCAATATAATAGATTTACAAATTTGATCATTTACAACATACTTAACCCTGCAGTAAACGGGTGAAATATTAAACACAACGGGACGGGTTAGGTATAAGATACACTTACGCCTAATTGGGTTTTTTTTTTAACTGAATATAAATGTGATAAAGAATATGACATTAGAACAAAAAGAAGTAATTATTATGATCGCTGATAAAACAAAAAAATGTAAAAACTAAGACACTAAGACTTATTGTCTAAATATATCTCGATCTTCCTCATTCCCAGATTCCTCTCCAGAACCAAGTTCTTCATCAGTAGGAACTTAATCATACATCTCTTCCAATCGACGAATATTTTTACGCCTATGAGTACAAAATAATTCAAAAAATATATAAATATGACCCACTAAAAAAACTTACATAACTGAACGGGAGGTGTATCTCATACATAAAACGTTTATTATGAATAATCAGCGAATTTTCTTTTTTCACACTTGTTTATCGACTGAATTCAGGAAAGTACTGTAAGTCTCAGCGGTCAACAGCCGAGCGGTCAACGAAATAAAAAGAGAATGTATGTACCGTAGGGTGGGCAAAAAAGGGTCACTTCAATTTTTAAAAATTTCTAAAATCGTCAAAAATCGATTTTTTTTGTTTTGTTTCCCATTACTTCATTTTTTTTCTACAAGAAAAATGATAAAGATTCTAAAAATCTCAAGTCTAAATTTTAATATTTAAAGGTTGTAAGAAACTAGCATGTAACAGAATTATCCCGGGATGATGAATGCAGGTTTTCTGTGGTTTTTCCCTGCATTTTAATTTCTGCAATGATGGGAACCGCGATACATTGCGGAAATTAACCAAATGGCCATCCTTTGAGTGCGCAGCCACAGCGACCTTTAACTTCACTTGCTATTTTCTTTCAATTAAACCCTGAAGAGGACTTAATCCTAACAGGGTAGAATAAAAAAATTTTTGCAAAATTCTTGAAATTTTCAAAAAATTTTCTTGAAAATCCAAAAAAGGATTCATTAATTTTCAATAGTAAAATCATGTTCGAACAAAAATACATATGATTTTTCCACCTCCCTCAAATAACAAGACATTTTTAAATAATTTATTTATGAAAGAATTTTTAAAAAATTGTCCTCGCCGGAATTCGATCCAACACCTACAGGCCTATCACGAACTGTGCTCCAACGCGTTGCACTACCGAGACTCGTAGGAAAGTTTTGCGGAATCATGAACATAACGTATTGCTGAAGTTAAATTATTAATGTAAAAATCGTTAAATTAAAATAACAATTTACTGATTCCTACCATTTTGCAAAATACAGGGTGTTCTTTAATTAAAAGGTAAAATGTATACTTATATAATAGAATATAGTTAGAATATGTCAATGCCGTATAAGTTATTTCATTGATGACGTACCATAACCTCACTTTTACTTTTCCTCCCTAGGGAGGAAAAGTACGACTTTGCTCCCTACAATGAGGCCAGGAGATATATACTTTGGATAGAGGTAGGCGGAAACCATGTTTATTCACATACCTATCGTCATTAGTCTCGGAAGAAAAGCTGTTCCAAACAATGATAAAAATCCCCGAATGTACTGCAACACCACAATAGTTATTTCTTGCTCTATGTCACTTCTTTTTAATGATAGATTCAGTATGTTCCACACATAATATTTCATGCCCATGCCATTTTTTTTATTGGTCTACAATATATGGATTTTGCTTGACCATTTTGTAGTTCAAAATAATGAAAATTACGCAGTGTTCCATCAGTTAACGTCGATGGTTTTTCATTCAAAATCTTGCGATAATCATTGCATTAGAAAATAAGTCGCTTAGTACAAGATATAAAACTAATGATTTATGTACACTTATCCATAGTTACTGATTTTATGCGGAATATAAGGACAAACTCTTTGTGAAAACAAACATGAATAATAATGAATCGTTGACCATCATTACCATTCGGTTTACGCAAACTTCATATTTTCATCTTATGAAGGTCTGATCTTGCTTCCATGTTTAAAAATTTCCATATAACTGAGAGATAGATTTTGGAACGATATGTTTTATGAAAAAAAACACAATAATGATTCTGTTACATGCTAGCTTCTTACGAGTATACTGTAATGTTTTAGTTATTCATTTTAATAGTTTTTACGTGTACTATGGCTAATTACTATTTATTTATTTAAAGAAACACACACTGTATTAAACTTAATTTATATACACACTTTTCTTAATGTCTACTAATTTATTTACACTCGGTATAATAATTCTAATTTATTTTCACCACTTGAATATTACACTATTTATCCTCACTATTTCAATCACTGTCCGATTACTAAGAACCTTTGTGAACTAACTCTTTACTGTCCTTTTCACTAATTCTTTCGAACTAACTGTTTCAATAATTCTTCCGAACTAACTGTTACGCACTCAAAAACCCGCGTATATATAGTCCTTCTCAACTCTTGAAAATTCCAGTACCTTCCGCGCTCGCCCTATACACAGACAAAGCGAATGTTCTCGAAAGGGGCGCAGCCACCAAAATTCACAGTCGAGGGACAGGACCGGCTTTGAGTTGGTGACCTCGCAACAATACGTTACATAAGGAGATCATTTAAATTAATAAATTAGACATATTAATTACAACCATATAATCAGCCATTCATTGATTTCAATACAAATAATTCTTTTCCTACATGAGCAAATGAAAGTTTATATTTTAATTACTATAAATTTACAAAATTGCGGCAGCTAGATATTGAGTACAGTCTTTACTTTCTGCTTGTTCATTTTGTAGTGTCTTTTCATAGCATTCTGGTAAATATATTTATTTTGGTTCACTACAAAATTTACTTTTATATTTAAAATAAAAAACTAGGTTATTTACCCCTAAAATGGCATTACTTTTTTTATTTTCAGTTCAGTTTACAGAAATATGTCAAAACCAAACACAAATTTTAATCACTCAGTATATATGAATTAAATGAAAATTATGTTTTCATCTGTTACGAGTAGATTTACCTACCTGTGTTCACTAATTACTTGACCTACATTCGAACCCACCAAAATACTTATTTAAATTGCTCCTATTACCTTTGAATCAATATTTTGAAGGAATAATAACATCATGTCAACATGAAAGTATCCTTTTCAACATTTTGCGGTTTCTTTTTTCACCTTATTTAGACTGATTTGTTCATTTCTAACAATAAGAAATTCGACATATGCTTGATGGTAACAAGAAGATCGTTAAATTGTGTCTTTTGTTAATAGGTTGATTAAAATCAAAGAATGGGTTGACAAAAACGATCCAGGCTCTATCATTATACCTTTTTCTGGCGCATTCGAACAGAAGTTGCTTGAAGAATACGAAGATCCTGTGCTAAGAAAAAAATTTCTTGAAGATAACGGCACAACCAGGTAACTATTTTTTAAAAGACGTATAAAAATTTGAAACATTATACTCACTTATCGCTATGAAAGATTAATTCAACATTTATTTAAAAGCGGATCAGTAGAACTCTTTGAATTATGTTATTGCTTTAATTAAAAAAAAAGTTTAATTATTTAACAAATGGGCACCTACAAATAGACCCAAAAGTTGGGATGTCCTAACTGGACTCCGACTCAATGCATGTATCATTTTCCAGTAAAACTTACTACACATTATATTAACTATAAAAAATATAGGAACATCTATTAACCAGGCAACCCAACATTTTTGTGTTAGGAAAATGGTGTAATGCATTTAATCATTTGTACCTGATTTTTTATTTTTGTAGTAAAAATATCGGCCTTGAAAAAACTTCTTGTTTGTAGCAAATTTCACATTTTCTAATATTTACCGACGCAGATGAACTGTGAGTCACAATTCACCTAAATACGGTATTAGGAATACTTATACGAATAAAGGGTACCTCGGCTCACAAATGATTTTGATAACTTTGTCTTACTTGTTATAATCTTATCGAAAGTAGGTTAAAATTTTTGATGTAAACCTAGAACCCGACTTGATAGCACAATAAAAAATTAACTACAGTATACTACAAATGATTTAAAATGCATTACAATAATTTTCGTAACAATTTCACTTTTCCTATCAAATCTGGCTCCAGCTTTAGACAGCTCCAAAATTTAACTACTATAAGATTGTAAGAAGCAAAATAATGTAATCAAAATTATTTGTAAGACGAGAAGAGGTATTCTTACAATAAAAATTTCGACCAAATCCATTCATTTACACCAAATTATTTGAACATTTGTTCATTACCCCTTCTTAGTTCTAATGCATGTCAAGTTGTTGAATAGATTTCTTCGTATAAATGTTCCAAATATTATTTGAAACTGAATTGAGCAAAGTGAATATTTTAAAACAAAAATACTGGATGTGTAGTAGTTTAGGCTCAGTTATTTCAAATTTAAAACACGCCATCTTGGTAACAAAGATATAGGCACAAGCACGTGCGGGCTAGCCCATGCCGACCAATAGTACAAAGACAAACGTAACTGATATATCTAAGGGGAAAGGCAAAGAGCAGGTGTGTACTACGTGTATTCTGCACACCGTTGATACGTGCAGAAAGGTGGGCTAGCTTTTATGAAAGAAAAAAGCAAAAAAACTGTAGAATGCCGATAAAAACACCTCTAGGTCAGTGAAAGTGCAAACAATTACAAGAGTTTATTTTAAATTGAATATACTTTTAGACTACTGTTTAGTTCTAGTTTTCCTTGCAACTTCAAAAGATAGGAAAATTAATGTAAGCTCTGTTAAATACTCCGTTCAAAACATATTTAAACAATAATTTTGCTCAAATAACGAAACCTATGAGCCTGAACTATAGCTCGGATCACAGATCACCTGCTCGGATCGCAGGCGAGTCCATCGGGTAGATTCGTTGGATAACCGAATGTATTTCGCTGCTCAGCTGACGTTCAAATTTTAACAGAGTAAAAATCGTTTGTTAGTGAATAAGTGCTTATGGTTTTTGTTCTTATGCAAGTGGAAAAATGAAAAGTGTTCAACCAGAGCTATCGGCTCGACTAGGCGGGAGTAATAAAATGTTGATTTTTTGTTAACGCGTAGATTTGATAACCTCTATA
The DNA here is from genome assembly GCA_947563755.1 of Lochmaea crataegi. Classification (NCBI taxonomy): domain Eukaryota; kingdom Metazoa; phylum Arthropoda; class Insecta; order Coleoptera; family Chrysomelidae; genus Lochmaea; species Lochmaea crataegi. The sequence goes on along the minus strand of OX387425.1, from coordinate 45,807,263 downwards.
TGGACGACAAATTATTTATTCCTGGAGAAAGTCTCTGTCCAAATATGAGGATCTTGAAAGTTAATTACAAAACACCACTACTTGGTTCGATAAATTGTATTGTATTGTATTGTCATGAAAATGAGTTGCAAATATGCTGACTATCTAGTCTAAGATCCGGTATAAGAAATATATTCCCTCATCTGTTATTTATCAATGATAAGAATAATATTAAATAATTGCATTTATTCAATCTTCTTCTCTCATGGGTTATTTATAAAAATCGTACACTGCTAAGAGAATATACACAACAGAATTGAAAAAGTAAAGGTTGCCTACTTTCCCCTCTGCGCAACTGTGGAGTTTCCTGGTATAAACAGGTGGATAAGTATTATTAATATACTCTCATCAGTTATTCAATCGTAGTCAAATGAAAGCTTATTTTATTCTTAATCAATCAATTAGGATGCCTAATTAAGTAGTTGATCGAATCCATAGTTGCCTAGATTTGAGATGTAAATTTTTCATCGTAAGCAGTGAGAGTGACAGAATAGTTGCGCGCGCAACTCCATGCGATAAACAATAGACGATTTTTTCTTGCTATACCACATATACTATGGTATACCTAGTATGGGTGCTTGACGTTTTCGACTGGAAACCGTACTAGAAGTATGGGACCAGCGTCGGAGTCGGGTACACTTCGTTTAGTATCACTTCTCCTTTATTTTTGTTGTCATCTTTATTCAATTTCTGTAAACGCTGCAATTAATATTTATTTATGTGGTTTTAAGTCGTACATAACCACAGTGACAACCCTCTGATAACCACAAAAAGATTTCGAACTTATGTTTATTACACGGCTACATAATGGTTTAGCGTAAAGGTTCTATTTGTTTACGGGAATCTAACTAAAATTTGTTTTAGTTGAATATTTGCAACAACACATGCAAAATTTGACAGAGGTTAATTGACTGGTAGAGTATAGTGTTATTTGCATAGTACAATCGAGGTACTCTATAACGATACCAAAGTATGCCTGGTACATGCAAGAAAAAATCGTCTAATGATGAAGAGGGGACAGTTGCTTTGTAAAAGAAAGTGAGAAATGGTTCTTATTCTGTGTAATAGAGCAAGATGACTTGACCGGCCGAAAAGAGTTTGGAACGCTAGTTTTGAGTAGAGATGGGAAGTACGTGTGCGTGACGTACGGCACACTTTAATTTTATTGTACTATCACACAATCAGCACAATCCACCATTAGTTCATTGGTTTTATAGTTTATTTCAGAAAGGTATAGAGTCATAAAACCTCATTAGGTATGCAAAGGGAGCACAGAGTGACCCAACGAATATTTAAGCCACTTTCATAGTTTGGCATTGATTTTATTGTAAAATTCTTTCGTTTTATCAAGTGCAGGTAGTACCACAAGGGTTGGGGTCAATAAATGGGTTTAGCCTATTGTTATCCATTCACAAACACTGAAAATAGTGTGCCAAAGGCGTGCCGGTAGGATACTCCTAAAAAGAAAAGAATTTTATTTTAACATAATAAAAATTAGGCATTATGTACATATTATTAGGTACACTTATTTTTTATTGAACATTATACAAAAAATACATTATACAGAAATTAAATTATAAAAAATCATAATATTCTTCGTCATGTGAGGAACTGTCATCTCCTCTTGACGTTATAATTAACGGGTCGACGATCCGATCGATCAAGTAGTCAAGATCCCACATTTTCTCCTCTTCTTTAATGACATGCTGGACTGCTTTTCGCCAGTTCTCTGGTGTCACCTCCTTAATGGCTTGATCAAACAGTAGCTTAACGTCTTTCATTTTGAATTTCGTGTTGTGACTTGCTACAAATCCTTTCACTTGCGCCCATATAAGTTCTATAGGATTTAGTTCGCAATGATATGGCGGTGTGCGCAGCACAGTTACACTATGTTTTTCTGCTATATCTTCCACGGCGTATTTCATAAAACGATGTTTGTGTAAATTTGCTATAGCTAATAGTCCTTTTTTTATCAAATTATCTTCAAATTCAATACTTTTGGTGGTTAACCAGTCAATAATTTCTTGTTTTCTCCAAGATGAAGTTGGAGTCTTCTCTATGCGTCGAGAATGATAACTCGCGTTACCCATAACTACTACTGAATCAGCCGGAAGATATTTGATCATTTCACCAAAATAGTCTTCAATAACATCCGAATCCATGTCCTCGTGGTAATCTCCCGTATGGCACGACTGAAAGGTTAGCAAACCTTCTTTTAAAAATCCCTCTTCACTTCCAATATGGACGATTATTAGTCCTTTCCCTTTACCTGAAGGCACCTTAATACCCGTTGACAGGCCTTCCATGAAAGCTTGGCGAGCACTGGTTATATTTTTGTCTTGCCACATTTTTGGTACTGTATAACCTTCATTGATCCATGTCTCATCAAGATAAAAGATTTTCTTCTGCTCTGTTCTGTACTGCTTTATACTTCTTAAGTATTCTCGTCGCCAGCAAACAATTTCATCGCTTTTCAGTAAAAGTGCTTTACGGATATGCTTTTTCCAGGCAAAATCCATATTTCTCAAAGTGGTCCATAAAAGTTTTTTAGTTATCAACGGAATACTGTCATCCTTCATCCAAGCTCCATTAAAATCTTATCTAGGGTGGGTATTTCTTTTTTAAAATAAAAAGAGTGAACTTTTCTTCGAATTACACTTTTGGTGTCTTCATCAAGGACTTTTACTGGTCTGCCTGGACTTTTCTTGGGAGGCTCCACTTGGCCTGCTATCTTTCTCCCCCGCTTTAAAAACGGTGGACTTTCCAACTCCAGTCATTCGGGAACATCGGTCGACAGTTTCTTGTACAGTAAATTTCGGGTTATCGTATTTTATGCAATCGTGTACATTTAAAATAATAAGTTTTTCATTCACTGATAGTGGAGAATTATTGGAACATCTTTTCGTTGGTGTAAATGTCGCCATTTTATTACTAATCTTATAATACTGTGAACACTATTTACGGCTTAACAGCAAATACTGATGCGTTAAACTAAACAAATATACTTATAAAGGTCTAAAAATTTTGGGTAAGGCACCTTGCGGCGCATGGTTGAGCCGAATCTGAAACAGGGTTGGAATTAGGCAGAGGCACTAATAGAAGGTTAAACGGTACCTGTTAAACGCAAAACGTAACTGTATAATCTACTACCTAAGTAATCCCTACACAATATTTCGATATTGACACTTCAGGCCAGAAAACATACTTTTCCTAATTCTCTTACGCAATTACTTGAAATTTTAATATTACAAACAATACTATTTCAAGACCTACGCCTATGGCCGACACCGAAATTGAGCCGAACTGGACGGAATTCCCCATTTTATTACACTATACCTTTCTGAAATAGACTATAGTTGCTTGTTCGCCGGTTGGGTGCTAGTATGCCGGTAAAGTTATTATAATAGTTACAGTGAAACAATATTTGGAGGTATTATTATTTTATAGATTCTACTACTATACCAATAAATCACCAGTAAGATTAAGTATGTACTACGGGTCTCGTTCTACTACTAACTACTCCGCCACGGCCACTAATGTTGACGTAAGTCGCGCTCGGTCTCATCGTACAATTGTAGATACGGCACGCATTGTACGGCACAATTTGGTGTACTGTATGGAGTGTGCTAGTACAACCAATTGTATCTACTGGTTTTGCCCATCACTAGTTTCGAGCAAATCTCGTTTTTCGTTGTGAACAAACGTTCTATTGTTATTGACGGTTTTGAAAAATATCGATCTCTAAATGACCTGTGTTTGAAAATGAAGAAGTGTTTTTTATGTGGTTTAGAAGATTATATTATTGATTTTAATAATGAATCCTTCAAAAATTGTTTTTTTTTAAGTTATTATTTCGAAGGATAAAAAATAGTGCATGGTGAAGTTGGGTTATGTTTGGATTCAATTGATAATGTTGGTTATCATTCTACTTGCTACAAAAAAGTAACTGTTTTCAGTAAGAAATATAACGATGAACTCACACAATTTTGCAGGCAGCATTGCTTAATGACTTTTATTGAATTCATAATATATAATGTCTTAGGGCACAATTACTTAGGAATCACTTTTTTAAATGAAACTAAGTGTTTCTAATTAATTCCACTATTTAATGAAAAAATTATAAAAACTCGATATATCAATATCGAAATACATAATTATCAATATCGAGTTTTCATAATTTTTTCATTAAATAGTGGAATTAATTAGAAACACTTAGTTTCATTTAAAAAAGTAATATGAGTAGATTCCACAAAGTAAGGGTCCAAACAGTCAATTCACTTAGGAATCATTTTGGTGAGCCGTACTTTCGGGTTGTGGCCGGTGGGGTCATGTGTTTTTATTGTGGTTTTCTGTTTTACTTTCACTTTGGAATTGATTTTAAACTTTAGAGAGCGAGCCAAAAGGCAATGTTATCGCTATAAATTTTTTTATATTTAACACCCCCGGGGGTAGTGCCGCTACAAAAAGCTTTCTAAATCCTTTTTTCGGGGTTGGTTAATCCCGTTTTCTTCCTTGCAAGTCATTTCTTCCAATCATTTGTTTTTTCAATCCACTGCCTTATTCCTATGCTATTGAATTCGCTTATAACCTCCTGTATCCACGTTGTCTTGGGTCTTCCTCTCTTTCGCTTATCACAAGGTTTCCATTCAATCATTGTATATATTGTTGATTTTGTACCTGCCCTCCATGTGTGTCCCAATCATTTAATTTTAATTTTTTTTACTTTTTCTCTTCCTATTTCAAGTGTTAATTCTATGTTTTTTCGTTTTTTATAATCATCTATCTTTTTCGGTCCTAATATCATTATCAGTATCTTTCGCTCTGGTATTCTCAAATCTTCCTGATGTTTTTTAGTCACTGTTAATGTTTCTGCTCCATACATTAACACAGGTCTTATGATTGTTTTGTTGATCCTTATTTTCGTCCTCTTATTAATTTACTTCTTAGCAATTTTTATTGGTATGGAATGCTCTATTTGCTGCTGCTATTCTTTCTTTTATTTCGGTTTCTTTGTCTCCGTCATTAGATATTGTTATTCCGAAGTATTTTATTTTATCTAACTCTTGAAACGTATAATCTCCAATCTTAATATACCTGTACTCACACTTCTTTTTGAATCTTAATAGCTTGGTTTTATCCGCATTTATTTTAAGACCAATTTTTTCTCCTTCTTTCACTATTTCTTTAGCATTCCTACCATAATTTTTCTATTTTTTGTTACTAGTGCAACATCATCAGCGTATGCTATTAATTGACCTCCCTTTGTTCTCAAGTATCCTTTACTTGTCTTTTTTAATACGCGATCTAAGGCCAAATGAATAGCGTCGCCGACAATGAATCATCCTGCTTGACTCCTTTGTTGTATTCAAATTTTCTTGTTGTTTCTTCCCGGGTTTTTATATCCGCTATAACTTTAAAATTAAAGCATGATGTGAGTATATAATATTTAGGTTCGTATTCAAATAAGTAAATTGCTCATACTTTCGTCGATAACGTTTCGAAACCACTTGTCGAATATTCGTGTTTTACTAATAAGGATTAACTATTAATTATAATAAGATTTCGCTCCATCATTGTCTGTCGCATGGAGTTGCACGCGCAACGCTTCCCTGTCACTCCCACCGCTTTCGATGAAAAATGTACATCTAAACCCTAGGTAACCATGGATTCGATCAACTTTTTAATAAGGCAACCTAATACGATTGTTTAATAATATAAAGATAGGTTGGTCAAACGCCGTAGAATTCTCATTTGACATCCCTCCTTTCCCCATTCCCCACTAACAGTAAAGTGTTTAAGGAAGTGGTGATGTCTAGCGAAAACTAAACGAAGTTCGCAGATCTTCAAATTTGCCATCATGAATCGAAATACGAGGGTAATTAAAAATGTTGTTGGGTACGGGGTACGAGGGTAACTAAAAATATTGATAAATATTTCAATGCAACGAATGCTAAATTATTAAATGGAAATTCAAAAATTACAGTGGAAATTCCACGTTGCCATGACAACCGTTGTCAAACAACGTTAAAATAATAAACGTGAAACGTCAAAGAAGAGTTTCTTGGATTCGGATTCGGAGATATAATAGAACTGGAAATTGACGAAAAACAAAAACGTTACTGTTTCAATAAATAAATAATTTGTTTTTATTGAGATTTTTAAGTTAGAGACGTTACATTATCTATCTGAATATAGTAGAGATATACAGTAATTTGTATTTTTATTCCAGAATTATTCTCCCTAAATACCGCTCGTTCTTCGAACTCGTGGAATTATTAACAACAAGCTTTCCTGGAAATTATCGGTAATTTTTAAGCACCCGTGGTATTACCCCCGGATATTAAAAAGGTGAATACGGGTGCGAAATATCTGATTCATAATATACAGAGTATATATTATAGTATATATTCAACTTGAAAACGGCAACTGTATGTTCACCTAAACCGTTGAGTGATAAAAACTAAACATTCTCAATAAAAAAGATTTTTTTGTGGTAAAAGTATTGTCGTTTGCCATAAACAATATGAATCACAACATATTAGAAATTACTGGTTTTGAAGAATTGACAATTTTGATTGTTTTTTAGGATTTCTATTGTTAGATGTTTTGGAGGTTGTGGCCTTCGCAATGTTTATTATTAGATTGAAACTAAATACTTATAAAAATCATACATTCATTTGTACCTATATGGTACTTAAAACTTCATCTAGATGATTTTTATTGAGAACATCGTACAAAAAAAATGTTATCAAAAAATTATTTATTCAATGAATATAATAATAGCGATTGCGGCTCTACAGATATAAACTAAAATTTATAATTAATACTATGAAGGTGGGGGTGAGTTAGAGAAATATTAAGGTTGCAATAATTTTGAGATTCTACATCATTTTATGCATGTTTATGAATTTTTTTCTCATTATTGCCAAATATATTCCTTAACGTGTTTGAATTGTCGGCTTGTGATTTTTCTTAAAAAAAATGGCGAGTAGGTAGCTATTGGAACAAAAAAAAATAACACGCTCACCTCATACTATAAGAATGAGAAGGGGGTGAGTTTGGGAAATATTGGGGTTGGAATGATTTTCAGTACGTCATCAAATTGGGTTTTTGAAAAAAAAATTCTGATAAATGGAAAGATCATATAAGTTTTATAACAAAACTATTTTTTATTTTTTTTTTTCGCAATAATTCAAAAGTTAGATCAAAATAAAAATTAATTTTTGAATCCAGTACCGAAGACACGCCGTCAGCTCCCAAACAAATCCGAGCGCGTTTGACGTCTTAATGTTAGTTTTCACTCTTTGCAGTTTATACAGAAGCACAGAATACACCAAGTGGTGGTGTATTCTTTGACAGAAGTAATTAGTCTGTTGTCATTGTTAAATACTCAAATTTATACTTATTGAAAATGTCGAACCTCAAAAGTTATCGTTCTTGTTTTGTACCATTATGTACGAATACTACAGAAAGAACTCCTGACAAAATGTTTTTAAATGTTCCCGAAGATGAAAAACGTCGAAATAAACGGTTTCAAGCAGTGCACCGTGATAATCCCAAAACAAAATCGAATTTATTTGTTGTGAATATCATTTCGATGTAAGTATTTCATAACACCATTGTTATTAATTATTATTTATCTAAGTATACAAATCAAATAAGTGGAGTTCAGTCAATGAATTTTTTCAATTGGACTTTAAATAATAACCTATAAAATCATAGTATTAAACGTCATTTTTAAAAAAAATTGGTTATCATAAATATATCAACATTAGGAATATTATCAGACTTTGCCTTTATAAATCCTTTATCACACATAGCAAATCTGAATTGACTAACAAATTTTTTTTTAGCAGTAAATTCTCAATTTTATTGTCAAGTCACGTGTAATATCATTAAAAATGTTAGGTATAGTAAAATTAATACCTATTTAGAGGTACCAGCCGTTTTAGTAACTTAACGTATGCGGCTTCTTGAACCATCTGACATTAACATGAAATCAAAATTTTACGTAACTTCAAAAACGTGACATCTAATAAATTAGTTACGACGTTCATTTTTGTTGGTAATTTTTTGTTTCAACCGATTTATTAATAATAAATAAGGATGGTCTTATTCTAAATGGGTATAAAATTTACTATAGGTATAATCCTACCGTCGAGTTCTACCACCGAATTTCCTGGGAGGATTAACGATTTGAAAATAAAGTCTAATGACTAATGACCTTAACAATTTTATAGTTGTAGTTTTTATCGAGAAGGGCAAGGAAAATCATTGAAGAAGCTATACAGTGTTAAAAAAATGGCTTCATCAATCATTTTCCTTGCCCTTCTCGATAAATTAATCAATGATCCACCTCGATGGTCAGTATAATCCCCAATAAAGTCGGAAATGGATTAACTCAGGTAGTCGTGGTACAACTCGGTAGTCCCCTCCAATATATAGATAGTGTAAGCTCGTCGTGAAATAGCCTGTATAGATAGCATTTACTCACCTGTTTATACTAGCTGCGCAAAGGGGAAAGTAGGCAACCTTTACTTTTTCAATTCTGTTGGGTATATTCTCTTAGCTAGAGTGCGATTTTTATAAATAACCTATGAGAGAAGCAGATTGAATAAATTTAATTATTTAATATTATTTCCACGCTAGACAACCTATTTGCAATTTGTTAATATGTATATTATCTATCATTTATTTCTTATCATTAATAAATAACAGATAAGGGTATATATTATGCTTATACTGGATCTCGCACTAAACATAGAGTGACACACTTTCAATTTGTTTATGTATTTAGGTATAAAATTAGGTAATGAGGAAATTTGTAACTTCTTGTCTTCAATTTTGTCTTCCCACATTCTGTTATAGCTGTAAAAAAACGAATATATGCGACTTCCTTAATTCCATATGAAGACCTTTTAGTTGTCTTGAATTTTTAGTTTATGTATCAGTCCTTTTTAACAGCGTGTAAGTTTTGAATAAATAATAAAGGTTTTATCCCATAGTGAAAATCTGCGCTTTTTCCAATCCTACAATTTACAGAGGGGAAAATGGATTAGACACAATTAAAATATTCAACCTATAGTTCTTGTACATTCGTAAAACACGAAAGAAAACTTTTTAATCATGAATAGGTAGCTTTTAAGCTTTGAATGTGGTAACTAAACATCTTATTAGTCTTTATGGTTTCGATTTAATTCTTAACTTACGATTATTGTCACGCAACTGCTATTCTTGCCTAATATGTATATAAAACGTTTTATACCAGGCACTGATAAACAATTATTTTGCGAGGAAATCTATATTAAATTAGACACGTCAAGTCACGCGTCTGGAAAAAATACAGTTGAGCTAGACAAAATGTATTGAAAATATACAAGTAGTGGGTGCAATAAGTACGATTCCATTAGAACGACCAAAAATAGCTATTTGTATACCAGAGAGGAAGATGCCACTTTTCCTCCTTCAGGATGTAGTTTATCTTGAAGATCCCAATCGAGCGATAGACAGATACTCTGTAGATAATTCTGTAGTTTGAAGGTACGAGCGGAGTTAGTACTACATATACAGGCTGGACTCTCCTTGCAGTTAATTATTTAATTATTATTGTTATGGGATATTTATTAAAAAGAAAATGCCTTTCTTCAGATTTCCCAAGGATGAAACTAGGTAAAGTTTACAATATTGTTTAGCAAAGAATATTAGTAATTTTGTTATAAAAAGCAGTGTAGTTTATTAACCTTCCATCACTCGCAGCGATTTTTTGGAATAGAATACTCGCGCACGGTTCAGCGGACCGGAATCCTAAATATGGATAAATATAGATTTTTTCCAGTTTTTTCAATATAATTATATAATATTACATTATTTAATTGATCTGTGATAATATTTTGTTTCAATATAAATTTACATCATAGTTATGTTACATTAATTAAAACGTCACTATTTTTTGCAGGCACCCATGTAAATACAAAAAACCTTGGGAAAAAAAAAGAAAATTCGGAAATATTATTAAATTTGTATATTAGTAACTTGAAGAGAACATTCAATATTAAAACTAAGACAAAAAAAATAATATATATAAGAAACGATAACAAGAACATTTAGCTTACATTTTCATAACATGAATTACACAATGCTGTAACATGTTCCAAACACAAATATTTTGCACATATTTGGCAGTAATATTTAGTTTTTCTATTTTTCCTCAAATCGCATACAGCACAGCGACCTTGAGCTCCGGGAATTCGGGTTGGTACTTCTTGTTCTGCTGGTAAGCCACATATCTCCCTAAGTCTCATTCTAATGGTTCTTGGTAAATTACTAGACACAGCCCGTACTTTTTGGAGATAATATCAAGCTTGTTTACTTTTTTGATGTACCTCACTTACTTAAATCTACTAGGAACAGTTTTTTCTTACTGGTTTGAGTTAACAGAAGGAACGGCCAAAAAAATGTATTTGGATACATTTTACAATTAAGAAGAAAAAAGGAATTTACACTTTGTCCAAAACTAACTGACGAGCATATTATGTTTCATTATGCTTCACAGATTTTTAGTTATTCTGTTGCAGTTGCTCTTAATACATACGTTGAATTTGAACTTATGCCTGTAGATGCCAAGGTAACTGCTAAATTCATTAAGTATAGAACGTACCGTCCATAGCAAAACAATATCGTTTTTTGAAATAGTTTCCTAACAACGTACATTTGTATCAGCCCCCGTACCAAACACTCCATCGATAAATCAACAAGCTATGAAGGTAGAAATTCGCGCAGCCCCTGTATATACGACACACGTGTGTTTTAACGATAGTTTTTCGACATGTCTTCATCAGCGCTAAATGAAAGTGCCGACGACGAATGAACCTACTATTCTAATGTACGGTGGTAAGTTACAGTGTTTACTGTCAGTGAGACACAGCATACGACAATCAGAAAAGTATATAAGAATTCTAGAGTTGAAATGTTTATGAAAAACTGGCGTAGAAGTAATATTCATGTTTAATTTTTACCAGAATACAGCGATATACATAAATAATTTAAATAAAACAATAGATGTACAAGTTTCATAATTAACAGCATACTTGAAAGTATTTTCCTACCTATGGAGAGTGTACTTTCTATGGAGGGCGGAGGAAAAAAAATATTTACTCATCACTCGTCGCTGCTTTTGGAAATCATGGGCAGCGCAATAGAAATTAGGTAATACATTTATTTTCTAAATTAATGGATAATAAAATATCTTTTTCAATTTTTGTCCGACTCTTGGATGGAAAAAGCCAGGCAGCCTGATGTATTTTCGATTGGCTATACATTTTTTTAAATAACAAGAAAGTAGTTTAGAAAAAAATGCAATAGGCATGATGACAGTCACTAAGAATTACTGAAATAATTATTTGAAATCATTGTATAGATTACAAAGATTCTAAAGCAATCACTTATTTTTAGATTACAACTGTGATAATATTTATTTTAATAAAAATATGAATACAAAATATGACAATCCGCCATCTTAGCTAAAACACCGATCACAAACGTGAGACGTCAACCTTTTGTATATCGTTCGAACTTTTATCGTATTTTCTGGTTTTGCATCGTTTAAATGATATTTACTCATTATATAATTCATGAGTATCACACAAAATAATTCAAATTAGTAATCAAATAGTTATTTGTGTATTTAGAGCGTAAAGTAACAGATTGCTTGAGAAAGAATGTTGCCGCGGAGCGTTTGAAATTTTTTCTACAGTCGCACTTTTAATAATTAAAACAGTTTTTTATATTATTTTAGGTTATAATAGTAGTGAATTATGATTTAAGACGTTTTAGTTGTCATATTATTTATTGCATGGAATTGCATGGAATAAGCGAGTGAAAAAATTTTTTTTCTTTCGCTTGCAGAGCGTAAAGTAACAATCCTCGGCATTTGTCGACTTTACGATTTCATTTGAATATAGTAATTTAGTCATTTTACGCGCGACTGTAGGAAAACAAATTTTTATTCTGCAAACTGTGAAATATTTACAGATGTGTAATGTCATAAAGACGCCATTACTATTCTAGCGTTTTGGTGCGAAATTGGAATTTAATCTAAAAACGTAAATTTCTCCTATAAAACCCTTGATTTTTTTCAAGAACTAATATTTTCTTGGCTAAAGCTTATGCTTACAAACATCGTGGAGCAGTTTTTCAAAATCAGTCATCATGCCTATTACCTTGGTATCCAATTAAAAATAACTAAGCTGGGATATGGGACGGCAACCCTAATACGTTTTGTTTAATAGGGAACTTGACTTAAATTTTAATTAGCAAAAATGTGCTATAATGTATAATAATAGTAATTATGCGCCAAGGTAGAAAAGTGAGGTATTATTGTCGAGGTCCATTAAAGACCGAGAAGCGAGGCTTCGAGGTCTTTAATGGATCCGAGACATTAATACACTTTTCTACCGTGGCTCATATAGCATTTTTTTCACTACTTCACTACTGGCATGTTATTTTTTAAATATTAGTTTGTCGACTCCCGTTTCACATGACATGACAGCTGTGCACAAGTTAACCTCACATTCTATTAAATGGATTGAGATTTAGTTATAATCAAGTAGGCTCTGTATTTTTCTACCTTGGTTAATAATGAACAACTTTACTACCTCAACAAAAGTCAATAAAGTTAGGCTTAGAGGCTAGTAGTGAAAAATATATTCCATTAAAACGACTGGCTTGAAAAAAGTTATTTATGCAACAAGTGCATAAAGTGGTGCTTTTTTCACGAATGGAAAAATTGTCGCATGAACCGCAGGCGAATGCGTCAATTCCATGAGTGAAAAAAAGACATGTTGCATACACTATTTTTTCTACAAGCAAGCAAAAACCAAAAAATGTGTTATTTGGTTTGCTCTAAATGGACTGACAAAATGATGACAAAACGCTAAGTAAAATGTCAGATGAGTGCAATCTGCAGAGCCATTAGCGTTAAAAAACTACTTTATCTCACTCTAATGTCACTTTTTTTAAATTTAAAATCGAATAAAAAAAATGTTACTTTTATTAATGATTGTAGAAAAAAACCTTTTTTTGTTACAAACAGTCACTATAACGAATTTAACATGCCGAAAAATTCAAATTATTTGAAGCTTTTGTGACGTAGAAGAGTATGATCTCGGTACTGCGCGTACGTCCATGCGGCAACGAACGAAGGTATTCCATTAAAACAGCCAATATTCCATTGTTTACACGAGTGCTTCCACGTGTTTCTTTGTATTTTCGGTCAATTCTGATATCGACTTTGTGAAATTTTGTTTTCTGTCCTCCGGCCGGAAAACATCAAGTTTCGGGTCGCCTCACTAAACGAAGTTGTCGCTTTCCGGCTCCGTCGAACAGAAAAACAGTATACACACCTCGGCCAGTAAATAAGAAATCCTCAGATCACATGTGATTACATGTGAACGACTACCTGCTGTGGGTTTTGGTCTAGAATCAATCATGTTGGCAGAAGTCAAAACGAAATATCTTGAAATGAAGTATATCCCTGTAAGTGTGAAAACGATCTTGTTTTATAATGAAAAGTTTACAAATTACTAATATTACATTATAATACGGTCATCAAACAAATTTGTTGTTATAATTGGTTAGATTAAGTAAGAACTTTTTTTTATTATTTCGTTGAATATGAAAAATAGGATTACGTTTTCATAAAAAAGTAAAATGTCGATTATCAATTTAAATTACTAAAACTATATAACATTATTCGGACAAACGAAGTTTCTCCAAAACAGTGGCGATAAAATATTTTAATAAAAAAACAGGATAAACCATCTTCATTTAAATCACAAAATTGAATATTAAATTTTTGTGCGTATACTTAAAAATATTAAATAAAATCATATTATACCTACTTAGCCAGCCACTCTAGCTGCAACACTATTTTTTGTTTTAAGATAACAGAAACAACTATTTTCTGTTTAACAAAACTAAAAGAATTGAAAAAATAATAATTTAGCGTAGTAGGAATTAAAAACAATTATTTACTGTACAACAAAACTAGAAGAATTGAAAAATAATAATAATAATTTATGCCTTGTAGGAATTATAAAATGCTCAATTTAATTATCTCAAAAGCTTATTCAGCTATTCACTCTTAAATATAATGAGTTTAATGATTTATTAAATAATTCAACGTATTTTTAAATTGCTCCAAATTTGAGTCAATCAGACTTACATCAGTCCATTGATAAAAGTATATCTATTCGTCAGAATTCTGTAATATGAGGGTAACCCTATATTTAGAAATATTTAGGGACACTCGAATTCATTAAATGGACACTAACGACCATAAATGCATTTTAACAACTGCAATTTGTTCCGAAAAATATTAACAGAGACGAATCGACCCGTAGCTTCGAAGGAACTACTCATTTTTTTGAACGTTACATTTTCTAGAAGATAGGGTTGGAACCTATATCTTTTAGTGCAATCCTCAGACCCACTATTTTGAAAAGTATAGATGTCCTCGTTATCACATCTAAAAATTCATAAGTGAGACAACGCAGAATATACATTTATGTTGTCCGTAATAAATTGAATCCGAAATGAGGGACATAAAAAGATATCCTATCTATTACACCAAAAAAGTATGGAGATTGTAGGAATTCGAAATTCCTATAGATTTTATGGACTAAAAGATATTCAGGGAATGTTTAACGACTGAAGGCCAAAACGAATTCTCAATATTTGAATTGGTGGAAAATCACTGAAAGGATTATCAAAAACAGGATGAAAAGCTAAGTCCACTTTGATAAAAAATTTATATCTGACAATATAGTCAATATTGTTTTTTTACGAGCGTGCGGAAAAGTATACTTCTCCTCACTAATTTTAGTTCAGAAAGTTTCCGCACGCTTCTACTTTACCGCTAAATACTACTTTACCTCATGCAAGGTATTAACTATTGCATTTTATACTATTTTAGTGAATTGTTGTTGTTGTTGTTGAATACTAAAGTATTACAGCCTTATTAATAATAAATACGATAACAGCATACTAACTAATGGTTACTAAGAGCGTACTTATAGGCTAAGCAAATCATAATAATAATTGAATACTTAGAAACATTTTGTTACAAGTTTCAATATGTTTTTATAATATAAACATGACAACAACGTAAAATACGTAAACGGCTATAATAGGCACACATATTACTCTTTGTAAAATTTATTTGGTGCTCTGTCGTGTTCTGTTGATTCTAATTCTAACCCTTAATTTAGTCTTAAAGTCATGTTAGAATAATCTAAATTTGATTATTAATAAGCCAGTTAATGATTACACCAATAAACTTGTTAGTTTGTATCTAGTTATTCGATGTCTAATTTAATAATATTTTTCTTATTCTCCGCCAGCTCGTAGAAAAAATATTGTTCCTAACACATGCTAAAGTGTTTTTTCCCATTACGGTTTCTCTGTACTTTAAGACTTTGACTACACAGTAATAACCACATTCTTGTTACTATCTGAAAATAAAAAAAGGAAAAGAAATATTCTTGTAATTAATTAATTATTAATTTGGGGGTATAAGATCCGGTATTTCAACCAACTGAATAATACATTTAAAAAAATTCAATCTTCTCGCCCATTTAAAATAATAACGACCCAATAACAAATTCATTTCGATTTCTGACCACGGAATCGTCTTCGTCGGCCTGGTATCTTTTCCCCTGTAATTATAGGTTTCGAGATCGAATCGTCTGCTTTTCTATCTCCAATCCAGGTCATTCTCTCTCGACAAAAAAAAACGAGGAAGAAAAAATAACATAAGTACAGATGCTATTATTGTCATTAAGTTTAATTTTTACATTGTGGGGACGTATAAAGCATCAAAATGAGATGAAGCTTTTGACGTAGGTTGAAATGGACCGGATTGACAGTAAATTATTTCGTTTCTATAGTTTGCCTTTTTTGAAAAGTTATTAATTGTATAGGTTGGAATAGTGTATTTGAATAAAAATACAATAATTCATAAATACTTAATTTATGTATGTTAATAATATAACTAATTACAAAAAATCTATAATTTCTTGAAGACAATCCATATCTTGTTCACTTTTTTGAATTTTATAATAACTCATGGGAGCTTTTATCATAATATTTTCAAGAGACTAATTCACCACATATCAAACAATTGATCAAATCGTTAGACCAATATAGAAACATCTAAAATACACTTTGAAATTTATCAGATTTTTTTCTTCTCATAACTGGTCCCATACTGATAAAGTTTCATATTGAAACCATTACAACTTTGTTTCATCGCCACCTATTTTAGCCATTTGTAATTAATAATTAATTCAAGGTTGTACATTATTTACAACTTCTCATTCTAAATGAACAACTGTCACAATGATTTATTAGGAGTAGGAGGGAGGGATCAGTATCTAATAAGTATCTTTCTCACTTATTCAACTATATACTTGGATTGCTGAACAGAGTAGTCTGTTCTCATGTTTTTCACATCATTCGACACATCTCTCACGATATCCACGTGCCCTGATTTACAGTTCAGTTAATGAATAGTAGGTAAGGTAAGGTGGGGTAAGTGCAAAATCGGGGTAAGAGCAATCACGATCTATAACGGACGACTTTTTGACAATTTCTGTTCTCATAAGGCATAGAACTTATTGTTTTACAACCACTAACTCGTGGCTAGATTGCGAACTTGACAGAATTATTTTTCTCCACGACTATATAATCACACCAGTGAAGAATGAAAAAGAATTATCTCTCGTTAGCCAATCACATTCTATGATTATCAGAAATCACTCTAAAATTAACAAATCAAATCGTCTCT
Source organism: Lochmaea crataegi (assembly GCA_947563755.1). Taxonomy (NCBI): domain Eukaryota; kingdom Metazoa; phylum Arthropoda; class Insecta; order Coleoptera; family Chrysomelidae; genus Lochmaea; species Lochmaea crataegi. The sequence continues at coordinate 45,790,381 of OX387425.1, read as the reverse complement.
TTCAAAACGACAAATACCTAACTACGCAAAATAAGCAATTGTAATAACTTTACCATAAGTTTTGCAAGTACCTATATTTATGTTATCTCTATATTCCTAATAATGTTATAATTTCATTTAAAAACGTAAATATTATATATTATATTAAAAATATGAGTTACCTATATTTGTGTTCTTTAAATTTCTATAAGCAAATGTGGTCGATAGCTCAGTGGTACACACACTTGGCTCTTATGCGGGCGATCAGGGTTCGATTCCCATTGGAATTTTTTTTAATGCATAGTCGTGGAGAAAGTATAGTCTTTTACTTGTGTAGAATGGATATTATTCACTTGGATGATTCCAAAACTCACTCGCTGCGCTCGCTCGTTTTGGAAAGTTCATCCGCGTGAATAATAGCCATCATTCTACACTCGTTGAAGAATATACTATTCGGCGATACTTCAACTGTCAAACGTCATCAGCGGATTTCGAATTCTAACCTTAGTGTAACGGACTCGTGGAAATTGTGGGGAAAGTAGCAGTTCTAATATAGAATCATAGATTTCTATATTCTCACTCTATTTTAAACATTGGTAAGTCAATGTGTATATATTTAGTTGTTGTGTAATATTCATTTTTAAGGAAATAGCGTGGGTGATTGCACTTTACCCGAGGATATTCCAGTCAGGGAAAGAGCAATCACACGTGGGTGGGAAAGTCCAATCAAGTGATTGCTCTTTCCCGATTTGAATGTTTATTCGTTTTTCCAGACTTACCGAAGAGATGGTGAGGAATTACAAGAGAAAATCATCTCGTGGCACCGGCTATTCCCAAGATGATATTGATATTGCCTTAGACCAGATAAAAAGAGGCATTTTGACCATAAAGAAAGCTTCACGTTCATTCAAAATACGCTACAGTAATTTAAATTGTATCGTAACCGGCAGACGAAGAGTCAAAAGCCAAACTGGTGGCAGAGCACCAGCCTTGCCATTGACTGAGGAAAAAAGATTAGCGGAGTACCTTACCATATTGGAAAAGTGGGGCTTTGGTCTGAGCCGGAAAGAAGTTTTGGACTGCATCGAGAATTTCGTGACAGTCAATGAAATTGAAACACCGTTTCGTTTCAATAGACCGGGAGAAGATTGGTTTCTAGCTTTTAAGCGGCGACATGGTCTGTCAATTAAAAAACTACAATCGGAAGAATACGTCAAGAAGAAAATGGCAGATCCATCCATAATCAATGAATATTTTGATTTGCTATTCAAGACATCAGCTGAATTGGACCTATTCGATAAACCCGATAGAATCTGGAACTTGGACGAGACTTCCACCTGCACTGATCCGTCAAAGTCCAAAGTTGTTAGCAAAAAAGGAAAGCCATCCTCGCGATTAACAGGTGGTAAGGGAAAAGAGAATATCACTTGGTTAGCAGCAGCAAATGCTGCTGGCACTAAAGCACCACCTTTAATAATATTTAAAGGAAAAAATGTATGGGAAAATTGGTTACCAGAATCTAACGAGTGTTACCCAGATACTGAATATGCTGCAAGCCCCAAGGGATGGATGACTTCGGACATCTTCTCAAATTATTTATTATTATTTCGAGAAGAGCCTGATCCCATCTTTAAGAAACGAACGGCCAGTTTTGATACTTTATGACGGGCACGCGACGCATGTGACCGAAAAAATTGCTACATTGGCTAGACAACACAATATTACAATTTTAAAACTTCCTGCTCACACCAGTCACCTGTTGCAGCCATTAGATCTAGCTGTTTTCAAATCCTTCAAATGCAAACGGGACGCAAATTTGGTTGCATGGCAAAGAGGTCATCCGGGACAAAAAAATTCCAAAAAAAGAGTTTTCGCTGCTCTCGGGAAAAACTTGGAAATGCTTGCCTTTATCAGTGGTAGAAAGTGGTTTTCGAAAGGCGGGTATTGTCCCTTATAACAGAAGCGTTATTGAAGAATCGGTATATGATCCAGAAGCTCTAGGAAGGTGGAAAGAACAAAAAAGCAACTCAACAATAGTTGAAAATCGAGAGGCCGATAAAACAGAAATCACAGAGGACGGGGGATTTGGGGATATTGTAAGAGCAAGTGAACCTGGGCCAAGCTGCAGCCATACAACTATGAACTCCAGTTTCCAAGATCTCTTACTGAAAACATTAAAAAAATCAAGGTCGCAATTGGTGACAAAGCCAAGAAGAAAAATTGCCCCAGGTGCAGAGGTTATTACGATTGTAAAGGGAGATACCATTGATAAGCCAGCTGAAATAAGTGCTCGAACAAAATCAAAACCAGCTAAAAGAAAATCCAGGAAAATTTCTGCAGATAGTGAAAACGACAGTGAACCAATTTATCAAGAGTCAGATGATGATACGGACCCCGAAAGCTTTTCCAGTTCACAAGACCTTTCAAATATGGAAAACCTTGATTCAGCAGAAAAAATAGAATCAAATCCACCCTTGGATGCACCCAACCAGATGGAAATGACCCCTGAAAAACAGAATGAGGAAGACCATAATGCCTTAGAAGTAGGAATGTTCGTGATTGCAGAACACACAGATGAAAAATATGCTAAGAGATTTCTGTGGAAAGTGAGTGAAATTATTGAGTTGGAAAATCACTTGAAATTCAAATGCTCCTTTTTGCGAGAAAAAAAAAATAGGAAAATAACAGTTTTTTTGTCTTCCCAGACGTAGAATATATCGACGTTATATGCCGAGAAAATATTGTGAAAGTGTTGAAACAGCCACGTCAGTGCAGAGGAAGATACTATTTTTATTATTCTGAGGTAGAAAAATATTTAAAGTGAAGTTTCGTCACTATTTTCTTTCTTGGTGAAGTTTTTTTTGTATGTTGAAAAATACAATTCATTTTGTATTTGCTTTTGACGCAATCTTTACATTTTCTGTGAAATAAAAGTTAGTTTTTTTGGTTCAGATATAATTATTTTGCATGCCGAAAGTGTTTTGCACTTACCCGATTCCATCAATCACACTCTCTACGGTCGAAAACAAATGTGATTGCACTTTCCCAGGTTATATGGGAAAGTGCGATCACCTGACTGCCTAATTTTTTTTACATGATTCTCGAAAATTGAAAAACTTTTCCAAAAAAGCATTACACTTCAGTTAAAACTTCAATCAAGGAATCGGCACACCAAATTTGAAGACTATGAAGCAAAACTTGTTTCATTAACTTGATTTCAAATTCAGACTAACAAAAAAAGTGATCGCTGTTACCCCACTTTACCTTACTTCTAATGCTGCTGTAGGAGTGTTTCGCATGGTTTTCTTGATGCCTAGATATGTAAGTCATTGAACTTTGCTTAGTTTCATCATGATCTTTTTTTGCTACGCCACCATAAGAGGCATATGCTATAGCCACCTTGATGTATAGCCACTACAGCATGTTAGGTTTCAGCTCTCATTTTTTCACAAAGGAGCGCCTGGTGTAGTCACCGCTTTTCTTGTTATATATTTCCAAATGATGTGTTAATTAATACCCCAAGATACCTTCGCCTCAATTTCTACAGTGTCTCCTCGTAGCTTCAAGGGTCTTAATACGCCCCTTTTTCCTGCGGATCGATGCCATTGAAGTATTTTTAATGGGACTAATATTTAGTCTCTCTGACTGAATCCATGCCGTCACCAAGTCTAAAGCCTCTATCTGTAGCTGTGGTATTGTATTTCCCCTATATCATGACATATCCCAGGGACTTGTCCTTTCTTTTTCAGGTGTTCTAAAAACCCATCCACCACTTGATTTTACAGTACATCAGGCAGAACTACCCCTTGCGGGCATCCTCTACCTTTCAGAACCGCCAGTACATCACAGATCATACTTCTCTTTATCATAGAGTCAATTCATGCCTACATGCATTAGCAGCCTCATGATACATTCAGAGGCTGCATACAGACTTCTTCAATGTCTATGGAGGTTCCTTCATCACTTCTTCGTTTTCCAGTGTATATTCCACCTTCCCTATGGGTTCATGTTTGGCTATTTCTGTAGAGTACCGCTCTGAAGGTGTACGAGTCTTGGTACAGTGGTCTCTGAGCCAATACCCCATCCTTGATATGTTCATCTAGCAGTTTTTTTCATAGGTTGGGCTGCTTACAACAACTCATCAGAGTCTACTTCATATTTCTGCGCTTGTTGGATAAAGTCCGTCCATTTACGGCAATTTATATGGTTCAAATAAGTTTGTAGCCCATTATGTTTCGTCATAGTTCACTACCCTTTTGGATTTCCCAACTTTCCCTGGAATCTCTGTTTTGAGTTGCAAGTTGAGAAAGAAAAGCTCTTCCCGAATAATTGTCGTATTCATAAGGGCAACCACTCAAATAATTGTCTTTCACTGACCACCAAAATTTGGAGTTCATAAAACGTCCATTAGCGTGTATACAGGAACGTTTAAAAATAAAATAAAAACAATTTTTGACGACGTACATCTCGGAGACCGGTGAAGTTACATTACTTGAAATTCCTTTTTATGTCTTTCAATGAATACTCTATTTTTTTTTAAATATCGACGTTTTGAAGGCTCTTAAAAATGTACAGTACTGATATATATATATATATATATATATATATATATATATATATATATAACAAAAGGGAATTCTTGACGGTAGATAAGTTAATGAGTAAAAATAGTCCCTTTGCCGACCTTTTTAAACCACCAAAATTTAAAGTTCATCAAATGTTAATTAAAAGCTATAACTGGGCCACACTGTATTAAAAAAGTTTTATAATATTCTTGACATAAAAAAATAATCTGACAATTCCAAAATTTCTTTTATGGATAAAAAGATTAGAAGGTCATGAAAATTACTACCATTTAAAATAACTAGAAATAAAAAATGCCATTTAGTCTAGGAGGCATCGGCGCATGAGTACCGAAAACTATTCCACCTCAATTTTGCGATCCTCTTCAAATTGCCCTACTGATGATATAATGCATGTTGCCAGGGGGCAACCCGGGGCCATATTGTTTAAACCGAAATTGTTTAAACAATTGCAAGTTAATGGTTTTTAAGATAAATGATAAATAATTATTCAGGACACAGAGAGGCGGATGGCATTCAATCCATGATTAATTCACTACTTTCTGAATTTAATATTTGGTATATGGATGACGGTACGCTAAGTTCAGACTAAGATACTGTACTTCAAGATTTAAGATCCATTATATGCAGGTCAAAAGACTTGGGTTTGGAGCTTAATTTCTCTAAATGTGAAATAGCAGTACAGAAGTAAGAAACAGAATATTAGAAGATTTTAATTCCTTAGCACCTGGTATAAAACTTTTACAAGAAGATAATATTACTATGTTAGGATCTCCTTTATATGACAAAGGTATTTCAACTGATTTAGAGAAACATACGTTTGAATTACGAAATATAAGCATATAGCCTTTTATTTATTAAAAACAGCATTTTCGTTACCAAAGATGATTCACCTACTTAGATGTACACCATGCTGGCGCTCACGGGTAGCCCTACAAGATTGTGACAACATCCTTCGAGAATCTATTCCAAAAATTTTCAATATAAACTTAACTGATAATAACACATGGAATCAAGCTACTTCACCGATAAAACAAGGTAACAAGTAAGCAAACTTTGTTATTCGACATTTTTAGGATCTTGGAATTCTTGTAATACCTTTTCTTCGATTATCCTTCCAAACTCCCAATCAGTATTAATTGACGTTGCTTATGAAGAAGCAATTTCTAATTGGAGCTTTCTTGGTAACTCCAGATGCTTATCAACAAAAACTTTGGTATGAACGTTTCAATCATTGTTGAACCGCCACTCATCAGACAAAGACCATGCCCGACTATTAGCTCTTCAAGAAAAGGAATCTATAAATTGAGGAACTCTTTTAGATAATTCTTCATTCAGAATTTCGATTTGTTTGCGGCTTGGAATTCCAATATGTGTTCTCCATACTTGCACTCTTGCACGTGTGGTGCAATAGTTGACAATTTAGGACATCATGGTCTTTTTTGCTACAGATGCGCTGGAAGAAAATCACGCCATGATATGATCAATGATCTAGATAAGAGAGCTCAAATGACTGCTGAAATCTCTTCAATTAGAGAACGAAACGGTTGCTACAGAAAAGGTAACAAGAGACCAGATGGTAAAACTTTAATACCTTGGTCACATGGCAAACCTCTTGTTTGGGACGTTACATGCACTGATACATTAGTTCCCTCCTATATACAATTTTCTTCTAAAAAATCAGGAGAAGTTGCTAGGTTAAGAGAAAGAGTTAAGGAATCAAAATACATAACATCTGATAATAGTTACCATTTTGTTCCAATTGCCATCGAGACTCTTGGTCCTTGGGGAGATTGCGCAAAAAAATTAATTAAGGAAACTGGTCAGAGGATTTGTGGGATTAACAATGAGGCAAAATCGACACCCTATTTGACGCAGAGGATTAGTCTTGCAGTACAACGTGGAAATGCACCGTCAATTCTCGGGACAATGCCGTGTTCCGCAGGCAATTTAGAAGAGATTTTTTATATATTGTAGTGGTGGTTGTTTGCCGGGGGGCAGAAAATTGTATTGTAATTATTTGATTTAATTCATAGATACATTCAAATAAAAACGGAACATAGAGGTTTAGTGTATTGTCCGATCTAAATAGTCCACCAACAAAACATATCTATAAGTTCACTTCAATGAATATCAAGTATTGATCTGGAGAGCTGGATTCAGAATCACTGTAGAAAAGCCCGCCCCTTCTCCTACCAAAATTTGTTAGTTATGTGCGAGGTAAGTCCGATTTAGTATTGAATAATTATTTGATGGGGTTAGTAAACGTCGCTACATAAGGAAACAATATGCTTACGTTTTATGTTGTTAGAATCGAAAATTAATTGTTAAATTATCTTTAACAATTAATGTTTCGAGTTAAGATAATATGTTTTGATTTCTTTTTGTCATAACGGCTTGCAAAATGAAAATAAATTCGTAAATAAAACAAAATAGGATTCTTTAAATTGAAACAAAATTATGGGCTTGAACCCTCACCGATCGACTGACTGTCTGACGCTAATTAAGGACCGCCCACAGTTGAGAATAGGGAGTGGTGGGAATTGTACGATATGTTATAGGTGTCCAAATAAACGATTGTAATAATCGTGTTTTTAATCTGTTGAAGCTTGATGTTGGTCGACTAGTTCAAAAGCAATTCTGATACAATGCTTTAAATCCCTATGTTCCGTTTTTTTTTTGAATGTATCTGTATAGCTGCGCAAACAAATATTATATTATATTGATAATACTTTTCAACTCTAGATTAACTACACTTTTCTACAACTAAGAAATGAACTCAACTAGAAAACAAATGACTGAAGAGAGAATCAACAACCCATTTCAAGAGGCATGACATTTTATCAAGATACAAAATTTAAAAAAATGTAGTTGAAATTAAAAATTATCCAATAAAATTAGTAACAATACATACTAGAAGCTGAGGACTATACAGTATGTCTGAAAAATTTGGCAACATATGGGAATCTTTTTTATTGTTAAGGTTACTCGCCAACCGTTTGTTATAATTGGGCGTTCTATACATTAAACTCGCTCTGTATATCATATTATTGTTGGTGCATAATACCAAAGTCTGTGGAATGACCATATGGACACAATTGATGGCTATTTTTCTCGCTACCGTTCATATTGGAATAATTCGAGTGAATAATAGGTATATGACTATATTTTCTTCACCGCTATTACAGAATACTCAAAAAAATAACATACATACATAATACCAATATATTTCTTTCAAACGTTACAAAAGCATATAAAATAAATGTTTGCTATCTAGTTTTTATTAATATTGTTTATAAATGAACTATAAGTGAATTTTGAAAAAGTCTACTTACACCAACGTTGTCCAAATTAGAAGTAATAACGGAAGAAATAGCAAGTTCCATGTGAGAAATAATTCAGGGCTTTTTTGTAAACAAATAATAATTTTGGCCGTGACGTTATTGTGACGCATGGTTGACCGACAAATGTCATATTTACCTACAAATAAAACCAAAAATATTTACCTGGAATTTATCGTTTGAAACAAAAATCGTATATTTATAGTAATTGGAATGAAATTTTTTGGAACTTTAGTTCTTTACGTTAGGTTGGAGCGAGGGGGTCGCGCAGCAAAAAATCTGACCGTTACGTTATGTTACATGCGGTAATTACCTATAGTCGTTAATAGGTCTGGCGCTGGGGGATCACGCAGCGAAAAGTCTGACGTTATGTTTTTGTTAAATGAAGTTTTATTCAGAGTAAAATGAATTCTTATATTAATATGTGTGTATTTATTTATTGATTCAATCGGTAAATAAAGAATATATATATAAATATTAAAAAGATCATACAACATTACCTACCATGTGTCCCGTGACTTTTTTTTGTTCTAGCTTATTTGACTTATCAGCTTTAACACAAAAAGCTATTTCTGCTCTTATTATATTATAAATTAAAATACACTCCAAAAATGGACGATTAGAAAAAGTTATTAATCTTATTTGTAATAATAATTTTTGCAATGTTCCCGTGATTGAATTTTCTCAAAAAAATATTTTATTTTGTAGTGCACTAGAGAAAATAATAGTTCAAGGATATAAAACTCTACAATTAGAATATTTCTTTACTGCTGGAGCCGACGAAGTGAAAGCTTGGACAATTCAGGTTAGTATATTTTCCTAAAACAATATCCTCAAGAAAAGACCCTATTTAGCAGAAAATATCTGTAACGCCAGGATGAACAATAAACTAAAGTATAAACTATCATATCGTCTTTATCTGCATCTCTCTTGAAATGTTCAATATTCATTTTTCTCATTCGCAAATACCTACATTTAAATTTTACACACATTTGTTATTCTATGCTATTCTGAGTATAACCAACTACATAATTTACTAAAATTAATTTGGAATCTCCATTTTTATTTACAGCTACAACACGGCTTCGACAAAGTAAATCTTCCAAAATTAACTTGATCCTCCCACTGTACCAACCAAATTTCAACGCGATCGTCTTTCATCTTCGTAAAATAGAATGTTCTCCGTACATTGGGGAATCCTTATTAGAATATTCGGTGAATGTCGACGTTCTGCTTTGCAAAATTGCTACAAATGAAAATAAAGGTCCCATTTAACTGCCAATGCGAAAGTAAATAAATTACCCTTGCCCTAAAATTGTCTCTGGACGAAATTTGCATAAGAATAACCTCTCTTCTCTCAGCCGGAAAAATAGGAATGACGGAAAACGGCAAGAACGCGCTCAAATTTTCGAATAATTTCACGTGAATGGGCTCGAAAAGTAGCTGGAATGGTGATGAATTCTGTGTAGGGGTTCTTCAAGCTGAAAATATGCTTTAGGAATATATAAACTGATATACTCCTTAAATATTCCCAGTTATGAGTTTTTGTAATGTAGTATGTCGATTCATGTTTTGTTACGAATAAATTGTATAATTGGAATGTAAAGTTATTCTGGGGGAAAAGTTTTGCTTGCGTAAGACCTCTAGTAAGCTTTTTGAAATAATATGAAATAATATTTTAACAATCATGTCTTGGGTGAGGTGTCATTGTTAAACAATAAATATATCATTATTGTCAATTGATCAATAAAATATAAATTTCCTGTTATTCATTCAACGACGTCAAGACTCTGTTGCTTTCCAAAGATACATAAATTCGTCTATTCACACACTCGGTTATAATTTTTCAAAATGTTTATGGAATAACCTCAAAAATTGACTAACTCTGCAGATCTCATTTAACCATTTCCCCCTATTCCAACTTCGCAAATGCTACAAAAGTTTAGTAATTTTTGATGTTTTTATGTTGGTAAGAAAATAAAATTGGTCAGCCAAAAAGGTCTCTTACTAATAGAATAACATTTTATAAAAGTGACAGCAAACTTCACCCAGAGAAATGGGCACTTGCTGAAGGCCATAAATTGAATTATGAATTGGTATGCCAAAATTTCAATGACAGAAATTAATTATAAAAAACGGATCTTTTTTAGAAACAGCTTATATAGCTCAAGAAGATCAATATCAAAATCATCAATATCAGATCAATGAAAAAAACTGATCTAAATAATAGTATAATATATGCGTTGGGTATATTATTTTATATATCAATAAAAAATATTCCAAATTTTATATTGTTTTTTAGGTTTTTAGAGTTATTATTGTTGCGAGGTCACCAACTCAAAGCCGGCGCTGTCTCTCGATTATAAATTTTGGTGAATGCGCTTTCGAGAACATTCTAGTAAAGTAAACCATTTGCTTACGCATATGACGATCGCGGGAAATACTAGAATTTTCGATAGTTGATAAAGATAATATATACGCGGGATTCTGTGTGCGTTGACTATTAGTGAAACGGACAGTAAAGAGTTAGTTCACAGACAGTTTACAGAAGTAATCGGACAGTGAATGAAATAGTGAAGATAAATAGTGTAATATTCAAGTGGTAATGGACCCAGAAGACAAAGAGAGGACGATCGCGGGAAATACTAGAATTTTCGATAGTTGATAAAGATAATATATACGCGGGATTCTGAGTGCGTTGACTATTAGTGAAACGGACAGTAAAGAGTTAGTTCACAGACAGTTTACAGAAGTAATCGGACAGTGAATGAAATAGTGAAGATAAATAGTGTAATATTCAAGTGGTAATGGACCCAGAAGACAAAGAGAAAACTGCTTTTACCAACGTCATGCCATTCGGGCTCTTCAATGCGCCCGCGACATTTGAAAGACTCATGGAAAATGTCTTGACAGGGTTATCTTGGAAAACATGCCTGGTCTATTTGGACTACATCGTAGTATTGGGGAAGACGTTTGAGGAACACCTGAAGAATTTGGAAGACGTATTCAAACGACTTCAAGCTGCCCAGCTCATGTTAAAACCGAAGAAATGTCAGTTATTCCAAAACCGAGTCAACTATCTGGGTCATATTGTGAGCTATGAAGGAGTGGCGGTGGATCCAGATAAAATTGCTTCCATCAAGCAATGGCCGCAACTTTCCGACGAACATCAAGTTAGGAGCTTTCTTGGACTTTGCACGTACTATCGAAGGTTCATAAAGAAGTTTAGAGATGTTGCCAAGCCACAAGAAGGGGGAAGGAACATTAAAGTAAGGAAAGCCCCGGGGATAGATGGCCTGAGGGGTGATATGTTGATGAGGATGTTGGATGACAATGGGGAGTACTTCTGCGAGCTTTTCAACAGGGTGCTAAGGGAGGAAGAGTTTCCAGAAGGATGGAAGGTGGCTAGGGTGATATTACTTAAGAAGGCGGGTAGAGAGGGGAAGAGGGCGGGGGACTACAGGCCCATCAGTCTGCTGTGTGGTATGGATAAATTGATGGAGGGGATAATAAAGGATAGGATTGAGGAGGAAGTTGGTAGGAATGGGGGTTTTAGGGAAAACCAGCACGGGTTTGCGAAGGGAAAATCATGCATCTCGGCGCTGGGCAGGGTGATGGGCTTGGTTGAAAGGGCTAGGGAGGGCAGCTGGAGGAACAAGAAATTGGCCCTACTCGTGTTCTTCGAAGTCGGAAACGCGTTCAACAGTGTCAGCAAACGGGCAGTGTTGAGCGCGTTGCTGAGGCTGAGTGGGGGAGGGTTTGGTTAACCTAGTGGAAGACTACCTGACGGGACGTGTGATAGTAGACACTAGAGGGAGGAGGTATGATACGGAGGCTGGAGTGCCCCAGGGCTCGGTTCTTGGACCGACGCTATGGAAGTGTGTGTTTGATGAGGTTTGTGGGATAGTATGTGAAGAGGGATGTGAGATTACGGTGTATGCGGGTGTCTGGTATGTACGGCAAAAGGAGAGGCGGAGATAGAAAGAAAGGCGGAGAGAATGTGTAGGAAGATTGTGGAGAAGATAGAGCGGTGCGGACTAGAAGTGGCGGAAGATAAGACGGTGGGGTTGCTAGTGAAGGGACGGAGCAAGACAAGGGAAGTGGGGGTGATGGCGAAGGGAAGGAGAATTCGCATGGAGGAGTGTGTGAAATACCTAGGGGTGTGGTTGGATAGTCAGTTATCCTTCCGAACACACATGTTGAAGGCGGCAGAGAAGGGGAAAGTGAGGGCAGCATGGCTGGGGAGATTGATGAGTAATGTGAAGGGGCCGGGAGAGTGGAAGAGGAGGATCATTGGTAGGACGGTAGAGCAGATTTGCTGTACGGTGCGGAGGTGTGGGGTGAAAGAGCGGGAGTGAATGCGAGGGTTAGGCCACTCCTGCGGGTGCAGAGAGGTATATTGCTAAGGGTAGTGCAGGGGTACAGGACAGTGGGTGGACTGGCAGCAGCGGTGCTGGCAAGGACCTACCCATTGGACTTGATGGCTAGAGCCAGGAATAAACGCTGGAGGGGTGCGACCAGAGAGGAAGTACAAGAATGGATGGAGGAGGAAATGGAGAGAAGGTGGGAGGAGTATGGGGGCGCGCTAAAAGGAGCGATTGGGAATAGGAGAGATTGGATGGATCGGAAATTCGGGGAGGTGAACTACTTCTTGACACAGGTGTTCACTGGACATGGGTCGAGAGTAGGGTACCTCCACAAGATTGGAAAAAGAGAGACTGGAGTGTGCGAGAGGTGTGGAGTGGAGGATGATGTGGGGCATGTGTTCAGATGCTGGCGGAACGAGGAAGTGCTGAAGAAGTTGGAGAGGAAACTAGGGGAGGCGGTGTATTGGGAGAATATGGTGGAGATAATGTTGAGGGGGGAGGAGGAATGGATGGAGGTAAGTGGCGTAGTAGAGAGCATGGTCAGGGGGAGAGAACGACTCGATATGGCATGAGAGGTAGGAGTGGAAGTTAGGGAGAAGACGACGATGTGAGCGGAGAGTGTGCGAGGGACCGCCGCCCGTCTCGAAGTATGCTAGGGTAGTGATTCCGAGGCGGGGGTAACGGCGAGTTTGAGATGGGTTTGGTTGGTAGGCATCTCCTTGGGGATGAGTCCAACACTGTTTGGGTCCTGGACCCATTCGAACATGAGTTTCCCATCTCGGCCCGAAAAAAAAAAGCCACTAACTCGTCTCACAGAAGAAACCAGAACTTTTCATTGAGATGAAGAATGTCAAACTGCTTTTAAAACCCTGAAGAGATGATTAACCATGGCGCCGATACTAGGATATCCGTTACTAGAGGGAGACTTAATTCTTGACACGGATGCAAGCAACGTAGGGATTGGAGGAGTGCTCTCACATATCCAAGGAGGACAGGAGAGAGTGCTGGGATATTTCAGTAACGTCCACTCCAAACCAGAACGAAACTACTGCGTCTCGAGAAGACAACTTTTGGCGGTAGTGAGGTCTGTGGAGCACTTTAACCAGTATCTGTAAGGAAGGAAATTCTTGATACGGACTGATCATGCAGCACTCAAGTGGTTGATGCAGTTCAGAAATCCCGAGAGCCAGATCGCTAGATGGATTGAACGACTTCAAGAGTACGATTTCAACATCGAACATTGGGCTGGTGTGAGCCACCGAAATGCCGACTCCCTGTCTAGACGACCGTGCCCAGCAGACTGTTCCCACTGCAACAAGGCAGAATCTAAGGAAGCTGCAGTTTCAAGAACCACAGTAGACAATGAAGAATGGTCACCCACCAGGATCAGAGAAGATCAGGAGAATGATCCTCACCTGAAAATGGTCCGGTAATGGAAGGAAGAAAATCGGTGACCCACCTGTCAAGAAGTGTCAAGATTTTCACCGACACTCAAGGCCTATTGGGCTCAGTGGGACTCCCTTGTCCTTGAAGAAGGCCTATTGAAACGAATCCTTGAAAACGATGATGGTTCCGAAAACAGAAGACAGTTAGTTATCCCGAGAACAAGAGTAGACGAGGTATTGTGGAAGTTACACGACAATCCATCAGGAGGTCATCTGGGAGTGAATAAAACCCTTCAGCGAGTCCGTGAAAGATTTTATTGGACGAACAGCTCCGACGATATAAAGGACTGGTGTAAGAAATGTATGACTTGTGCTACGAGTAACGGACCACATCGCAAGAGAAAGGCACCCATGATACAGTATAATGCCGGAAGCCCATTCGAAAGGATTGCTTTAGACATCGCTGGACCATTCCCGACGACAGAAAATGGTGGTAAATACATCCTAGTTGTGATGGATTATTTCACCAAGTGGGTAGAAGTTTACGCGATCCCGAATCAAGAAGCCACAACTGTCGCGGATGTATTGGTGAAGGAATTCATCTGCCGATATGGAGTGCCCTTGGAAGTTCACAGCGATCAGGGAAGGAATTTCGAAAGCCATGTATTCCAGGAAATTTTTTGACAAGTTGGGAATGAAGAAGACCAGGACGGCGTTGCATCCACAGTCAGATGGAATGGTCGAGAGAATGAACAGGACTATTGAAATACCTGTCGAAAGTGGTCTCCAGCCACCAGAGAGATTGGGACCAATATATTTCCCTGTTTTCATTGGCTTATCGATCCGCCATCAATGAGTCCACAGGTAAAACACCTGCGAAAATCCTATTTGGACGAGAAATGAGGCTTCTTTGTGACCTGGAATTTTGTTGTCGACCTGGAGAAGATTACGTGATCGAGTTGAGAAAAAGGATGGACGATGTGCACGAATTGGTCCGAACGAATATTCAAGTTGCCAGCGACAGAATGAAAAAACGATACGACACGCAGGCTACAAAAGACAGTTTCAAAGGAGGGGACAAAGTATGGTTACACAACCCGAATAGGAGAAAATGCTTTTCTCCAAAATTACAAAAAATTTGGGAGGGTCCGTACTTGATCAAGAAGAGGATCAATGACGTCATCTATCGCATAAGCAAGATCCCCAATGGAAAACCGAAAGTAGTCCACCAAAACCGACTAGCGCCATTCGAAGGAGACCATGACAGTGAGGAAGGAGTGAACCATATCCGGGAAGATCCTGACCCTGCCTTCGAAGAATTTATGGGCGCATATGGAGGTACCGGTAAAGCTGGATTTGGAGTCACTACAGAGCAACGACAAGATGTGTTCACGCTCCCGGAAGATTAGTCACTGACACACAACATCCCCGCCAGTATCAAAAACGCACGAGGTTTGGTAACAGTCTTCCGAAAAAAGTTTGGGCAACTAGAAAAACTTAAAGAACAGATTCCAACCCCTGGCAAGACACTGAGACTCAAACACAATTCACGGTACATCTTCTACCTGGTAACAAAGAACGAATTTCAAAATCGATTCACCTACCGGATTGTGTGGGAAGCGCTACTTAGCCTTCGAGACCATGTGCTGGAATCAAACGTAAAAAAACTAGCCGTGTCTAAGATAGAGAGCAACCAGTTGGATTGGCGAGTCATCAGGAATATGATGGAGGTGATCTTCGAAGATACCGGTGTCCACATATTAATCTGCAGCTATACCACCCATTATCAGCGTCCAATGAAGACAGTGTCCTTTTATTTCCATACGACCGGAAAGTGTAGGAATGGGTCCAGTTGCCGATTTAAACATACAGTCCCGGCTACACAGAAGTTCCTGGAGGAACTTCCTATTAAGGCGGGGGCAATGTTGCGAGGTCACCAACTCTAAGCCGGCCCTGTCTCTCGATTATAACTTTTGGCGAATGCGCTTTCGAGAACATTCTAGTAAACCATTTGCTTACGCATAGGACGATCGCGGGAGATACTTGAATTTTCGAGAGTTGATCAAGTGTGAATATACACGGGTTTTTGAGTGAGTTGACAATTAGTGAAACGGACAGTAAAGAGTTAGTTCGCAGACAGTTTACAGAAGTAATCGGAAGGTGAATGAAATAGTGAAGATAAATAGTGTAATATTCAAGTGGTAAAAATAAATTAGAACTATTATACCGAGTGTCAATAAATTAGTAGACATTAAGTAAAGTGTGTATATAAATTAAGTTTAATACAGTATGTGTTTCTTTAAATAAATTGATAGTAATTAGCCATAGTAGTGTGTATAATTTTATCCCACAAGTAAAAACTATTTAAATAAATAACAAAAACATTACATTATATATACCAATGTTTACAATAGATGTCAAAGGTAATAGTTTAATACTATTATAACGCCTTACAAAGTTTTCGAAAAATACTTTTCAAATAACAGTTCGTTCACTTAGAAGCAACAACTACTTCTCGGGCTATATGCCCCAATAGACATTGAATTACACTTCTAAGTTGCAGCTAACGTACCGTTCCCCAACACTTCTGAAGACGTGGTTTCGTTCATATGGGTTTCATATTTGACTCCTAGTCTCATCCGTGAACAGAACCTTTTTCCTATTCTCGATATTCCTCTGAATATGTATTCTGGCAAATTCTAATCGACGAGCATTGTGATTTTAGAGAAGACGTGGAACTTTTTTGGTCGATCTTTGGCTTTACTTTGCTTCTTTTCTCACTGTTTTCAAACTCAGAATAATTTTTTTTTTACATTTAGTATATCATTTTTGACTAGGACTAATATTAAGTCGCTCCGACCGTAACCATAGTGTTACCAAGTCTAGAGATTTTTATTCTAACTGAAAGCTGAACTCTTCCCCTTTCCGAAAATGTGAAATTTGTTAAAGTTTATATGAAAAATGAGTAAGTTATTTGATTTTTAATGATAGGCTGCTATGAAGGCATCTAGAGGCATCAATGTTGAAGTATGCTTTGGAATTTTTACAATCTCAAGAAACTGATACGAGCTGTCAAAGTAATTAATTCCGATTTGAATAGTTCTTAAACGGCTGGCTGATGGTAATTTATTTTCAATAATGGTCCGATTTAGTTTACCTGAAAAATCCAAAAATTGTGTTATTGTAAACACACTACATTACTGGTAATGTCTACACAGACACGTTACAAAATTACTTATATCCACAACTTGAACAAAATGTCATCATAAATTCAGTTTACTTTCAGCAAGATGGTGCGCCACCACACTTTTTACTTGTGGCTAGAAATTCTTTGCACAAACATTTGGAGATAGGTGGATTGGTAGAGCCGGACCAATTGAGTGGCCTGCCCTCTCACCATACTTGACGATTCCAGACTTTTATCAAAGATAGATGTTATAATCCTATTCCAGAGACTCTGGAACAACTGCGAGGCAACATTGTCCGAACATTTCAGGAAATTACCCCGGAAATGTTACGCAATTCTTTTGATCACTTTTTGTTCAGGTTGCAAAAATGTACCTATAGATCAAAATGGATAACACTTGGAACATCTTGAAGATTTTTATAAAATTAGATAATTTATAATGTTAATTTTTATTAAAATTTGATTCACCTTTCAAGTTTGTTTAGTTGTTTTAGTTATTTCTAATGCTAAGTCGTGCTTCTTTCAAAAACTTCGGTATATTTTTTTTA
Source organism: Lochmaea crataegi (assembly GCA_947563755.1). Taxonomy (NCBI): domain Eukaryota; kingdom Metazoa; phylum Arthropoda; class Insecta; order Coleoptera; family Chrysomelidae; genus Lochmaea; species Lochmaea crataegi. The sequence goes on along the minus strand of OX387425.1, from coordinate 45,772,991 downwards.
AACGTAGGTATTAGTTAGCAGGCAAATTTTGTAATTGTTTTTTATTTAAAACAGACATCTTTATCTAATAAACAATCATTACCAACCAAATAATTTACTCATGTTTCTTCTAAACTTCAACAAATTATACATTTTCGGAAAGGGGAAGAGTTCAGCTTTCAGATAGAATAAAAATATATGGGGTGTTCCATTAAAAAATAGACGATATTTGCATTTAAAAAATACCATTTTTTCAAAACACCCTATATAAGATTTCAATGATTAAACATTTATACTGAAAAAACTCTATATAAAAAGAAATTGTTCAACGAAAACCGCACCTCCCTATCGTTTCTGAGTTCCGAGATTTTTGCAGTTAAAATGGGTCAGAAACTTCTGGGTCACCCAGTATTTATTTAAACTGTGAAGCCATGTGACCTTAGTGGAGTTAGGTATAATTGTTTTCTTTATTGTAATTATAAATGTAATGTAATATGTCATCAATATCAAAACTAATACTTTTATATACTTTTTTTCTGCTCCTATACTATAAGTTGTTAATTAAATGCCAATTTTCAGTTTCATAATGATACTCATTATAACACTGGTTGTCATTATGAAACTGAAAAATTGACCAATAAAAATCTAGATTTTTAAACCAAGTAGGCAGACCCAATATTTTCTGTACAATGTTTGACAGTTTCTAAGAGATTCGTGTTTTATGACAGTTTCAATATTTTGCATTAGTCAAAAAGGTAGATACCTTCTGTGTTATTTAAATATGTTGCTTTCATTTATGTAGGCTGCAATTATTGGATGCCTTTCAATTATTACGATGGACCAGGATTATTTAGGTTACCATTGAAACATGTAGTCATCAAAACCATCTTTATTTAGTACTGTCAACTGTCATGTCAAGATGTCAGTGTTCATCTTACATACAGTAGTTACATTTGACATACAGGATACATCTATCAAATGTCAGTGTTCATCTTACATACAGTAGTTTCATTTGACATACAGGATACATCTAACACCTTCCACTTTTTAAAAGAAATGTCGAGCGACGAAGAGTTTTCATACCTACACACCACCTGAAATCGCTGAAAAGGCGAAAAATGTATCCCATAGTTTATCACCTGCAAAATCAAAAAAGGTATATGATAAATTTTATGGTCAATTTATGGATTGGAGGGTAGCAAGAGAAGTATATAAAAGCAATGTTGTTGAATTAAAATAAAATTTCTTATTCGTCGAAAAAATAGTGTATGCAACTCTCATGTAATGGTTATTAATACACTCGCATCAACCATACGAAACTCGCCTTCGGCTCGTTTCGTGTCCCGGTTAATGCTTGTGTATTAATAACCATCATTACATGATCGTTGCATAATATACTAATTTGTTGATAAACATCTCTATCCAAATTAATGTATTAACATTAATATGAGTAGATTCCACAAAGTAAGGGTCCAAACAGTAAATTCAATCTCTATCCAATATTATAAAAGTATAATTAAGTAATAGCTGACAAGTTTTCGTGAATGACCTACATTTACTTTGATTATACTAGGGGCACTACACGGATATCAAAAATTTCAGCATGATAAAACTGAATCTTTAATAGTCCTCCAAACAGGTATATAAATTCTTTCAACAAGATATCTCATTCTGACTAAACATATCGATTGTAAATGGTGTACGCACTTTGTGTACATTACTTTTATGATGCATTTGTTGTTTTTACCTAGTAATGGTCCAGTCCACGACTATGGTTATTTTCTTATATGAACGATCAAGGTGATTGTTTGCACGACTTCTAACAAACTTCCATCGAATTAACAGACTACGTTTTATTTTTGTTTCTCAAGACAGGCCTCAGTATATTACTTACTACGTGGAATCTTTCCATAATTATTAAATAAAATGAATGGCAAATCCTTTTTTTTTTCAACACATTTTTTGCTAATAAATGTTCGAAGATATATATAAGATAGGTATATTATGTGTAGTTTCACAATGAGATAAAGACGCTAAACTATTCTGAGGTAGAATAAACATATTACTTATTTTATTGATAATCCATAAAGAAAAATGCTGAGAGATTCTCTTTCTTTTTGAGTGAAAACTATCCGGTAGCGCTGATATTCATACACATAGATATTTTTCTCCGTCAATCATGCAATCTTGAAACAAACTACCCTGTTGATGCTTAGAGAGTACATGCTAACAGCAGGATCTGGAAAGTTATTACGGGGGGACATCGTTCCTTTTTACACAACCTATAATATTAGTTTCGTCAAGTCTTCAAAAAGTTTTTACGAAAGATCAAATTTTAATAAATTTTTCTGATACCATACATATTTTTTATTAGATCACTATTTGCCGACTAATCTTCTCCAAATAAAATTTTATTTCAGAAAGGAGCAAAAGCACCTCAAGCTGCCGGTCGCATCCATACTGACTTTGAAAAAGGTTTCATAATGGCTGAAGTAATGAAGTTCCAAGATTTTAAAGAAGAAGGTTCTGAAGCAGCATGTAAAGCTGCAGGTAGGACTTGTATGCGTTATGTATTAAAAATTTATTAGATTATTACCGGTGATAATATTGTATGTCTTGTTCCAATTTTATATTCATATTCGTTAACTTTATATTTATAAACAAAATGCCAACATAATGTGCAGAACGAAACAATATTTGACCTCTTCATTGATATTTTTAATTCATTAAAAATAGAAAAAATTAGGTCCCAACGTCCCAAGCGAATGAGTATAAACATACTAAACATAGATTTATCCAAAAAATAGAGAAAATAGGTAGCATCAAATAAAACAAGCAAGTGAATCCAAGAATACTACAAGTAATGAGTAGTAGTATACTGGGAAACGTGATTAAATTCATCCTAGATTACATTTTACATTAACTAAATGCCATTCATTGTAAACAGGATTTCTCAAAAATAGAGTAATTGTGTGCACTGCATATCTTAATGTAGAACACAAAGATCCCTTTAAAATATGAAGTACAATATTTTTATTTTTGAAATCTATGTCAAAGTTACACATAGATCATTTCATACTTGATGTGTGTGATTTATACAGAGCAGACATCGCCAACTCCAACAAACTTACATTATTTGCCGAAAATCTAGTTTGTTTTCTTAAAAATCGAAATAACTCACCAACTGTAACAATTTAGATGTAGGGAATGTTCAACAATAGGAAAAGTATTTATTTTTGAAGATGATGAGAAATACAGGATGATCCATTTAAAATAAGCGGGACAATCATGGACGTGAATTTTGGTTCAAATGTAGAAAGCTACTAAAAACGTGATTTATTGCAATATACAGGGAGATTCATTACTGCGATAAAGTCCAATATCTTGTAAATCCTCAAAGATATTCGAAAAAAAATTGACCGTATTTTAAAATTCGCAATTGTACAGCGTATTCCAGAACGCCATGCCAGATCAAAGTTACATTTTTTTATATGGGACACTCTGTATTTTACTTTAAATTTGAATTCTGCTCGACTTCTCTATTGCAATGATATAAGGTAGATATGGTCTGTGATGGTCTTCTAGTATCATAATTCACTAGACCTGCTTGCAGATCTAAGAAACCGTATACAGGGCGAGTCCAAACTCGAATACATCAGTTTCACATTTTTTTTAATGGATCACCCTGTATTTTATATCGGTGAATGAAAGTTACTTTACTATACTTACTTCAAATTTGATCAAGTATTTCCTATACCCAAACTGAATAGTTTTCGTGATATTTCAATTTTATTATTAAAAAAATCCAACAATACAAAAAATGTATTCACATCAATTACAAATATACTAAAATTTATAAAAAAATCAACAATAGAGTTATAAAAGATACTTAAAGTGACTACCCTCTATATATCGATGGTCTTCATATGATCGACTTACATTTCTAAGCATTTACGCATTACACTGTATAACCTTCTATAACCTTGTATCATTGCAATGGAGAAGTCAAGAAGAATTCAAATTCGAAGTAAAATACAGGGTCCCATATAAAAAAATGTAAGGTACAGGTGCCAGTGTAGTGGACATGTTAAAGAGGATAATTGCGTGTTTCTGATCTTTAACAGACAATAGTATTTTATGCAACGATCATGTAATGATAGCCATTAAGACACGAGCATGTTGTAGGATACGAAACGAGCCGCAGGCGAGTTTCGTATATAATATGCGAGTGTATTAATGGCCATTACATGAAAGTTGCATACAATATTTTTTCTACTCCGATTAATAAGAATTATTTAATTAATTAATTTTAAATATAGTTACTTTTGAAAATCAAAATTATTTGACAGCTGTCAAATTAAGTGTCACCTAATATAATTAATTTCAGAAATGTCAACCAGGTATCCATGGCTATATTAAATATTGTGCGAATATCGCATTCCTATTGGCTTAAAAATCTGTATCATAATGAAAATTTGTATCATAATGAATATCATTATGATACAGATTTTAGTCTTTTAGTAAGTATATTATTAAACAGGAGTAGAAAAAAACAATAATAATGCCGATGCCATATAAAAGAGCATATATCATTAGGCTTCCTTAATTGCATTACTTACTATTAAATAATAATATATTAAGTCATTCCTATATAAAAAAAAATAAAACAGGAATTCATATTTATGCTCCAGAGGTGAACACACAAAATTTAAACTTATCCAATAGTGGACACCCAGATTTTTGTTTATTGTAAACGCTATAAGTAATCATTCTAGCATAAATAAAAATCCTGGAATAAAAAACATTTAATTGTTATACCTGTTTATTTATTTTTAATCTAAGATGTAACATTTAACGATTTTTCAAATTTAAAGATGATCATTTCACCACGTACCAGAAGTTCAGGCGGGGGAAGTCGACATACAATTTGATTCAAGTTGATATCTGATATATCTTTGTCATTTGCCAGAAATTATTTTTTGAGCAATCAATGCTTTTATATCCTATTATAATTATTATTGACCGTGGTAAAGTTAATGTCTGGATAACACACACATATCTAAATGTTGTCGTATTTCTTTTGCCACCCTTAAACTCTGCGAGTCTGTAGTCACCTTCCTTCAAGTCATTGAAATTTAAAGTGGGGGCAGCATTTTTCTCATAATTGCTTTCATCCTCTTCTTTCCATTCCGACCGGCTTGACCCTTGAAGGTAGTATTCGCTTTAGGAAGAAGATGAAGAAGTAGATCTTTGTCATTATCTACCAGCCAGCTTTTGTGCTTTCTCTTCCTTGGCCTCTATTGATTTCTCCTGAGCATCATTTTTCTTTTCCTCTCTAGCCAATTTGCGTTTTTCTTTTTAAGGGTGATATTTGTGGGAGATAGCATCATTTTTCTTTTCCTCTCTAGCCAATTTGCGTTTTTCTTTTTAAGGGTGATATTTGTGGGAGATTGTTTAAATAAAAGTTGATTATTCCAGTAACATATTTTATTCATCAACCTCAATATACAGTCATGTGTGACAAGTGACACTTCATTGTCGCCAACTTACAATGCTTAAGCCTAGTTCATCTAACATCTTCCTTTTTTTTTTTTTAAACTACTACTAACAGTAACTTATGCTAACTTATCAATAACTATCACTAACATATGTATCAAGTTTTTACATAATCTTTTAAATATCCTGGCTGCTTTACTATTCTACCTGAGCGAGTGATATTTGTATCATTACCATTTGTATCTTTACTTATTACCACTGGTGGTGGCTCTGTATTTCCAAGTACCGTATTCGGTCTCAGTTCCTCACTAGATTGTGCATTTATGTTGTATCGTGTAGGTTCAATTATTGTTTGATCAGTAGAGCAACTAGGATAATTAAATGCGTCTTTTCTTTCTTGAAACTTACTACTACCTGATTTAATCAAATCCTTTCTATTTCTTTCTATCTTTTGACCCTCTTCTAATATTACTTTATATGACCTAGGTTTATTATTTATCTCTATTATTTTCCCTTTAGGCATAGGACCTCCTTCACTGTTAGGATGATTTTTTACTACCACTACATCTTCCTTTTGTAACTGTCCCAACTCCCTTTTATTTTGATCATAAAATTCTTTTTGTTTGCCTGCTCTTTCCTCTAATTTGATTCTAGTTTCCGAATAATCTCTATTATTTTGGTTAAAAATTGGCAAAACCCCTTGAATTTTCCTACCATATAATAATTCAGCTGGTGAGCGAGTATTATCTAGAACCGGTGTATTTCTTAATTCTAACAAAGCTAAATACCTATCTTTTTTATCTAAATCTGCCTTTTTCAATATATTTTTGACAGTTTGTACAGTTCTTTCCGCCAAACCATTGGATTGTTGATAATACGGACTACTTGTTTTATGACTAAAGTTCCATGTTTTTGCAAACTGCTTAAATTTACTATTTACATAATTTGTACCTTGATCCGTATATATAAGTGAAGGAATTCCATGCCTAGCAAAAATTGACTTTAAACTGGTAATCATAGTATCTGCTGATAACGAACTAAGCTGTGCTATTTCTACAAACTTTTTAAAATAATCTATTACTAATAAATAATGATATCCTTTATAATAAAAAACATCACTACCCAAAATCTCCCATGGTTTACTCGGTTGATCCCTTAAAATCATTGGTTCTCTAGAATTAGCTTTCCTAAATCTAATACAAATGTCACATTTATAAATTAAATTAGCAATATCATTACTCATGAAAGGCCAAAACAATATTTCTCTAGCTCTCGCTTTGCACTTTTCTACTCCCAAATGATTAAAATGAATTTTTTCTAACATTTCTTTTCTTAACGCAACAGGTACAACCACTGCTGTATTACGAAATACTAATCCTTGTCCTACAAATAATTCTTCTTTATATTTTTTATAAGGTTTTAATATCTCAGGTATGTCATCTGTCCACCCTTCAACAATGACTTTTTTTAATAATGATAGTTCAGGACATTGTTCAGTTTCTTTAATGAATGACTCTAATTTAACATTTGACATGGGTAAACTAGATATTATCATACCTACATGAGCTTCAATGTCTTCTAACTGGTCAACAAAATAATCTGTTTGTTTGAAATTTCTAGACAATGCATCTGACAAGAACATTTCTTTGCCCACCTTATACTTTACTTGCAAATCATATTTTTGTATTTGAAGTCTCATTCTTTGTAACCTTAAGGGCCAATCTACCAATGGTTTTTTAAATAAATGTTCTAATGGTCGGTGATCAGTTTCTACTATGACTGTCTTTCCATATATATATTGGTGAAATCTAACGCATCCATGCACAATAGCTAGTAACTCCTTTTCTATCTGAGCATATTTTTGTTGAGTTTCATTCAAAGCTTTAGATGCATAGCACACTGGTAACCCTTCCTGTAATAAACATGCCCCTAAACCATTCTTACTTGCATCCACATTCAAAACAACATTTTTCTCTATATTATAATATTGCAATATAGGTTTACTTGCTAGTGCCTCCTTTATTTTATTAAAACTAATTTCATGTCTCTGTTCCCAAGTCCATTCTATATATTTTTTTAATAAATCCCTCAAGTCACTACTCAACTCTGAACAATTTGGTATATATCTAGCAATGTATGTAACCATACCTAGAAAAGTTTGTAGTTTTTTCACATTATTTGGTTTTTCCATGTCTAAAATTGACTGTATTTTTTGTGAATCTGGAGATATACCTTTTTCTGAAAAAATATGACCCAAGTATTTTACCTCTTTAACTGCGAACTTACATTTTCCAAAGTTAAATTTTATATTATATTCCTTTGCCTTCTCTAATACTTTTTTAAGTCTACTATCATGCTCTTTTAGGTCTGATCCATATACTAACAAATCATCCATGTACACTTCACATCCATCCACACTTTCAAATATCATTTTAAATGTTCTTTGGAAAACTTCTGGACTTGTTTTTAAACCATATGGTAACTTTTTAAAACAGTACCTTGCAAATGGCGTTGCAAAAGTACATAGTTTACTACTATTTTCTGTTAACCTAATTTGATGAAATGCTGCTGCAGCATCCAATATACTAAAAACTTTAGCACCATTTAGCTTAGCCGCGATTTCTTCAAATGTAGGTAACTTGAAATATTCCCTTTTTATATTATCATTCAAGTGTTTAGGGTCTAAACATACTCTAATACTTTCACTATTTACTTTCTTTACTATAACTAAAGCATTTACGAATTCAGTTGGTTCTGTAACTTTTTCAATAATCCCTAATTTTTCTAATCTATTTAACTCTATTTTTAAAGGTTGCATTAACATAAATGGTATTTTTCTACAAGGTATACACATACCTTGAGCTCCTTCTACTAACTTAATATCATAAACGACCCCTTTTATATCTGAAATCTTCTCCTCAAATACTTCTTTATATAATTCTACTAATTTATTATACTGGTTTTGAACTTGTATAGTATTGACATTAACTTTTACCATATTCAACTTAAATAAAGTAGGATGTCCTAGGACTACTACTGTTGAAGGCTCAGCTTTTACTACCTGAAATACTACAACCTCATTTTTATTTCTTATGTTACAATTTAATTTAACTTGTCCTAATCCTTGAATATTAGAACCATTGTAATTTTTCAAGTCTACCTTACTTTTGTCTAACTCTATATCTCCAATTATGTTTTTTACAATAAAATCTGGTATTACATTACAATCACTACCTGTATCTAATTTTACCTTAACTGGTACGTCTTGTATCATAATTTCTTCCATAAATTTGTTTTGTACCGTTCCTACTAAGTTAACTGTTCCTATGAACATTTCTTGCTCCTCTTCTCTTGTATCTTCTTGCACTACATTTACCTCTCTATTTCTACAAGCATCTGCAAAATGATTTAACTTTTTACATTTATTGCATGTTTTACCATATGCTGGACATTTTCTGTAGGGATGGTTTCTATTGCACTTTACACATTTATTTTTAGGTGTCCTTTCTCCAGCTGTATGGTTTTTGTTATAACTTCTATATTTGGTTACATTAGGTTTTTTCTTGTCTCTATTTATTGTACATACCTCAGCACTTGGTGTGGACATTTTTAGTAATTGTACACTTGCTAACTCATTAGCTTTACAAAGTTGTATACATTTATGCAAGTCTAGATTGTCTTCTTTTAACAACCTTTCTTTCAAAGAGTTTTCTTTTATACCTCTTATAATTTGATCCCTTATTAAGCTATCTCTCAAGTTTTCAAATCCACAATCAACACTTAGACTTCTTAAAGCAGTAATGAATTCATCCATAGTTTCATCTCCTCTTTTATCTCTTGCAAAGAACACATGTCTAATTACTGTCTCATTCTTTTTTGGCGTGAAGTAACTTTCGAATTTGTTTAGTATTATATCTGCATCTCCATTTTCCTCCTCTGTTAAATCAAACGTTTCATATATTAAGTAAGCAGCTTCACCTATTGTGTGTAAGAGAAGAGCTACCTTTTTCTCATTATCCAATCTATCTATTGCTCCGCTTGCAGTAACATATAGCATATATCTTTTTTTCCATCTTATAAACTCTTCTGCTACGTTCCCATCTATATTTAAAGGAGGTGGTTGCTTCAACATGTCCATGTTAACCTTACTTTTTCTCACTTCTTATATTTAATTCTTCTAATCTTCCCACTATCTATATTATCTTATTGTCTATACGTTTTTAATTACATTATTTTAACTGCGCCATGATATTTGTGGGAGATTGTTTAAATAAAAGTTGATTATTCCAGTAACATATTTTATTCATCAACCTCAATATACAGTCATGTGTGACAAGTGACACTTCATTGTCGCCAACTTACAATGCTTAAGCCTAGTTCATCTAACAAAGGGTACTATGCCTTTATGCTTGCGCATTAATGTCATTCTGGGAACACCGTACATTTTTGCTGCAGCTTTATAGGACATCCCCCTGTTTACAGCCTCAACAGCATCTAGCATACTCTGTTCTGGATATTTTTAAAAAAGTTTATGTTCCATATTCACCTTTGAATGCATAAAAACGTCAAAGAACTAAACAATTGTTAAGAGATGAAAATACTTCTTCATACGTCTACTCATGAACTGGTACCATTAAAAAATTACTGAAGCATTAATATTAAAATATTGTAAAACAGAATGTTAATAAAAATATTATTTAGATTTTCTTCAATGTGGAAGTTAAATATATTTTTTGATTATTTCAAGTGAATAACATTATCATAAATATGTATGGAAATTTGATCCAATAGTGGATACATATATGGTTTAATAGTAAACACCCATGTACAATGTACACTATTAGATCCCAACCTCAGTTGTTAATAAAACTCAAAATGTATTAGTTGTTATTTGCTTTACATACAAGTAACAAGTTAAGTTGATTTCTGTTCAAATTCTTAAAGTGGACACCCATGTTCACTATAGGAACACATCTATTTTTATTGTTCCAGTAGTGTCCCTGTGTACCTTTATTTTAATGGTTAAGTATATCATAAAATATAATCCCTAATTGAATGTTCAAAAGTATTTTTAATAGATTAATGGAACAGTAAGTGTATAACTCTCATAAACTTAAATAAAATACAATGTGCTGATCACTTGCCTCTTACCTAAACGTGTAACAAATCACAACATAAATTACCGTAAAAGTGGACAACTTTGCCCTTTGCGTCCAACTTTACCCTTTGCGTCCAACTTTACCCACGGACGTCATTAATTAGAAATCATATTTCATAAGTCTGGCAACATAGCAAAACCACTAAACCGCTCCGGCGTGTTCCTCGAACCTGTAGCTATCGCCAGTTCTGAGTACGAACGTATCGTGGGCAGTTTGGATCTTGAAAACCGGTAAGTAAATTTTCACGTATTTTTGGATGTTTTGAAGCATAAAAGCTATGGTATGGTGTACTGATTGTATTGAATATTTTGTGATGGTATTCGATTAGTATATTCTTTGATGCTTGTTAAAGAGATTGCTGCATGATATTTATCCCTTCACTTCTAATATTTTGGAAAATTAATAAATGATTAGACGGGCAATGTTGTCCGCATAAGGGCAAAGTTGCCAATGAAATATTTTTGGGTGATTTCTTCTGTTGTATTTCTCGAATAACTGTTTTTCGTGATAGTTTTTGCTGGCACATGGAATTACTGTGGAAAAATTATATTAATTTTTCAGAAATGGCACGTGAAAGGAACAGAAAAAAATTGGCGCCAGAAAGTATCGTAATTATACAGACGAGACACTGAATGCTGCTGTAGAAGCTATCAAAAGGGGAATGAGTTCAAGAAAGGCAGAAGAGTCATTTCACATTCCGAGGAAGACGCTGATTAATAAATTTAAAATGAAGCATATGTCAAAAATTGGACATCCAAATGCCTTGAGCGAGATAAAAGAAAGGCATATAGTGGACGGCTGATTGCTTGTGCGGAGTTTGGAGCACCTCTTTGCCAATTAGAACTTTGCATGATTGTCAAAGGGTATTTAGACAAAAGAGGAACAATTGCTTCATATTTTACTGATAATTTACCAGGACCTGCATGGGTAGAACAATTTATCACCCGGCATAAAACTATGCTAACCAAACGACACTGCCAAAATTTAAAAAGGAATAGGGCAGAGGTCACCGAAGAAGACATGGAACTTTACTTCCAGAATCTCCAGCGCACACTGGAAGGTGTCAATCCCGCTTCCATTTTGAATTATGACGAGACCAACTTGAGTGACAACCCGGGATCGAGAAAATGTATATTTTTCAAAGGAACGAAATACCCAGAGAGGTATAAAAATTTCTCAAAATCTGCAATATCTTTGATGTTTTCTGCTTCTGCAACATGCGAAATGCTACCATTATACGTTGTGTACAAGGCAGAACGTTTGTACGATCGATGGATATCAGGAGGGCCTCCCAAGACTGTTTATAACAGAACAAAATCTGGGTGCTTTGATGCCCCTACATTTCAGGATTGGTTTACAAAAATCGTGCTTTCTTGGGCAAAAAAGACAGACGGACCGAAAGTTATAATTGGCGACAACCTCTCGTCACACATAAATATTGATGTGCTACAACAGTGTCAAAGAAATAATATACGTTTTGTATTATTACCACCTAACATGACGCATCTGACGCAGCCGTTGGACGTAAGCTTTTTCCGGCCACTGAAAGCTGCTTGGCGCACTATATTGAATGACATAAAATTGACAGCCAAAACTCAATTGTGTTGACAAATGTATATTTCCCCAACTATTGAGCAAGTTGATGGACAAAATGGAATCTAATTCTGAAAAAAATATTCAAAGTGGATTCAGAGCTTGCGGAATTTATCCGTTTGACCCCGATGAAGTTTATAAAAAAATGCCAAACCAACGATTTGAAAAAAGAGTGAGAGGGAAAATTGATGAATCGTTTTTGGAATATCTCAAAAATCAACGTAAACCTGACGAACCGCTGAAGAAAGGGGCTAAAAAGACATTAAAAGTTCAGGCTGGTTGTTCCTTGACATATGAAGAAAATAATGGCACTAATGAAGCTGTCTCTGATAACTCGTCGGACCACAGTGACATAAAAATGAATGAAGAAATAATGCCGGTGCCAAGTACGAGTGAACAGGATGGAAATAGAAACATGGAAGTTGTCTCTACACATACTGTTGAAAGTATGGCCCATTTTGAACCAGACGAAATAAAGAAAGACTTATACGTAGTTGTACAATTTTCAACCAAGAAGACTGTGAAATATTTCATAGGAAAAGTGACTGAAACCAAAGATGATGACCAATATAGTTTAGAAGAATCGTATGTTGTTAAGTTTATGAGAAAAGCTGCTAACACTAGTCTAGGATATATATTCCCAGAAGTCGAGGATGTTTCCGTAGTAAACATTCTCGACATGAAAGCAGTTCTTTCTTCCCCTACAGTGGGTAGAAGAGGGAATTTTTTATTTAAAGAGAACTTAAACATGTTCAACTTGTGAGAATATTTTCTTTTTGTTATTTGTTAAATTATTTTTGAGTTCGTTTTTAGTTCTATTTTGGTACCTGTTATAATATTTTTAAGTTTAATCATAACGTAGAACAAGTTATGGAAATATTTCTGATCTCAACCTGTACCTGATATCTTGAAATAAGACACTATCGAATATATACGTTTATTTTTCAATATTGGTGTTTCTTTTCTTTGATGTTATGTACTTACGGTCAACCCAAAACTTTTTAAAAACTGTCTGGGTGTGCAAAGTTGCCCTGGAAGCGGTCTTAATTGAATTTATGTGATAAAGTTAAAGCTGGGCAAAGTTGAAAAAATCTAGGACAACTTTGCCCACCCTTCATTTATTTTTTTTTATAGGTTTCTCATCTCTTCTTGTTATAAACGATTATATGATTTGATTCGTCATATAAGTATTCATCATACAGTAAAATTATCAATATCTCATAATGTAAAGTACGATTTTCATTCAAGGAAAAGTGTAAAAAAGCGGGCAAAGTTTTCCACTTTTACGGTACAAATTGTCTACGTCAGATTTAAAACCTCCTTGATTTCAACCAAGAAGATAACAAGATGGCAGTAGTTCCTGATGGTATCACATGTACAGTTGGTCCGGTGAATCTTTTCCCATGCGTCATCATTCATATACAAATGCAATAAATTAATACATTAAGTAACACGTAGGTCGTAGATTGATGGTTTAATTAGGATGTGGCTAAAATGACGGTGAACGTTATTTATTATTGTATTGAAGCTGGTGTAATAGATATTTGTAAATATTTTACAGCGATTTAGCAATATGCTACCTAAACCTTAAGTTTGAAAAAACTGTTAGTATTCCAGAGTTTTATGGGGCTATTCTGCAAACTTGCTATTAAGCAAATTTACTTGCATAAGAACTGGTATTAATAACAACTTCCTCAGTAGAAACTTTGCAAATCAGTATTGCCCTGTTAGGGTTATGGCTGGCAACCATTACTATTGGGCCGTCCCACCCATACAGTTCAACAATGAAAAATAAAAATCTTTTGGGTTGTAAAAATAAATAAATAATATTTTAAATATGTATATTTAAGACTCATATATATATACAATAGATTTTATTTATTTTTCCTCATAGCCAGAATCAGAGCTATCACCAGTATTTATATCTATTGTAATTGGTTGAATGCTAATATCAACTATATTCTGCTCTCGGGCATACCACTTTTGAATAATTTCATGGGTATGCCTAACACATTTTTCCCAAATTTGTTGATTTCATTGTCCCAGTGCCTCTTTCCACATATTTATAACAGAACTATCTGAATACCCATCTTTACCAATATATGTATTATAATATGACTTGCAATTTGCCCAAATTAATTCAATAGCGTTGAATTCACATTGATATGGCGGTAGTCTCAGCACTTCATGACCATGTTCTCGTAGTAACTCATAAATTATATACACGTTTTCTTTTCTATTCATTTTTGCAATTTGTAGCAATTCAGGTTTTGTAAGTTTTGTATCAAACTTGATGTTGTTTGTTATCAACCATGTAACAATCTCATTTTTTGTTGAATTAGTAGAAGGTTGCTTTTCTAAAAGAACACTATGATATGGAGTATTATCCATAACAATAAGAGATGGCTCTTCTAAGTTGGGAATTATTTGAGTACTTATCCATTTCATAAATATTTCATTGTTCATTTCTCCATGATAATCAGCTACTTTAGATTTTGAACAGAATAATAAACTTGCTTCAGAGACAAATCCTTTGGTAGAACCAGCATGGACAATTATAAAACGTTTACCATCATAACCATCTGGTTTACGTACACTTTTAGTGCTGTTGTCTTGCCAAGATTTTGTTTTATTTCCCTTCGAATAGATCCATGTTTCCTCCAAAAATACAAGTTCTCTTGGGTGAGTACTTGAAAGGTTTTCCATATATTTACGCAGAAAATTGGCTCTCAAGGCTGCAATACTGGTCCGCTCCATTAAAGCTCTCCGATTGTCATCTTTGTTATATTTGAATCCCAATGTTTTTAACAAAGTGCTCAGAGATGTTTTGCCAATAGATACAATTTCGCTTTCCCTCAATTTACAATTTAAGGTAGTCAAAGTAACATGCTTCTCTAAAACAAAAACAAAAATTATAGTACAGATTCAATATGAACAAATACTATATTTTTAATAATATTATGTTTGTTCATTTCATTAATGTTTTAACCTTGACTGTTCAAAAATAAGGTAAATTTAATAGTTGAATTAAATTTTAATGTAGTCACAAAACTACTAAAATCTATATAAATGCCTTCCTAAATTTTTATTGAATATACCATGATTTGAATACTCATTACAAAATAAAATTTATTCGAATATCGAGGATTTACAAGATATTGGACTTTATCGCACTAATGAATCACCCTGTATATAGATAAGCCCGAAAATCATTTGTCGCTAAAAGATCCCTCAGCTGCTAGCTTTAAATAATACAGAGTCACGATTTCATTAAGATATTTACATAAAAATTACAGTAACTTCAAAAGTACTCACTAATACCTACCTATATAAAACCCCATATTGCCGGATTGAAAAAATGGGCTAAATTGAAATTCAATATAATATACAGGGTGTTCCATTTAAAAAACCATAACATTTATGTGCTGTAATCGTATGAAATTCTCTGTATATAGAAAATAATCTTGAAATCTGAAACTTCACTATGTCTATAACTTTCATATAAAACTTTCCATCCTCAAGACAGCGGATGTATAAGTCACCCTGTATAATAGAAGACATATTAGTCCAGTCATTGGGGATTTTTACCTGGAAATAAGTCCGGAAGTTTTGAAACTTTGCAGGTTTGGATGTCCAGAACTAAAATTCACAAAATGCACAATCCGAGACATGCCGCCGGCGCCGCCATCTTGTCAAGATGGCGCCCAAAAATAGTTTTTTCCATTAATCTCCAAAACTGTGCGTTTTTCGAAAAAATATGTTGAGAGCAAAATTGAAGAGGAAGAGATTTCCTACGAGAAATGTTATTAGCATATTTAAGCATAGCATAACATATTTTGCTAAAGTAAACCCAAATACCCTCGCCAAATTAAAAATTTTGCGAAAGTTTTCTGTAGAGGCGAATTTCGGAAATAATATGTGTAGTAGGGGTCCCCAAATCTAATATTTTAGGACTAAATATTTATCACGAAACAGTGGCATATCTTTTATTCAATTAATCGATTAATTCATTAATTAATCCATGTTAACAATTTATGATCAATTAATTTCGATTTTAAATGCTGTACTTGTTTCCACACCACCCAAGAGGTAAAGTACACGGCGCGGTTTTTTAACGTGGTTTCCCTTTTAGGCCTAAACCACTTAGGTACTAAAATTATCTTTGGCGAAGGCCAGAAGGACCTGGCTCGCGTTGATTTCCATATCTTCAACGGGGAAAATGGTTACCTCAGCTTCAGAATCGATGTCAATTTCCTTCAACTCGTCGGATTCTCCTTCTGCAGTCGATAAAGAATCATCAAGCAGCGAATGGAGGTATTCTTCATCGGATTCGTCCAGTGTCACTTGGCTGATATTTTCACAAGTCTTCCCATTGCAGACACCGCAAATCATTGAACATCTCAATCCTGCTTTCTTGCATCCGCAGGCTCTACCACAAGCCGCCTTGCACTTACAAGATAAAAAAGCAAGTAGTGCTTTTGAAGCAGGATCTTTTAAAGTAGTTACTGGAGTGTGGCCCGTTTGTGTTTTATTCCAACCCCATTCTTCAACTAGGTACTTTCGGACTGCCACGCCATAGTTGAACCTGATAGTATATTCTCAATGAATGATGTCGTGCAGATGCGTTCGTCGGTGGTAATAATGCCAAATTAAATTTACTTTTTGTTACCGACTTCACAAAACACTGGTATCGATATTTATCAAGATTGATATTTGTGTCTTTAGATCCATAGAGTGCAAGGAGAAATTTCTCACTGTCAAAGGCAACTTGATCAGCGGTGGCATGTTTATTTTTTAAAACTTTATATGATCTTGTAACTCTTCATGTTTTTCTAATGTTGTTAAAAACTTCATCTTTCATGGTTAAATAAGGCCGACGTCGTATCACACCCACTTATTGCGTGAAGGAACAAGATGTTATCCTTCACTACTTCAGTTCCTTTGAAACTTTGCGACGAATAAATATTTTGGGCCGTTTTTCCTCTCCCAGGCTTTAGGAGGTAAACATTATCATGAGTCTTGCACAGTGCTGTCAACAGAACATTGAGGTCGACATCCTCCCCAACAACAATGGCGTATTCATATGAAGATGACATCTTGATAGCTGTATTTATTATCAATGTGTCTACATCTTCTGTAGCCTGAATTACGGTGAACTGCGCTTCTTCAAATTTTCGTTTCAAGATGGATATAAAGCGATCTTTGTTGACATCATTTGGCACCTGCACCTATGCTAGGAATGTGCCGGTTAGTCATCAATCTATAAATATAATGAGAATCCAATTGAATAGCCCGTTTTATTATAAAAGATAAATTTATACGCATATATATGGAGATATTTCGAGGGGCAGTTCATAGAAATTAACAGAATATGTTGTCATTCAATCAGCTCTTGAGCCTAAACGGCTCACTTTAGCAAAAATATGCTAAGAACATTTCTTGTAGGAAATTTGATGAACCAACTTTATTTTCCAAAAGAAATGTTTTCATTAGTTGATTATTTCAAACTGGTATTAAAAAAATGTGTCTAATACCTAAGTTTTTGCCAAACCGTAAGATCCAAACCAATTGGCAAATATCCACTTGAATTCGCCCATATTTAGTGACATGAATTTAAGAAATCTTATCTTAATTTGATAATAAACCATTAATGTTAATGATAACATTTACTTATTATATAACATACTTTCATTAATTGAAATAAACATGTGTTTCAGGTAAATACAGACAACAAGGCAGAAACTACGTTGTTGAAGATGGTGACATAATTTTCTTCAAATTCAACGCTGGAGCTGGGTTGCAGCAAGCTAAGAAAAAATGATTAACACTTTCCATCACTGTATGTGTTATGATTTACTTGTACATGAACATGATATTTTTCTATGCAAGCATAAATTGTTAAAACTACATTTTAAACCTCTTGTTATACATATATTGCTGTTTTATATTACTAATAAATTTTGCATATGTGTATGAATATACTAAAACGTTTATTCAACGAACTCAGTTCGTATATAAAATGTCTTTGTACCTTTGAAGTATTGAAAAAAAGTTTATTACCTATTTATTATTGCAATATATTTTGTATGAAATGATGAGTAACAATATAAACAACAGGACTTTGCCGATTGACCTCTACTTTTTGGAGTTGGCTATAGTCTAATTTCATAAGGATTTAATCTTTTTAGTCTTTTGCTCATTGACTACAGGAAAAAATTGTTCGCTACTAGTGTGTCTTAGACTGATGAAAGGAATAAATATATATATATAGTGTCTAAACACCCCAAAGGGGGTAACGCGATCTTTCGAACTTCCTAGGTCATTTTTTTAGTTCAGGGTTGAGTAATCCCCATTCTCTTATTGGATCATTTTACATAATATGTCCTGTCAGATCCGTCGGTCTTTTGGTTTTTCTTGCCACTCGCGTACTCCAACTCTTCCTTCATTTATTGCCACTAAGTAGGTAGTCCTTCGTCTTCCTCTTTTTCTTAGTAAAAAATTATTGTATTGGCACCGATATGTAGATGACATTTTAGCGATTTTCACCGGTACAATTAGACAGCTTCATTACTTATATTAACTCAATTCATAACAATATCAAATTTACCGTAGAACTTGAACAAAATAAACTTTTTAGACCTTACAATTTCAAATATAAATAATAAACATGATTTTTTTATATTTCGCAAACCATCACATACAGACATTACAATTCATATTAGTTCGGTCCACCCATTCAGTCATAAATTAGCAGCCTTCAATAGTATTATACACAGACTTTTAACAGTCCCATTAAACACTAATAATTTCAACAAAGAACTAAATATCATAAATTGCAGTTAATAATAATTACGATCCAAATTTAATTGATAATATCCTAATTAAAAAGATACAAAAACGTACTTTAGAACAAGTATTTCCTTCAGATAAGAATAAAAATAATCAATTTAAAAGCTTAACATACTTTGGAACACCATCCTTAAAAATCAAATCATTCTTAGAATCTTTAAAAACATGAATATTTGCTTTAAAACCGATTACAATTCATCCAAATTCATTAAAAATAACAAATCTAAATCTTCAAAATTAAACAAATCAGGAGTTTATAAATTAAAATGTGGTAATGACAACTGTGACAAAATTTATATAGGTAGAACTTTTAGGAATTTTAAAACTAGAATTTCAGAACACAAACGTAGCTATGACAACAATAACTATTCAAATAATTTATTAACAAACCAACACACCTTCGACTCAAATTACGTTTTGACATTTTAAAATATAAAAATATATGCTAACAATTCACAAAATAGCTACTACTATAGAATAATTTAAAAAAGTCAAACCAGAGCGCCAGCTTTCTTTTTCCGTTCTCGTTGTTGGGCATATTTTAGCCATATTTTAATGGCATTTTCAACATCCACTTGAGACGTCAAGGGAGTTTTGATTTGTGACGCATCTGTAACAAAATAAATAAGTAGTTATTTAGTGAGAATTATCCCTGTCGCAGAAATGAAGAAAAAGAGTAGGATTTAGTTTATTATGTCCAATGGAGGACAAATTTAGGCAGTAACACACAAAAACAAGGAGTACTTACGGATGATGACAGATTTCACCAGAGTGTTGCAAAATGCCACTTTATCGTTTCTCTGTCCAGCAAAATTATATGATTTGGCCAACCTGTTGGTCATGAGTAGTCTCATAATTCTAATGACATGAGCTGTGGTGCCATTTCCTCCAAGTGAGGAAAAGTAGGAAGTCTAAAACAAGAAATAAAACAAACATAGTAAACCTCCTTAATAAAATTTGTCAAAATATATTTTAGAGTAAGTACAAATTTTAAAAATATATTTATATTATAATTACACTACACAAATCAATGTAAGTATGATATGGAATTCTTAGTTTACATAGTTCGGTCCAACCAATCAGTCATAAATTAGCAGCTTTCAATAGTATGATACACAGACTTTTAACAGTCCCGTTAAACACTAATAATTTCAACAAAGAACCAAATATCATAAAACAAATAGCAGTTAATAATAATTAAGATCCAAATTTAATTTGATAATATCATAAATAAAAAGATATAAAAACATACTTTAGAGCAAGTATTTTCTTCAGATAAAAATAAAAATAATCAATTAATGTTATAAATGAAACTAACTGTTTCTAATTAATTCCACTATTTAATGAAAAAATTATGAAATATATTATCGAAATAATTATCAATATCCTTTCATAATTTTCATAATTTTTTCATTAAATAGTGGAATTAATTAGAAACAGTTTCATTTATAACATTAATATGAGTAGATTCCACAAAGTAAGGGTCCAAACAGTAAATTCAAATAAAAATAATCAATTTAAAAGGTTAACATACTTGGAACACCATCCTTAAAAATCAAATCATTCTTAGAAACTTTAAAAAACATGAATATTTGCTTTAAAACCGATTACAATTTATCCAAATTCATTAAAAATAACAAATCTAAATCTTCAAAATTAAACAAATCAGGAGTTTATAAATTAAAATGTGGTAATGACAACTGTGACACAATTTATATAGGTAGAACTTTTAGGAATTTTAAAACTAGAATTTCAGAACACAAACGTAGCTATGACAAGAATAACTATTCAAATCATTTATTAACAAACCAACACACCTTCGACTCACATTTTGAAATTTTGCATGTTGAACCCAAATCCTTTAAATTAAATCTTTTAGAAGCCCTTGAGATTAATAAAAACAAATATATTCAGGTAATCTTCTTAACGACCAAATAGATATCAATCATTCTCCCTTATTAAACCTATTTACCTAGAAGAAAATTCAGCTGTGATGGTTGTGAATAAATTTCCAGCTTAACTTTTTCAATACATCTGTTAATATTCGTAGAATTCCGTATTTAGGCACTTTTTGAACTTTATTTCCATTTAAACATATTATAATACTTTTGTCAATATCTTAGAATTCCGTATTAATGCACTGTATACATTAAACATTTTTCATTATATCTTCACTAGTCTGATAAAGCTACTGTGTAGCGAAACGCGTCACCAATTTTAAATTGAACTTTAGTTCATATTATAATGGAGATTTATCTACGTAATGACTATGACTACTATATTATAGAGGAATTAACGAAAAGGGATGTCAGACAAATCTCAAAACCGTTTCTAGGGTAGGGAGGTGGAGCTTGAATGACATCCATCAACTTCCTATGCCTCTCATACCCCACCTACCAAAATTTAAATGGCAACTCCCACTTGTGTGACGCCGTAATGAAGCTCATAAAAAATGCTTTCCAATGGTGTAAGAAACAATTCGTATGTAGTTGGAAAATAGATTATAGGGGTAGGGAGGTGAAGATGACGCACCTAAGAGAAATTTGCGAATTATGCCAAATAGGTTTGATATTTTGGTGGTTTAAATACTCAATGTAACGTACGAAATTATCAGATTCCCACTGTCCTAAATTAAATTCGACAATTCCACTGATATATAATAATAATTCCCATTTGTGAGTACAAAAATCGTAGTTTGCTATCGGCTTAATAGGAAGGAACAGAAATTCAAGTGGATAAAAAAATCTGATAAATCCCTAATAACACGGAAACATCCCAAAAATATTCCAGAAACATCCTTCTGGGACAATAGAAACATACTAACAACATCCCCTTTTCCCTCGAAACATCTCTAGGATGTTTCTGGCAACAGCCATGTCATCATTTTCAACGTTCTACAAACATCCCAGTAGGATATTTCTAAGATGACATAGGATATACTAGGTTCATTCGGGGTACTTTGTTTAGAACATCTCAGAAACGTTTCTAAAAATATACTGGAAGTGAAATCACTAGGTGCAAATAAAACATTTCAATATTTCTTAAAACAAGTGCAATTTATTACAAATTTCTAATAATAATTTCCATAAATCACATGTTACATTTTCTACTAGGTATAGGAAGTGTATTATAAAGCATTGGTAAACAAGTATTAGCAACCATGGCATGGTTGCTATGACTTGTCTACCAATGCTTTATTTCCCTATACCCAATAGAAAATGTTACATAGGGCAAAATGATAACAGTTAATTTACTTATGTTTTAGTTCCATCCTCAATCGTCTTTCTTTTGCTCTTCTCAGCAAATCACCAATTTTCAATTCGATTTTCGTTTTCCAGCCGTTTAAAGCGCTGACTATATTTATATAATAATTTTCTTTTTTTCTGTCTGTCCATTTTACTATCCAATATAAATACTCACTTTATAAATAAGCCACGACACTCACAAGGTTACCGCTTATTTTTATCACAAAAACTCAACCACAGCGTGCTGTGAATTCAACACTTCTACTTCTAACCTTACTTTTTGCAAATTAGGTCTTCTTTTTCTTCTAATCTTCTTTTACCTCTTTGCAATGTTGAAGCAAGGGGATATCTCAAATACGTCAGTCATAATATTTTAATAGCTATGTATAGATTTAATAAACATTGTTAAAGTTTAAAAACAATTAACAATTATTGGCAAATATGTACGAGTTGTATATTTTGTAATGAAAATCATGTTTATGTACCAAGAGGAACATTCTAGGGACATCTCAAGGATGTTACATTTTATCAATCGTATTTATGTACCTCTAGGAACATCCCACCCAGGTCGGAAACATTGGGACACTAGTAGTACTTTAATGGTATGTCTCAGGTAAATACTGTGTTATTAGGGATTACGTCACCGTAGCAACGCTAGTATTTACTGTTCGTTTATCAACCATTGTGCGGCGCATCAGTTTGACAATTGTAAATGTCAAAAACAGAATTAAACAGCAAATAATATTCCAGTTAGTATGTCGAAATTTGGAAATATTCGCGAGGCAGAAATAATAAGGGAGATTGAAAAATCAACTCCAGAAAATACAAAAAAAATCATTCCATTCATGGAATTGTCTTACCAAATACCACGCGAGCACAGATTTAGCAGGATATTTTTTGTGGTTGTTTTCTCATACTTACTTTCATATAGGTAATTTAAGTCGATCTGTTCTGACAAAATCACTCGAGCTATACGCTCTCGTGATTTTGTCAGAACAGCTCTCGTTTAATTGCCAATGAAATTAAGTATTCGAAAACAACCAGAAAAAATATCCGGCTAATTCTGAGCTCTTGTGGTATTACCCCCGACCATCTTTTTCAAAATACTAGCTTTTCAACAAATTATAACCATGTACATGCATCATCTTTGCCACATATGGGCCGTCAAATATGACGCCTAAAGGAGGTTAAGGTGACGCATTTTTTTAAATAAAATATTAAGGACTGTTTGCACCAGAAACAGTTAAACCATTTAAAGTCAAACTCGTTTAGTTAATGAAGAATTAAATTCATAAACGTGTAAACATTTAAACGCGTTGTTTGAAATTCTTTCAAACATGTTTTAATATTTCCAGCACTTATTACCTTACCTTTTCTTTCATCAGTCAAACTGCAAAAATAACAACGCGTAATTGTGAAAAAGTTTGTTTTTTAAATATTATTTTTCGTAGAAACATCAGCATAATTAATTTTTTTTTTGTAATAAAAGTCTGTCAAAAGTTTGATATTCATCTGCATGATTTTTGTAAATTTAGAAGAATTTTTATCTCAATTAATGTAATTAATTATATGTGGAGGTATAGATAAGTCAATGTACCTGTATGTAAAGTTTATATAATAGCCTTCTTGGTGTGGATCATTGATTGTTAATGTCCTTCTAACACATTACGTTGGAAGAAATGGAAAAAAAGGCAGGTCTGTGATTAATCCTAATCAAAATATCACAATAATGAACCGTTTAAACGTATTACAAACGTTAACCCTAATATTTGACTTACAAAAATTTTATTCGTTGATGTTTAGATTACGCGCAAACGCGACCTATCAATCGGGCGAAATTACATCGTTCAAAATTCGATGCAGACGTTCCTTTCGTAGCGGCAATGTGTCTTACGTCTTTTTCTAATGTCCCACTGACAGTTCTCGTCAGGTCTGTAGTTTATTGTTTACGGTCAAGTATTATTTATGAAAAGTGAATATTAATCTTATTGAACCCGCTGTATAATTCTTTTGCTGGACTATATTTACTAATATTAAATTATTTTTATATGTAAATTGAATATACAATTTGTTTTATTTTGCAGTGTTTTGATATCCCAAGTATTATTAATTTCATAGCCTTTTCGAATTTGGCTGAATACGATCCTGATGATTTTATTTATTAAATTAAAGGTTAGCTATATGTCAAAATAACATATTAAATATCGACATACCCAAAACCCGGATATACGTCACAAACGATGACGCACACCAAGAAGGGTATTATATGAACTATAACTATGTATGCTTTAATTAAAAAGAGAGCCATTGAAAAAGGTAAAATTACTAGAATCGAGAATTGGTTTGATATAAATTCTATGACAGAAAACAAAATATTATCATTTTTAAAACAAAATTAGATCTTTTAACTAAAGCATTCGATAGTTACAACTCAATACATGATCAAATAGAGTGTTTAGATGAAGATCAAACTTTAGACAGAGAAATAGTAGAAGAAAAATATTGTGTAACTTTATCCTTACTGCAAGAAAAGATTGATTCACTTTCTGCCGAAAATAATTCGAGTAGTACAAACTCAAATTTTCAAAGATCACATGTAAACAAACCTCAATTAAACATTACAGAATTGTCAGGAGTTATTACGAATTGGAATGCATTCATTCAATTATTTGAAACTTTGATAGTAAAAGATTCCATGTTAACAGATATTGAAAAGTTAATATAGGTACCTAAAGTCCTATGTAAAAGGTGAACCCTTGCATTTAATTTCGAATCTTCAATTAATTAGTGATAATTTCAAGGTAGCTCTATGCTTTGTTTAACCATCCTTTGCCGATACGTCATACATTGTCACACTTTATCTTGCTCTCATGAAATGGATGAGACGGAATGATGACGTCATAAACGTATTTCTTAACTGATGTCGACGTAAATTTTATTTGTTACTTTTGACAGTTCAGTTGTCATAAAAAAAACACACCTTAGGCTACATTCGTAATCAATTCGCTGGCCAAGTGGCACTTTGGCACGCAAGTCGGCACGAAATTTGCCATTCACAATAACTTCAAAGTCGACTTTAACGCAAGCGCGTTCGTACCTAAATAATTGTCAGGATTCCTTCAACATATGGTCGAAGCATGATTCTGTCTGTTTTTAGTTCAATCTGTCTGAGGTTATAATATATAATTTGGATTTGGATTTATTTTTTATAGCAGTATATACTGGAGTTTAGTAGTGCAAGTAAAGTAGAAGTAATGTCCTCCTCCTCCATTTTATTTTTTTAATCAGTCGTACGGAAAAATCAAGAAAAACAAACCAAAAACACACAATTCGATGAAAATGTCAAACTATCAGATGTCAGATATATCAAAAAACAAATAACAAAACTTAATGCGCATGTCTCATAGCCGGCACGAAGTGCAAGTCGAAGTGAAAGTTTGCAGCTTGCAAGAAATTTCGACGACTTCAACTTCAACTCTGACGCCAAATTGCGTTGTGAACGATCACACTGAAATAGATTTGCTTAGCTTTCGTGCCAAAGTGCCACTTGGCCAGCGAATTGATTACGAATGTAGCCTTAACATGCACCATGAAAACAATTCTTAACGTATGTCATTGATTATAATTTTCAGGTTAAGTGTAAATAACATTCAACTAATATAAGACAAACGTAAAACAGCAGAAAACGTCACCGATTATGACGTAACGGCAAAGGATGGTTGAACCATAGAGCACAGATCACCATAGAGAAATAATATATAATTTTTTTTGTCTATGGGTTAAACAAAGACTATGATAATCAACTGAATATTATTTATGCTTATATTAAAAATTTGTTAGATATATACTCCTTCCTTTAGCAAAATAAATTATTCAACTCTCAGAGAATTTATCACCTCCATTAAACAAAATATAGATGGTCTCAGAAATTTGCAAGTAATGTTGATGATTGGGATTTGTTATTAGTATTCATTCTCTCTCAAAAATGAGATAATTATACTAAAAAGGTCTTTGACTTTGAAATTCCTCCATTACCTCAATTTCTAGAATATAGGTGTTCAATTCTCGAAAGACAAGTAATTCCTGATTTAAATACTACTCAGAAAAGAGGTCAAGGACAGAAAACCTCTCATTTTGTGTCTATTTTGCGATCTAAATAATCATAGAATTTATAGTTGTTTGAAATTCAGTGGCATCATCTCCCATAATGAAAAACTGCAATTCATAAAAAATAACAAGTTATGTAGAAATTGTCTAGCCTACAACCATTATTTAAGTGATTGTTCCTTTACTAGGTGCTCAAAATGTCAAAACTATCATCATAAGGTTTCATAGAAATTTGCAGAATACTAATAATAATAGTCAAAATAGACAGAGAAATTCTAATTTCCAAAATTTAAACAACTTTAGCCAAAGTAGTTCTACCTTTGATAATAACAATCAGTCTAATAGTTTGGTATATTCTCTTAGGAATTCACAAAGCAGTTTAGATTATCCTAGGAATTCACAGATTGGTTCAAATGTTCATTGACCATTATACAAAATAGTACTTGATGACAATTCACACATTCCTAATTCCATTAAAAACTTTAATAGAAATCCTTCAAATCAACAATTAGAAAATCCCTCGTCAAGTCAAAATAATGGTATTACTTTGTCCACTTTATCCTCTAGTGAAGAAGCACTCCTAGCAACTGCACTTGTTACAGTGTATAATTCAGACAACAAACCTATTCAAGTAAAAGCTGTTTTAGATCCTTGTAGTACAGTGATTAATGAATCACAGAAATTCTCCAATTTATTCTACAATCAAAAGTTATTCAAATAAATGGTGTTGATGGTATAGTTACGAATTCTAATAAAATGATAAATATTAATGTTCATTTTCTAATATTGCAGAAAATTTTAGTTTTAACAAAAATTGTTTGGTTCTCAAGAAAATTACAAAAACATTGCCTCAATTTTCATTGCGTAGATAAAATTGACATGCTCTTATATAGGAGCTGATATTTATTATAATCTGATAAATGGTGGTATAATGAAAATTCAGAAAAATTTCTTAACACTAGTTGATACCAAGTTAGGTTATATAGTATATTCCTAAAGAAGCTATTTCTTATGTTTCACGAGGTGATAGTTCAAATAATAGTTGTTTCTTCTTCCAAATTTCCTCAAAAAATAAAACTCTTAGTCCTGATGAAGAGTTAGCTGAGAATATCTTCACAAATAGTATAAAAATTCTAGAAAATGGTTCCTTTCGGGTAGACTTGCCTTTAAAAAGTTCAAATGAACATTTAAAGTTAGGTAATTCCTATTCCATGGCAAAAAATAGATTTCATAATTAAAAAAACCGTTTTAAGAAAAATCCTAGTTTATTCAAAGATGAATATGTTTTGTTATTCCTTTGAAATTAGTAAATGAGTTCCAAAAAAATAAATATTTCCTTCCTCACCATTGTGTGATTCGAGAAGATAGTAGTTTGACTAGGTTGAGAGTAGTGTTTGATGCTAGCATGAAAAGTTCATCTAATGTTTCGTTAAATAATATCATGTTAAAGGGTTTCACAGTTCAGCCAGAACTAAGTATTTGATATTCTTTGTCGCTTTCGTATGTTTTTGTGCTTACTTGTGATATACAAAAAATGTATAGAATGATTAGATTAAATCCAAATCAAACATTTTTACAAAATATATTATGGCGAGAAAGTCCTACAGATCCCTTATTGTGTTTAGAACCACCAACTGTTACATATGGTACAAATAGCGCTCCATATTTAGCTACTCGCGCACTGAATGAGTTAGCATATAGAAATAAAAAAAATCCTTTAGCTTCTGATGTCATCCTTTCTCAATGTTATGTAGATGATATTTTATCAGGTAGTGATTCCATAGATAATTTGACAAAAACTTAGTCAGTTGGTGAAGTTGCTATATTCAGCAAATTTTTCATTGCATAAGTGGGCTTGTAATGATCCACAATTTCTAAAATATGCTTTAAAAAATAATTCTCAAGAAAGTATTGAATTGAAAATAGAAAGCCCTTCAAATGAAGTACATATTAGGCATTTCGTGGGATCCAAATTTGGATCAATTTTCTGTGAAACTTCCTAAAAATCCTAATCAAAATTCGATCACTAAACGTGTTGTTTTATCCCAAATTGCAGAGATGTTTGATCCCTTAGGGTTTATATCTCATGTCCTTGTAGTATCAAAATATTTGGTTGTCAAAATTAGGTTGGGATGATGAATTATACTCTGAACTTCTATGTCAGTTGGCAAGTTTCATTTCACAAATTCATGAACTTTCTCAGTTACTTATTCCTAGACACATTTTTTAAAAAAGAAAATTTTGAAAATTGAATTTCATGGGTTTTGTGATAGTAGCTTAAAGGCGTATGGTGCTGTAGTTTATATTCGTGCGTTCTATGACATTGGTTTGATTTCTTGTTATTTCATAGCTTCAAAAAGTAGAGTGGCTCCTTTAAAGACTATAACACTAGCACGTCTCGAGTTATGTGCTGCAGTCTTATTAGCATGCAAAATTGATTACAATAGTAGTTTGTGCAACTAGTGTGGATATGATGGCCATATCCCACGAGGACGAAGTTTGAGCACGACGCCGTAGGCGGAGTGCTCAATCGTCCGAGAGCGATATGGACAATCCACACGAGTCGAACAGTATATTTTTTCTACGACCCACTTAAGAAAAAATCTATAAAATAAACATTTTATTAAACTATAATATAACTTCAAATTAAACATTTTTTATAATTTTACTATTATTATTTTATTATTATTTAGAAATAAAATTAAAATTTAAAAAAAAATTTCCAACGGGGAATCGAACTCTGTTCTACCGCGTGAGAGGCTGGGATTCTTACCACTGGACTACCGATGAATATAATAATCATCTATCTATAACGTCAAATGTATTACATAAAAACTGACGTTTGTGAGTACCCTTAAATATTCAATTTATTCTGTTTCTATACGTTATACGTCTCCTTTGCGGCTAAGCGAATATCTGGTGGAAAATTATTTATTGGTTCATCACTGGAATCACTCATTTTTACTAATATTTTTCTTAAAAACTATAGAAATATTTTGACAAGTTATTTTGACGTTTCTATGAAATTGAAAAAAGATTAGTGGGCGGGTACTAAACGCAAATGCTGATTGGTGGATTTCATATACGTTCTAGGATGTATATGAAATCATATCCGTTCAGTTAACCGGAATGGCCTACATTTACATTCTGTAAATTATGCAGAAAATGGATAATATACATGTGGGTGTAGAAAAAAATAATTTCAATTTTTGAAAATAAAATTCCTTCCTTTCCTTCCTTTACTACCTACTAATTTGTGGACAGGTTCTTAAATAGTATTGTATTGGCTCAAATCACATCCTTCTAGATGGACAATTTTTGTGTCACATAAAATATCTAAAATTCAAAATTTGACTTCAAATTGTCAGTAGCGGCACATAGATTCAAAAATTATTCCTGCAGATTTGATTACTAGAGGCATTCCTCCAAAGGACATAATTAAAAGTTTCTTGTGGTGGCAACGGCCACAATTCCTAGAAAATCCACATTTAGATTTAAATGAATTTTCATGGAATGAAATGAAAGATAACATTTCTGAAGAAAGAAAGATTAATGTTTCATTACTTAATACTAAACAGGATTTTTGGAATTTCCTGTTTTCAAAATATTCCTGGATTGTTACATTAAAAAGAGTTGTTGCAGAGATTCTTGAAGAAAATCAAACTCAATTCTCGGATGAATTTAGGTCCCTTAACTGTAGATGAATTAAAAAATACACAAGTTCTCATAATAAAAAATTTGCAAAGGCAGTACTTTTTTAAAGAAATTTCAGGATTAAAGGCGAATAAAATAATTTCCAATAAACCTCTTTTGCATTTGGCTCCCTTCATTGACAATTCTGGTATTCTTAGAGAAGTAATTCTGATCTGCCTTTTGATTAAAAATTTCCAATTTTACTACCTTCAAATAATTTGGTTACGACACCTATGTTAAGATACGAGCAGGGGAGGCCGGGGTTCGAAGTTTCGATTTTTTAGTAGGACGCAATATGAATGTAATAGAAATATTTATAATCCATGATTCCTGCATACTTAAATATACAGCGTGTCCACGGATGGGGTATCCTATGAATGAAAAATGTGTCTTGATAAAAAGTTTTGCTTGTTCTGAAACCCCATAAAATGAAATAAAATTCAAGTTTGTCAAAACCCGTCTCATTTTATAGCCAGTTTTATGAAAACCGTATGAATTTTTGGCACTGTAAGTTCGAAAATAATGTATTAATCTAGTGAGTGACGTTTGCGATGTACCAAAGTAACTGTCAACTTTTATAAACAATTTTTCAAATTGTTATTCTTTAATAAATATTTGACAACAATGTTAACTATTCAAGAATTATAATCACTATCAAAAATAACAATACAGAATAATAATGTAAGAAACACTAAGTAAACAAAAAACATCTATTCAATATATCCTCCCCCAGCTTCAAAACATCTCTCAATTATCTTTCTAAATTCTTTTTAAGTATTTCGCAGCATTTCTGGGGTAATTTCGTTAACGGCATCAATAATAGCTCGTTTCAAGTCTTCAATATTATGGTTTAAATTATTTACGTAAACTTTTTGTTTTATGTAGCCCCATAAAAAAAATCTAAAATAGTTAAATCGGGGGATCGGGGCGGAAAACATATTGGTTCATAACGTCCCATCCATCGCCCAGGAAAATATTCTTCCAGCCATCCTCTAATTAGCAAAGTCGAATGTGACGAACATCCATCATGTTGAAAGTACAGTTTACGCCTTTGCTCCGAGGGAATATTTTCTAATTCAGGTATTAAGAAGTTGTCCAGCAAATACAAATATACCTCCTGATTTAATGTATTTTCCAGAAAATACGGTCCGATTATTCGATCCGGTAAAACCGCACACCAAACATTAACTTTTTTAGTAAATTGACTATTACAGTTAATCCTGTAGCTCGGGTTTTCACTAGCCCGATATCGACAATTTTGGTAAGAAACGACTCCGTTTGTTGTAAACGTTGCTTCATAAGAAAACAAAATATTATTGTGAAAGAATCGGTCATGCATAAGTTTTTCACCAATCATTGCACAAAAGTCTAACCTTGTGTCATAATCACAATCTTGTATAAGGTATGAATAAATTTCGGTTTGAATGGATGAATTTTGTTTTGCTTAAATATTTTCTGTAAGTGACTCTTGCAAAAACCAACCTCCACTGCTCTGTTTCTTAGACTCAACTTGGGATTTTCCCTTAACGAATGCATAGCTAGCGCACTAGCTGCATCATTCTCCTCAACGTACGCCTTTTTCAATTTCTTTTTGTCTTGAATAGATCTGTCTCATCAAACTTCTTTATTAATTTTTTTAATCCACACCGCGTAATGGGTACATCTGGATATTTTTCGTGAAATTTTGCAATTGCATACTGGTACGAAACTTCCCCAATGCCATAACACTTAATAAGATATACTCTTTGTTGAATACTGTTATGTATTTTGAATTTACCCTTAGAATAATATATATATAGTGATGTCACGGATGTCATGTTATGTCACATCTTTTGATTTGAAGTTCTTAAAAATAAAACTGTGTTTAGTAATTAAATAATTGTGTATTAATTCCTCGTCGAATACACAACAAATACTTAACATTGTTGTCAAATATTTATTAAAGAATGACAATTTGAAAATTATTTATAAAAGTTGACAGTTACTTTTGGCACATCGTAAACGTCACTCACTAGATTAATACATTATTTTCGAACTTAGTGCAAAAATTCATACGGTTTTCATAAAACTGTCTATAAAATGAGACGGGTTTTGAAAAACTTGAATTTTATTTCATTTCATGGGGGTTCAGAACAAGCAAAACTTTTTATCAAGAATGACATTTTTCACTAAAACTAATATTTAAACATTTTTCACCTATAGGATACTCCATCCGTGGACGCTACTGTATGCAGATTTTATCCCATTTTCAAATTTTATAGTCAAATTCGTTGAAATAATAATATATTTTGGCTCAGGATATTTTTTCTGTAGCAAGTCGACAAGGAACAACTCGCCCCACAAAGGGGCTGGTTGTTCCTCAGTTGAGGTGAGTTCCGCTGTCAACTCCAATCATTAATAAGGTGATAATAGTTGAAAAGTTATGTATAAAATAAATAAGGCACATTTAATGAATATTTATGAAAGTTTCATTTATAATATGAATAAAGTAAAGTACAAAACTGTAATGTTTTTGACATATTTTCAACAAACAGGCTTTAAAGAAAACAAAACTATAAACAAAATAGTGGCAAGCATTATTACTAATAATGTAATACAACCTATTAATTAGGGCTTATGACTAATAAACATCTATAATATTAATCAACTTTGACAAACGCTTGTTTGTAAAAAAAATCAACAAATTTCAACAGTTCGAACTAAAGTTCCTTT
The DNA here is from genome assembly GCA_947563755.1 of Lochmaea crataegi. Lineage (NCBI taxonomy): Eukaryota > Metazoa > Arthropoda > Insecta > Coleoptera > Chrysomelidae > Lochmaea > Lochmaea crataegi. The sequence goes on along the minus strand of OX387425.1, from coordinate 45,740,158 downwards.
ATTCAGTCTCATAGCATTCACTTTACTGAGATCAATAATATAATTAAAGGTTTACTTAAGTTATAGTTTTATTTCAGTCTCTGCTGATCCTGTTGCTGCTGGAAGTGGTTCGCTACCTGGGATGGCTTCCATATTATAAACCACCTGAGGCTCTTCAGGGTTTGCTATTTCTTGGAGCTGTGATTCCATATTTTAAATATTAGTATCGGGCATAGGTCGGTCTGTAACGAAAGACGGAGCAAAACCTTCATCTGTAAATATTTCAGGGTTGTATGGACTTATGCCTGCCTTTTTAAATGCGTTCGTAATGTTATTTGTGGTCGCTGCTAGAGGCCATCATGTTTTACAATTCCAGGTATCTCATAAATAGACATTGTCTTGCCTGTATTATTATGTAGCCAGTTTTCTTGAGCTTTGGCACCATACGTTTCAAACGGTCCATTAACGCCAACGCCTAGCGGTTGCAAATTATGGGTACAAATGTGGGGGAAAGACAACATTATAACCGAATTGGGTTTTTGAAAAAAAAAATTGTTGTGATAAATGGAAAGATCATATTTAAGTTTTATAACAAAACTATTTTTTTTCGCAATAATTCAAAAGTTATATCAAAATGAAAATTAATTTTTGAATCCAGTACCGACGACACGCCGACAGCTCCCAAACAAACCCGAGCGCGTGTGACGTCATAATGTATAAATATGACTGAATGTATACAGAAGCACAAAATACACCAACTGCCAAGTGGTGGTGTATTCTTTGACAGAAGTAATAAGTCTGTTGTCATTGTTAAGTACTCAAATTTATATGGAAAATGTCCAAAAGTTATCGTTCTTGTTTTGTACCATTATGTACGAATACTACAAAAACAACTCCTTGTTGTGAAGATCATTTCGATGTAAGTATTTCATAACACCATTGTAATTAATTATTATTTATCTAAGAATACAAATCAAATAAGTAGAGTTCAGTTAAAGAATTTTTTCAACTGGACTTCATCATAACCTTTAAAATCATAGTATTAAAAATGACATTTTTTAAAAAATTGGTTATCATAAATATATCAACATCAGGAATATTATCAGACTTTGCCTTTATGAATCCTTTATCACACATAGCAAACCGGAATTAACTAAAAAAACGTTTTTTAGCAGTAAATCTTCAATATTATTCACGTGTAATAGCCGTAAACGCTGTACTGCTATTGAATAGCTATAACATATGATGACGTCACAACTATAGTGAGCAATCGTGGCGCGTTCATAGTCACGTGTTTTCTTTTTAAATTTTATCAATGTTTAATTGTTTAAAATCAATTGAAAAAAGTTTTTCGCATTAAATATCAATATTATTAATAATAAAGTTTTAAAATACATAAAAAAAATCAATAATTTTTTTTTCAAATTCCCAATTGGCCTTCGCCTTTTCAACAACATCAATGTCAACATGTGATTGATGGTTATCCAGCAATAACAATACTGGGTCTTCGGGAGTAGGCTTTGTGTGTTTTATAAAATGGTCCATAAAGATGAGGAATTCTTTAACCGTCATCCATCCCGAGCTATTTCCCGCTCCAATACTTTCTGGGGTCCATCACGAATAAATAGGTCTTTATACTTAAGTCGAGGAAAAAAAACATAGGTGAGTGTGTTGTATTCAATTCAGTTGAACTAGATTAAAATAGGAAGAACTTCCTATTTTATGTGACATTTATTTTATTAACTGACAGCAGTGATAAATATGACAATAAACATCAAATGCAAAAAATAACATAATACAAAGTGGTCTAACATATATAATAATTCTCCGGGTTGTAGTTAAAAAGTCAATCATAGTACAATCGATCAGGTGGTCTTCGGATTCTTGAAGATCGTCTTGGACTTGTTTGTTGATCCAAAATACGATTACTTTGTTGCTGTTCAGTGCTCTGCTCTGTAGTACTCGTATTATAAGGAGGTGGAAAACTATTAACTATAGATGTTGATGTACTTGGCTCATTAACAAACTCATTAAAATCATAATGACTTATTGTAGTATCTTCTTTTTCTTGAACCGCAGTCGTACCTGTCGGCTTTCGAGTGGATACTTCTGAGGATCGGTTGTCATAGTCAAAATTTTTAGAAACCACAGTGGGTCTACAAACTCTATACTGTCTCCTGGGTGGTAGTGGAAATTGTTGTTTAAAAACTCTATACTGTCTCCTGGGTGGTAGTGGAAATTGTTGTTGATTGTTTTGCTGTCTTGATTGATTTTCCATGTTTTTTTATTGTTTTAATTCGGTTATAGGCATAGGCTTCTTAATATTGCACGATCGAAGTTGATTGAAATGTCTTTTTATCATGTAGCCATCGTCCAATTCAATTATATAATGTAATTTTCCCAGGCGATTTATAACAGTTCCATACTTCCAATAAATGTTTCCATGATAATTTCGTGATTGTACTCTTGTTCCGATTAGATAAAATTGCTCAAAATTTGGTTGAATTGCATTATTTTTATCTGGTTTTTGAGGTCGAATAAGATCTAATTTTGTTCGGATATTTTGACCAAACAACAATTCTGCTGGTGTCTTCCCATTCAAAAGGGGTGTTGATCTAAATTTAATTAAAAATCTGTGTAGTTTCTCATGTATAGTTCCTGACTCTTCAGACATTTTTTTCATTTTATCTTTAAACGTTTGAACATATCTTTCCGCTTGTCCATTTGTAGCGGGATATCCTGGAGCAATATGTCTTTGTCTTATACCATTTCTTTTACAAAATTCAACAAAATCTATTGATTTAAAAATGGATGCGTTGTCACTAACAATAATTTCTGGTAATCCGTAACAACTGAAAATTTCTCGTAGATAATGTATTGTTCCGGAAGTTGTTGGTGCATTTTTAGACATTTTAATTTCGGGCCATTTACTCTTTGCATCTACAACTATGAAAAAATTATAATTAAAAATTGGGCCAGCATAATCTATGTGAACCCGTTGCCAATTTTTTTCCGGCTCTTCCCATTGGTGTAGTGGTGCTTTTTTAGGAGTTTTCTTGATATCACAACATGCTTTACAACTATTAACTAAATTCTCTATATCTTTATCAATACCCTTCCAGTAACAGTATCTTCGGGATATAGATTTCATTTTTACTATTCCTATGTGTGTACTATGTAGTTCTTGTAACATTGCTGCTTGAAGACATTCTGGTATAATTACTCGATTATGTTTAAAAATTATTCCTTCCTGTAAAGAATATTCTGGGTCGTATATATTTCCATTAAGAAGTTTCTCTTTCAATTGTTGTAATTCCGGATCTTGTTGCGTTTCATGAGCAGTTATATTAAAATCTAAGGTTGTTGTGGAAATTTTATTTACTGTTTGAATATTCTGTAAAAATTCATTATCGATTGCCATATTTTCATTTTCTTCTAGAGATAACGGATTTCTTGACAAATAGTCGGCATTAGTATGCTCTGAAGATTTTTTATATTCTATGGTATAATCAAATCCGGATAAAAATTGTGCGTATCTGATCATTCGTGTAGCTGATAATAAGGGTAGTTGTTTTGTTGGATTTAAGATAGTTATCAACGGTTTATTGTCGACAACAAGTGTAAAATGTCTTCCATAAATATAGTGAAACAGTTTTTTAAAAGTCCAGTAAATTGCAGTAGCTTCCCGATCTAATTGACTATAGTTTCTCTCTGCTTTTGTCAATGATCTTGAAATAAAAACAACTGGTTTTTCTAGACCATTCGGAAGTTTGTGTGAAAGTACACCAGAAATGCCATGTGGACTTGCATCAGTAGCTAGTATTATTGGAAATTCTGGTGAAAAAGGCATTTAAACTTGCTTGCTGGATATTACCTGTTTGGCATTGTTGAAGGCAGCTTCACATTCTTTGGTCCAAATAAATGGTGCATTTTTTTGTAATAATCTGTTCAGTGGCTGCATAATTGTAGAAGCATGAGGTATAAATTTATCATAATATCGAACCATTCCTAGAAACTGTTGTACTTGTTCCATATTTTCTGGTCTTGGTGCTTCTTGTATGGCCTTGATTTTATCATCCGACTTTTTTAACCCTTCTTTGGTGATGATGTGTCCTAAATATTTAATTTCATTCTCGAAAAACTTGCATTTCTCTTTGTTTAGATGTAGATTATATTTTCGCAATTTTTCCAAAACTTTAATGAGTCTAGCTTTGCATTCCTGTAGAGAGGAACCTTGAATTAAAATATCATCAAAGTAAGCTGTGGTACCATCTAAATTATTAACAATTTGGTCAATAATCCTATGAAATTCATTAGGTGCTGTTTTGATTCCAAAATTTAATCGCTTTGCAAGATACGTTCCTCTATGTGTAGATATTGCTTGTAGCTTCGCACTTTCTTCGTCTACTGGCACGTGCAGATATGCTTTGAAAATATCAAGGGTACAGAAATATTGCCCGTTTCCCATTTTATTGAAAATATCTTCTATTCTTGGAATCGGATATCGATTGTCTTGAAGTTGTTGATTAACAGTGACTTTGTAATCAGCGCATAACCGAATCTTTCCATCACTTTTAGGTTCAATCACTAATGGCGTGCCCCATTCTGAGTAATCTAATTTTTCTAATATACCTTCGTTCTCCAAATTATCTAATTCTTTGTCAACTTCCTCTTGTAAAGCGTATGGAATTTTTCTTGGTTTGAAAAAAAACTGGCTTGGCATTTGGTTTAAGTTTGAGTGTACAATGTATGTTTGGAATTTTTCCTACAGTTGAAGTAAAAACATCTTCAAAATCTTTGAAAATTTCATCTAATGTAGGAGCGGAAATTGAAGCAGGAATAGTCAGAGAGTTTATGTTTTGAATGTTAATTTTTAAATTTCGAATCCATCTTCTTCCAAGTATGGCATTGCCATTTCCCGGTATGACAAATAAATCTCCAATGACCCTCGGAATTTTTCAACGATTTTTTTCTTATTAGAAAGCCCTATTTCTATAGAACATTTTAAAAGAAAAACATTCTTGGATCATGTACTTTTGAAAGAGAAAATCGCAATTGAAAGTACTAAAAATCCGCCATTTTTTTTTCAAATTTTGACAATGTCTAGATATCAGATGGTGGATTGAACAATGTTGCCAGTTCTCATATCCGTAACTCGTTACGGCTTGGAAATACTTTACACAAGGTTTTTTACTAAAAAATTTGTGGAAGATTTAGAATTTATAGAGAAAAATCCAAAAAACAATATTTTTTCACCATGACCACTATTTGAACAAATACCTTATTTGAAAAATAGTTTAGATCTCTTAAGCTTTTGATTATGGCTAATGTAATCTTCACAATAGAAGTAGATAGAAGTAGAAAGTATGACGTTTTGAGACCTAACCTAACCAAACCTAACCAAACCTAACCAAACCTAACCAAACCTAACCAAACCTAACCAAACCTAACCAAACCTAACCAAACCTAACCAAACCTAACCAAACCTAACCAAACCTAACCAAACCTAACCAAACCTAACCAAACCTAACCAAACCTAACCAAACCTAACCAAACCTAACCAAACCTAACCAAACCTAACCAAACCTAACCAAACCTAACCTAACCTAACCTAACCTAACCAAACCTAACTAAACCTAACTAATCCTAACCTAACCAAACCTAACCTACATAATTGAATAATGTATAAATTAAATTAATATATTATTCACTATATTGCTATAAAACTGTATTAGGTAAGGTACAGCAGTAAGTTTGTTATAAACTCTTACATTACTTAATGTAAGCAATAAAGCAAATCTAAGATAAACATTATATTCTAAGGATGCCTAATATTTCGATTTTTATAATTATAAATGCAAATCATTTTATATTTTTATATATTCCTGTAATCTATTACAATGCAAAATTAATTCAACTAAAAGAAAATGAACACTATTTGACAACACCGCTTAGCTACCTGATCACACAACATTCATGATTTGTGATCGTGAGGAATCTTAGACATAAGATTTGAGTGTGTTGGTTTATAACCTATAAGTGTCAAGTGAAAATAATTATGCTTGAATATATTTCTGAAAATTGGCAAAATTTAAGTATTTTCTTCGCGTTTTTTTTGTGAAACAGACTTACACTTAGTTGAAGATAATAACCTTTACAGTTTAAAATGAAAATATTCATCGTGAATAGCATTAAATAGTGTTGAAAAAGTATCATTTTTTGAACTAAATTCGTGATTTTTAAAGTAATTTCTGAATGATCCAACGAAATTTTTGTTCTAATCTACTTTATTTAAGGGTAGCTATCAAACAAATTTAAAATTAACATAATTCCGAGGGTCGCGAAGTCTACCAGAACCGTGTTTTGCATTGGTTCGTTTAATTCTAAATTATTGAAATCTCTTTCTGATATTAATGTAACTGGACTGCCTGTGTCATACTCAAAAGTGAAAGGTTCATTTTTTATTTGAAGTTCAATCAGCATTTTTGGTTCATAAATGGATTTGATGTTTAAGTGAATCCTTAATATCATTTGAAGCATTATTCGTCGGTTGTAATGTCACTATTAGTTTAGTTAAAGTTTCTACCAAAGGTGCTAATTCAGCCATCTTATTTATCGCCGTATTTCTTATTTTCATCAATCGTCGCCAAAATTGTTGTATTCAATTCAGTTGAACTAGATTAAAATAGGAAGAACTTCCTATTTTATGTGACATTTATTTTATTAACTGACAGTAGTGATAAATATGACAATAAACATCAAATCCAAAAAATAACATAATACAAAGTGGTCTAACATATATAATAATTGTAGTGTTTCCAACTGCATTCGCTGCTATAGATTATTTCAGAAAGGTATAGAGTAATAAAACCTCATTAGGTATGCAAAGGGAGCACAGAGTGAATATTCAAGCCACTTTCATAGTTTGGCGTTGATTTCATTGTAAAATTCTTTCTTCTTATCAAGTGCAGGTAGTACCACCCGGGTTGGGGTCAATATATGGGTTTAGCCTATTGTTATCCATTCACAAACACTGAAAATAGTGTGCCAAAGGCGTGCCGGTAGGATACTCGTAAAAAGGAAAGAATTTTATTTCAACAGAATAAAAATTAGGCATTATGTACATAGTATTAGGTACACTTATTTTTTATTGAACATTATACAAAAAATACATTATACAGAAATTAAATTATAAAAAATCATAATATTCTGCGTCATCTGAGGAACTCTCATCTCCTCTTGACGTTATAATTAACGGGTCGACGGTCCGATCGATCAAGTAGTCAAGATCCCACATTTTCTCCTCTTCTTTAATGACATGCTGGACTGCTTTTCGCCAGTTCTCTGGTGTCACCTCCTTAATGGCTTGATCAAACAGTAGCTTAACGTCTTTAATTTTGAATGTCGTGTTGTGTCTTGCTACAAATCCTTTCACTTGCGCCCATATAAGTTCTATAGGATTTAGCTCGCAATGATATGGCGGTGTGCGCAGCACAGTTACACTATGTTTTTCTGCTATATCTTCCACGGCGTATTTCATAAAACGATGTTTGTGTAAATTTGCTCTAGCTAATAGTTCTTTTTTTATCAAATTATCTTCAAATTCAATACTTTTGGTGGTTAACCAGTCAATAATTTCTTGTTTTCTCCAAGATGAAGTTGGAGTCTTCTCTATGCGTCGAGAATGATAACTCGCGTTATCCATAACTACTACTGAATCAGCCGGAAGATATTTTATCATTTCACCAAAATAGTCTTCAAAAACATCCGAATCCATGTCCTGGTGGTAATCTCCCGTATGGCACGACTGAAAGGTTAGCAAACCTTCTTTTAAAAATCCCTCTTCGCTTCCAATATGGACGATTATTAGTCTTTTCCCTTTTTCTGAAGGCACCTTAATACCCGATGACAGGCCTTCCATGAAAGCTTGGCGAGCACTGGATATATTTTTGTCTTGCCACATTTTTGGTACTGTATAACCCTCATTGATCCACGTCTCATCAAGATAAAAGATTTTCTTCTGCTCTGTTCTGTACTGCTTTATACTTCTTGAGTATTTTCGTCGCCATCAAACAATTTCATCGCCTTTCCAGTAAAAGTGCTTCACGGTTATGCTTTTCCCAGGCAAAATCCATATTTCTCAAAGTGGTCCATAAAAGTTTTTTAGTTATCAACGGAATACTGTCATCCTGGCCAAGCTCCATTAAAATCTTATCTAGGGTGGGTATTTCTTTTTTAAAATAAAAAGAGTGAACTTTTCTTCGAATTACACTTTTGGTGTCTTCATCAAGTACTTTTACTGGTCTGCCTGGACTTTTCTTGGGAGGCTCCACTTGGCCTGCTATCTTTCTCCCCCGCAATAATTTAAAAACGGTGGACTTTCCAACTCGTCATTCGGGAACATCGGTAGACAGTTTCTTGTACAGTAAATTTCGGGTAATCGTATTTTATGCAATCGTGTACATTTAAAATAATGAGTTTTTCATTCACTGATAGTGAAGAATTATTGGAACATCTTTTCGTTGGTGTAAATGTCGCCATTTTATTACTAATCTTATAATACTGTGAACACTATTTACGGCTTAACAGCAAATACTGATGCGTTAAACTAAACAAATATACTTATAAAGGTCTAAAAATTTTGGGTAAGGCACCTTGCGGCGTATGGTTGAGCCGAATCTGAAACAGGGTTGGAATTAGGCAGAGGCACTAATAGAAGGTTAAACGGTACCTGTTAAACGCAAAACGTAACTGTATAATCTACTACCTAAGTAATCCCTACACAATATTTCGATATTGACACTTCAGGCCAGAAAACATACTTTTCCTAATTCTCTTACGCAATTACTTGATTTTAATATTACAAACAATACTATTTCAAGACCTACGCCTATGGCCGACACCGAAATTGAGCCGAACTGGACGGAATTCCCCATTTTATTACTCTATACCTTTCTGAAATAGATTATTATTCGACGGTAACTAAAGTTCCTCGCTCTGCTGATACTATGGCACCTACTTGCTTAAAGCCCTTTGCAGTTACTATTTTCTTTGGTTTTAATACAGTGGTGACTCTTGTTTCGTCCAAGTTCCATATTCTAGATGGTAGCAAGTTATGTTTCAATATGATCTCCGAGCTTATTTAAAAAATGTATTAACATTGTGCCGGTTAAAACATGATGCGCGTCCTGCACTTGTGGCTTCCGGAGATCTTATGGATAAAGACGGATTTCTTTTCAGAAAACCCGTGAACGAATCAGCTCCAGCTTCTTTATTTCTATGCCAAGAGACTGGAATGCTAGACATGCCAAATTTAACAGCACAAGTATATGCTAACTTCCACACTTCTTCTGGAAAAAGACCAAAGTAAATTGACGCACATTTTAACAAATAATCTGCAAATGTCTTCTCCTGGACGTGGTTGAACACCTGTCTAGGATAGTAACGCACAGTTGGTGTTAAACCGGCCTTAAACTTTTTCACGTAGCGAAATAATGTCATATTATGACATCTAGTTCCCGAGCTACCGTCTTAAGTTTACGACCGTTTTTAATAACAGCATCAGCTACCCGCTGCAAAAGGTCTATCGAAACCTTGCCCCGTTCGGTTTTCCGTTTATAGTTTCTTGTCCTAAAACAAAGTATTAATTTTATTATTTACGTGTTTAATTACGGGGCACGTAGTTCCGCGGAACAACTAGCCCCACCCTAGAGGAACTATGAACCTCAAATCACATTTTCAAAGTGACCTCCAATTATAAATAGAATAGGTTATAAAAAGCCTACAATGATATTAAAAAGATAATCACTATAGTTCGCCCAACTGATGATAGCAAGTAACTCACAAATAAATAGAAAATTGATTGATATAGACCAAAAACTTGAAGGATACAAAAATTTACTTACGTGATGTTTATGTGTCACTAATCGGTTACCACTCTCACACGCCGACAGAGCGTCAATGGCTGATGCAATTGCGTGATGGCTGGACGTTTCGCGACGCACATCACACCTATTGCTATCTCTTCTCTTCGCGGAGTTATTTGGATGGGAACAACCTACCCCCGGCACTTTGAACCCCGGCCTCCCCCACTTGAGATTGGGGCATGCTGGTGCACAAACCACCTTTTTTGAAAGTTGGAGTGGATTTTGGTGGACCATTTTTTATTAAATCATCATATCTTCGTAAAGCTCTTTTAATAAAATGTTATGTTGCTGTTATGAACTATTTTAGCACAAATAGAAGCAATATTAAATTCGAGAACTCTCCAACCTCTCCAACCCTCCAATGCAAATGACTTATCTTGATTAAACTCCTGGACATTTCCTGATTGGTGAAAGTCTTACATCCTTTCCTGAACCTGATGTATCAAAGATTTCTTAACTCGTTTTGAAAGATGTACTCGTGTTCAACAGAATTTTTGGAAACGTTGGACAAAGGAATATTTGAACCAATTGCAAAATAGACACGTAACATTTAACAACTCAGAAATTAGCTTTTTCACTACTCTTATTTTGGTAAAGGACATAGTTTTGTAATATTTCTTATATAAGTTCCAGTTTGCGTTTTATTTTAAATAAGCGAATTTTACTATATTTACTAGGATAATTTCAACAAATCTAGCAAGGGGCCATTCTAACGGACGCGAAATTTCTTCCTTTAGCAATACAATATCATTTTCCTTTAAATTCGGATGAGGAATGAGCCATTTTGGTCTATTTTACAATTTGTTAAAATATTTCTTTGTCCAACTAATACTGAGAAAATTTAATTTTAATGATTTATTGAACGAAGACTTCGTAGATTTGAGAAAATTTAACGTTGATGGAAAAAAAGAGATCACCTAGAATAAAAAAAGGAATAGTAAATCTCCAGTGCTTATTTTTTGCATTCGATGTGAAGGTCTACATTCTAAAAGAGAGTTAATATATTGTGGATTAAGAAACTTGGTTACTGTTTATAATGCGAATGAGATAATATGTGCCAAAAGCGGACAACGCTGGAAACAAATTCATGTTCAAGTGAAAATTCAAAAGTTGATTCCTACTCTAGAAGAAATTTACTCAGTGTTACTGATGAATATCTGAGTTTAAAATCTAAATAATATTCATCTCTGTCTGATAAACAGATCCCAGTTCTTCATGTTTCTTCTATTCCCCCTGTTTCTATAAGCAAAGAAAATTTGAAAATATCCGCGAATCCTCAATTGAGAGAAAAATATTCCACCATGACAATGCCTTGCTGGAAGCGATCGTGGTCTATACCGCTTTTTTCTAGAGAACGATCCTCACAAAATTTCAACGACAACTTTGATGCTCAAGCTTATATACAGTGAGGACGTTTAGGTTGGAATAAATTCAATATTTTTTTGTCTAAAGCTATTATAACAAAATGCCTGCACAGGTCAATTTTTATTGTAATGTTTTTATTTAAACAGTTTTTACCGGTGGGATAAAATTATACACAATATGGCTAATTATTCTATTTATTTAAAGAAACACACACACTGTATTGAACTTAATTTATAAACCCACTATACTCAATGTCTACTAATTTATTTACACTCGGTATATTAGTTCTAATTTATTTTCACCACTTGGATATTACCCTATTTATCTGCACTATTTAATTCACTAATTCTTCCGAACTAACTGTTTGTCTTCGTTTCACTAATTTTTTCGCACTAGCTAACTAACTGTTTACGCACTCGATAACCCGCGTATATATAGTCCTTATCGGTTCTGGAAAACTCTAGTGCCTTCGGAGCTCGGGCTACGCGCGAAACCGTTCCTGAATGTTCGAGTACATTCTAATGCAAGGGGAGAAAACCGGCGCAGCCACCAAAATTTACAGTCGGGGGACAGGGCCGGCTTTGAGTTGGTGACCTCGCAACATTGCCCCCTCATTAATAGGAAGTTCCTCCTGGAACTTCTGTGTAGCCGGGACTGGATGTTTAAATCGGCAACTGGACCCATTCCTACACTTTCCGGTCGTATGCAAATAACAGGGACTGACTTAATTGTACACTGATAACCGGGGGTATGGCTGCAGATTAATATGTGGACACCGGTATCTTCGAAGATCACTTCCATCATATTCCTGATGACTCGCCAATCCAACTGGTTGCTCTCTATCCTAGGCCTAGCTAGTTTCTTCACGTTGGATTCCAGCACATGGTCTCGAAGGCTACGTAGCGCTTCCCACACATTCCGGTAGGTGGATCGATCTTGAAATTCGTTCTTTGTTACCAGGTAGAGGATGTACCGTGAATTGTGTTTGACTCTCAATGTCTTGCCAGGGGTTGGAATCTGTTCTTCAAGTTTTTCTAATTCTCCAAACTTCTTTCGACAGTTGCCAAACCTCGTGCGTTCTTGATACTGGCTGGGCTGTTGTGTGTCAGTGAATAATCTTCCGGGAGCGTGAACAGGTCTTGTCGTTGCTCTGTAGTGACTCCAAATCTAGCCTTACCGGTACCTCCATATGCGCCCATAAACTCTTTGAAGGCAGGGTCAGAATCTTCCTGGACATGGTTCACTCCTTCTTCTATGTCATGGTCTCCTTCGAACGGCGCTAGTCGGTTTTCCATTAGGGATCTTGCTTATGCGATAGATGACGTCATTGATCCTCTTCTTGATCAAGTTCGGACCCTCCCAAGATTTTTGTAATTTTGGAGAAAATCATTTTCTCCTCGTTGGGTTGTGTAACCATACTTTGTCCTTTTCTTGGAAACTGCCTTCTGTGGCCCGCGTGTCGTACCGTTTTTTCATTCTGTCGCTGGCAACTTGAAGATTCGTTCGGACCAATTCGTGTACATCGTCCATCCTTTTTCTCAACTGGATTATGTAATCTTCTCCAGCTAGATCCTCTCCAGGTCGACAACCAAATTCTAGGTCACAAGGAAGCCTCATTTCGCGTCCAAATAGGATTTTCGCAGGTGTTTGACCTGTGGTCTCATTGATGGCGGATCGATAAGCCAATGCAAACAGGGAAAGATATTCGTCCCAATCTGGGACTGGAGACTACTTTGGACAGGTATTTTACAATGGTCCTGTTCATTCTCTCGACCATTCCTTCTGACTGCGGATGCAAAGCCGTTGTCCTGGTCTTCGTCATTCCCAGCTTGTCACAAATTTCCTGGAATACACGCCTTTCGAAATTCTTTCCTTGATCGCTGTGAACTTCCAAGAGCACTCCATATCGGCAGATGAATTCCTTCACCAATACATCCGCGACAGTTGTGGCTTCTTGATTCGGGATCGCGTAAACTTCTACCCACTTTGTGAAATAATCCATCACAACCAGGATGTATTTACCGCCATTTTCTGTCGTCGGAAATGGTCCAGCGATGTCTAAAGCAATCCTTTCGAATGGGATTCCAACATTATACTGCTTCATGGGTGCCTTTCTCTTGCGATGTGGTCCATTACTCGTAGCACAAGTCGTACACTTCTTACACCAGTCCTTCACATCGTCGGAGCTGTTCATCCAATAAAACCTTTCACGGACTCGCTGAAGGGTTTTCTTCACTCCCAGATGACCTCCTAATGGACTGTCATGTAACTTCCTCAGTACCTCAGCTACACTCCTTCTCGGGATGACTAACTGCCTTCCATTCTCAGAACCATCATCATTATCAAGAATTCGTTTCAACAGGCCTTCTTCCAATACAAGGGAGTCCCACTGAGCCCAATATGTCTTGAGTGTCGGTGAAAATCTTGACACTTCTTGCCAGGTAGGTCGCCGATTTTCTTCCTTCCATTGCCGGATCATCTTCCGGTGAGGATCATTCTCCTGATCTTCTCTGATCCTGGTGGGTGACCATTCTTCATTGACTACTGTAGTTCTTGAAACTGCAGCTTCCTTAGATTCTGCCTTGTTGCAGTGGGAACAGTCTTCTAGGCACGGCCGTCTAGACAGAGAGTCGGCATTTCGATGGCTCACACCGGCCCGATGTTCGATGTTGAAATCGTACTCTTGAAGTCTTTCAATCCATCTAGCGATCTGGCCCTCGGGATTCTTGAACTGCATCAACCACTTGAGTGCTGCATGATCAGTACGTATCAAGAATTTCCTTCCATACAGATACTGATAAAAGTGTTCCACAGACTTCACTACCGCCAAAAGTTCTCATTTCGTGACGCAGTAGTTTCGTTCTGGTTTGGAGAGGACTTTACTGAAATATCCCAGCACTCTTTCCTTTCCTCCTTGGATCTGTGAGAGCACTCCTCCAATCCCTACGTTGCTTGCATCAGTGTCAAGAATGAAGTCTCCCTCTGGTAACGGATATCCTAGTATCGGCGCCGTGGTTAATCGTCTTTTCAGGGTTTCAAAAGCAGTTTGACATTCTTCATCCCAATGAAAAGTTCTGGTTTCTTCTGTGAGTCGAGTTAGTGGCTTGACAATATCCCCAAACTTCCTTATGAACCTTCGATAGTACGTGCAAAGTCCAAGGAAGCTCCTAACTTGGTGTTTGTCGGTAGGTTGCGGTCATTGCTTGATGGAAGCAATTTTCTCTGGATCTACCGCCACTCCTTCATTGCTCACAATATGACCCAGACAGTTGACTCGGTTTTGGAATAACTGATATTTCTTCGGGTTTAACATGAGCTGGGCAGCTTGAAGTCGGTTGAATACGTCTTCCAAGTTCTTCAGGTGCTCCTCGAATGTCTTCCCCAATACTACGATGTCGTCCAAATAGACCAGGCATGTTTTCCAAGACAACCCTCTCAAGACATTTTCCATGAGTCTTTCAAATGTCGTGGGCGCATTACATAGCCCGAATGGCATGACGTTGAACTGCCACAATCCGGATCCGGTGGTAAAAGCAGTTTTCTCTTTGTCTTCTGGGTCCATTTCTACTTGCCAATAGCCGGACTTCAGGTCCAAGGTGGAAAACAGTTTGCTGCCGGCCAAAGTGTCTAGCGTATCGTTGATTCGAGGCAGAGGATAGCTGTCTTTCTTCGTCACGTTATTTAGCTGACGATAGTCTACGCAGAATCTGGTAGTTACATCCTTTTTCTTGACGAGCACTAATGGAGATCCCCAAGGGCTAGTGGATGGTTCTATTACTTTATCTTCCTTCATCTCTTCAATAATTATTTCAGCTTCCTCTCTCTTCGCTTGTGGTAGTCTTCGAGCTGAATTTGCTGCATCACCAGTATCGATTTTATGTTTGACGGCTAATGTCCTGCCAGTCTTTCCTCCTTTTGGTACGAAAAGGTCTCGATACTGCAAGAGAAATTCTCTCATTTTCCTTTTCTCAGCTCGATTCAAGGATTGGCCAGCTATTGACAATATCTGTTCAAATCTGTCATTAGAATTGTCAGATGTCGTTGTTTGGCGAACTATGGATGTCACTGGTACGCAGGATCCAATTCTGGTTGACTTCTTGATGGTAATTGGGTAATCGTTCACGTTTATGACACGTACTGGTATCTCCTTCGCTGACGTAACCAATCCTTTTCCAATCAGTACTCCTCTACCAACCTCTTCGTCGTGGTTCCATGGCTCCAACATAACCGGTGTATAGTAAATTTTATACCCATTTAGAATAAGACCATCCTTATTTATTATTAATAAATCGGTTGAAACAAAAAATTACCAACAAAAATGAACGTCGTAACTAATTTATTAGATGTCACGTTTTTGAAGTTACGTCAAATTTTGATTTCATTTCATTTAATGTCATAACGCAAAATAAGATATAAAAATGCGATATTCTGATGAATCCAAAAAGCTTAATGTAGTAAACTATTTTCAAAACGATTTAGGATCTCGATTTAAGGCAATTCAAAAAGCGTCCGAAGCACTAAAAGTTCCAGAAAGCACATTATATAATCTTGAAAAACCAAACAGAGCTACAGATTTCGAATTTAGAAGAAATATGTCTGCAAGCGTTTCCCGGAGCAAAACCCGAATTACAAAAAATACCCTGCATTGTTTGAGGGAAGTAATTTATAAAATGTATGCGCGAAAGGATAAAATCACAGTAGAAACTATTTTACGGCAATTTATCGAAGAGTCTCCAGAAACTAAGATTTCCAAAGGTTTGGGATATTTGGGAATTAAAAAAATGGGTTTTCATTTCAAAAAACAGGATGGAAGAAAACATTTATTGGAAATGCCTGCAGTCAGATTAAAAAGAATATTATTTTTGAACAAATACCATGCTGCTAAAAGCGAAAAGCTCTTTACACCTGTTTTTCTGGATGAGACATGGGTTTTTAGTAAAAGCGGGGACAGAAGAATGTGGCAAGATGGTACTAAACACAGTGATTTAAAAATAACTGGAAGTGGGACACGATATGTAATTGTTCATGCCGGTAATAAAAAAGGTTTTGTGGCAAATGCATCGCTTATTTTTAAATGCAATAAAAAAACAGGCGATTACCATGATAACATGAACACCGAAAATTTTGAAAATTGGTTTAAACAGCAACTAATTGTAAACTTGGAAGAACCATCGTTAATTATAATGGATAACGCAACGTATCACAGTCGCCTGGATGAAGAAATCCCAAGAAAAAGTTGGAGTAAAACACGCATGTTAGAATGGCCCAAAAAAAAAGAATATTCCTTTTCCAGATCACATTTTAAAGGATGCTGTTTGGAATATAATTGAAAAGCAAGTTTTGCCAGAAAAAAATTATCATTTAGACAAATACGCTGCCGAGCATGGTCATTGTGTTCTCAGGCTACCACCCTATCATTGCCATTTTAATGCCATCGAAATGGTATGGTCAGAAACTAAAAGGCATTATGACCAAGCTATTACGAAAACTGCAAGGTCACCTACTGAAGTCTCAAAAGTATGGAATGACGTTGTAAAAAATGTACCGGAGCAACACTGGCAGATAAATCATACAGAGAAAATTATTTCTGAAGCATGGGAAGTAGAAAACAAACTGGACCTACTAAACATCGAACCTATGGTGATCTCTGTATCCAATGAATCCGATGATGAACTATCACTTTCCGAAAGTTATTCTGATTTAGAAACTAATTAAACTTTGCCTTGAAGATCACGTTGTCTTTTTTTTTAAATCTAGAATTTGTACTTAATCGAACTCTGAATTGCCATATTTTTTAAGAAAACTATGTATCTAGTTAATAAAACAATGTTTTTAAAATTAGTGCGCTTCTTTTATATTCTTTTATTATGTCAACATCTTTAGAATTTTATGAATTTCATAAAATTAATTTGTATTATTACAAACCGCCAGTGATAATATGAAATTTCAAGTCACTACACAAGACAAAGGTCATAACCTAATTTTTTTCATGCGGGTTCAGATGGTTCAAGAAGCCGCATACGTTAAGTTACTAAAACGGCTAGTACCTCTAAATAGGTATTAATTTTACTATACCTTCCTCCATGATTCCCTGTAGTCGCGCTACTATCATGGTTTCGCTTCGTGCAGGTAGAACAGTATCTTCCTGTACAGCTGCCAACACCGTGCTGCCTTCATATGGATGGAGAAATACCTCTTCGGAACCCACTTTAATGGTTCTGTTTCTGAAATCTAACTGGAAGCCATGTAGATTCATTACGTCCATTCCCAGAATCACGTCTTCTTCGATGTCAGCTACGATTACCGTATGCGTGAACTTTTCTGCTCCAATTCCCAATTGGATTTGTGTCTCTCCGTGAACATTGGCACTGTCACCTGTTGCGGTCCGGAGTCGCAGCCTCGTTGGCAGAAGCTTCTTCTTAGATTTTATTATCTCCGGCCGTATAATGGTTCTAGTTGCTCCAGTGTCTACCAGCAGAGTATATTTCTTGCCGTTCACTTCGCCATCCACAAAGACACTGTCGTTACGGCTATCAGTATGAGAGGGTCTTTGGAACGATCCTGGGTCGGTGCTGCCCCCTCATGGCCGACCCGTTCTAGTTTTCCTGGTTCTGGGGTTCTTGGTCAAACGTGGCAATATCGAATACTTTCTACCGCATTCCTTTCACTGCTTCAGCTATGTTTGCCAAACTATAAGGGCTTGCGATATACCTTCTGAAATATCTTTTAATTCTCTATTCGAAAATGTAGTAGTAAAATTATCTTTTTCAGTTGAATTGTGTCTGGTTACACAATCTACACTATATAAAAGAGAAGTTAGTTCTAAGTGTTGACATAGGACCACAAGTCTGTTGTCTTCTTTTTTAAAATCGCAAGGCTCAGCTACTGTACTACTTCAGTTAGTGGCACTATTTGTTAATTTCAATTGTTCATCACGGCCACCTCTAAAACAAGGCCGGAATGCTAGATGTGAAAACGTGGCGCACCTGTCAAATAGTGGGCCTATGAGAACGACTTGTAGGCCACAGCACACCTACTAGCAGTATAATTTGTATCCAGGTTATAATATCGAGCCCGACCACACTTGAGGGCGCACCTATAGCGTGTCGTTGCATCATCGCCCAATCGGAGGAAACGTGAACTGTCATCACACATTTATAAAAGAAATTGTAGCAGAATGCCTGAAGAGACCCTGATGAAAATATTGTTGTGGAATTTTATATAGAAGATGGGGATAGAGTGAAATACCTAGGGGTGTGGTTGGATAGTCAATTATCCTTCCGAACACACACATGTTGAAGGCGGCAGAGAAGGGGAAAGTGAGGGCAGCATGGCTGGGGAGATTGATGAGGGTGGTGCATGGGTACAGGACAGTGGGTGGACTGGCAGCAGCGGTGCTGGCAAGGACCTATCCATTGGACGTGATGGCTAGAGCCAGAAATAAACGCTGGAGGGGTGCGACCAGAGAGGAAGTACAGGAATGGATGGAGGAGGAAATGGAGAGAAGGTGGGAGGAGTATGAGGGCGCGCTAACAGGAGCGTTTGGGAATAGGAGAGATTGGATGGACCGGAAATTCGGGGAGGTGAACTACTTCTTGACACAGGTGTTCACTGGACATGGGTCGAGAGTAGGGTACCTCCACAAGATTGGAAAAAAAGAGACTGGAGTGTGCGAGAGGTGTGAAGTGGAGGATGATGTTGGGCATGTGTTTAGATGCTGGAGGAACGAGAAAGTGCTGAAGAAGTTGGAGAGGAAACTAGGGGAGGCGGTGTATTGGGAGAACATGGTGGAGATAATGTTGAGGGGTGAGGAGGAATGGATGGAGGTAAGTGGGGTAGTAGAGAGCATGGTTAGGAGAATAGAACTACTCGATATGGCATGAGAGGTGGGAGTGAAAGTTAGGGAGAAGACGACGGTGTGAGCGGAGTGTGCGAGGGACCGCCGCCCGTCTCGAAGTATGCTAGGGTAGTGATTCCGAGGCGGGGGTAACGGCGAGTTTGAAGTGGGTTCCGTTGGTAGGCATCCCCTTGTTTGAGTCCTGGACCCATTCGAACATGAGTTTCCCATCTCGTCCCGAAAAAAAAAGATGGGGATAGAGTGGAAAATACAGACACATGCCCAGGAAGGGAGACATTTCTGATAAGTTGTATTGACGTTTTTTATTACAAAGTATTATCAAGAAAAATTATTTGAAGCAATATATTTTTTTAATTTATTAAAACATGTATGTAGGTAGGTAAGGTCAACTTGGTTAATTGGGACCTAAAATTACATCACTCAAAGTTTATATACCAATACCGTTGCTAATTGAAGGCCTTTCAAACCTCTTTTTTGTGTGTGTGCTAACTAGGGATCTAATTTATATATTGTAAGAAAAATATTGATCTAAGTTTGTAATTTTCTTTTTTATATATATTTTTTTAAATTAAGTCACTATGGTGCCCAGTTACCCAGAAGTTTGGGGTAACTGAGCCTATGCCACCTACTTACAATACTAACTACGTTAGAACTTTACAGGGAGAAGTGGGTCCACACATACACCTTTGTAAATTTTGTGTCCAAAATTCATGGAAATCGGACAATTAAGCAATAAAATCATAACAAAATGCTGAAAAAATGTATTACGAAAATAAACGAACGAGTTAAAAAACAAAATATTATTTTTCTCAAAAATACTTAAATGATAAAGGAAGGAATATAAATTAACCTATTTAAGTCTTATAGTTTGAAAATCTCTCCATTTCAGGAATAACGCAAGCTCCTCTTTTATTTTGTTCCTGAGGCTTCTGGATAATGTGTATTATTTCCGATTCATCATAGGTGAGTTTATCAGGTTTGTTTGGCCAACGCCACGAAAATATACCACTTTTTTCCATATGCAGAATTTCTACTTTGTTTTCATTCACTGAGAGTACTTTTCCTGGATACGGTTCCGAATTGTACATGACTAAAATGTAATCTCCTTCGACAACAGCAATAGGGTTTTCCGCATCTTCTTCTGAAGATAAAACCAGATCATCTTCAGAACTCTCAGAGTCAGAGCTTGGCGGATCTGGAACCTTTTTTTTCTTCAATACTATACTTGGGATGCTTTGGATTTACCTTTCCACGCTGAATCTTCCAGCCTCGTTTCCAGTTCTGATTCGTCTAAGAGAGTCTAAGAGAGTTCTCCAAATCGGGATGTGATTTATTCTTTGTGTTTTTTGTTCTTGCCCGCTTTCTCTGATTTTTTTGGTCCTCTTTTTCCTTCTGCAATCTTTCTTCTTCCTTTTTTCTGTTGAGGTATTCTGGCGTTGTAATAAGCTCTGCACTGGAACAGATTCTTCTTCTTTTTGGTTAGATTTCTCCAGAGCTTGATGCAGCATTTCTTGTAAGGAAACTTGACAGTAGTGCCTCAAATGTAGTGTGGGTTGTGTTCGTTGATGGGGAGCTACCCTCTAGCTCTACTTTTTTAGAGGATTCAGGTAAAATATTTTCATCCTCTTCTTGAGTCGATGTATCGTTTATATCAGCTGACGATGTACTAGGCTGAGGTTGTTCAAGTTCTTCAGGTCCTCTGTTTATATTGGCTTCTTGATCTGAAGATGCTTCGGGTTCAGTTTCTATATTCAACTCATTATTTTCTCTGGGGACAGTTTGTGCATCATATTTTGCCAAATCGGACTTGGAGAATATGGTTGTTGAAATTTGCGTTCGATCAGGTCCATTGGTTGAAATATTATAAATACCAGTAGCTTTAAATGCATTAATAATATTGATATTCGGCATATCTTTATATTCAGTATTAAGAAGTTCAACGAACAGATTTTTGGCAATTTTTTTACGCGGATTAGGTCTTTGCCATTCACACAAAGCTTGGTCCCATCTGGTTTTCATGCTTTTGAAAACACCCACATCTAAGAATGTGGAGGAAGTTTCAAAATAAATACTTGATTTTGGACTGCAACATCAATTAATTCGCAGGAAATATGTGTAGCGTAGCCATCTAGTATCAACGACAGAGGGCGTTCTTTCGGTGCATTCAATAAAAAACATTTCTTAAACCACTTTACAAAAATTGATGACACCATCCATCCTCTTTGGGAAGCTGCATATCCCGTTTTATCATTGGGTTCTGGATTATTTGGCAACCATGATTCCATAACATTTTTGCCTTTGAATATGGTTAGTAGTGGTAGTTTATTTCCCGAAGCTGAACAACATACCAAAACTGTAGTGTTTTCTCTTCCGCATATGGAGATCGTTCTGGTGCATTTTGTACCAACGGGCCCTACTATGTTGGTCTTTGAAGGATCTAAAGAGAATGACCTTTCGTTGCAGTTGAAGATTTGTTCGGCTTTGCCTTCTAAATGTAAGTCGGCTATAGTTTTCTCCAAGAGATCAAAAAAACCATATATAGCCCATGGATTCTCTTGTTTTTTTCTGGAAACTTCGACACCTTGGGGTTTTTTAATGGAAAGTTTGTTTCGACTACAAAAATTTATGAACCATTCATCGCCAGGTCGATCATCTTTAAACCTTGTTTTGATTTTATTTGACTTAACATAATTCTGTACCAAATCTAGCACTTCCGATCTTGAAAGACCATAGCCCCATTTTTGCATAGTGCCAAGGAGTGAAGCCAGTTTTCGTTCCGCCTCCAACACTAATGCGTAACGTCCGCCGCCCCCTTTACCTGCTTCAGATAAAACTCCACTTCCTCGTGATCCATTTATATAGTGCCTAAGCGTCGTTCTTGGGATATTGTAGAATTGACAAGCGCCATAAACAGATTTGTTTTCATTTGCCACATCATCCAAGGCAGCCTGCAATTGGGCTTTTGTATATCGACCGCCGTCACTACCTTTAGATGTTTTCCTCTTATAATCTCTGACCATTTTCTGAAAAACAAAATAATTAAAAATTAAAGTAGGGTAACTGGGCACTATGGCCCATTTCCCCAAAAATACTGTTTCCCAAAAACCGAAATTGGCCGGGGCAACTGGGCACCACCAGTAACAAACCTAACCTCAAACACAATCAGTAATGCATGTTTTAATGTTTTTTTTTTAACCTAACAATACATATTTGGTAAAAATAATTACACCAATGTATTTACTGTACACTTACCAATGATCGTGTGCTGCTTGATGCAAGGATATCTTCATAAACTTTTTAAATTCGCGAAAATAATGTCACAAAAAGGAACACCAAATGCAATAATTTCACATGCTGCGAACAGAGTACTTCAAGGTTAAGAGGGCCCTCCGCGCAGGTGTATAAACCTTAAAACTTACACAAAACTTGTTACTTATCTAGTAATTTTTTGGTTCAAAATATTGACGATAGATGTCGCTAGTAGTACCGAATCGGCTTTTATTTATGCAACTTATTTTCTCTCTCTCTCTCTTTTTGTCTTTCCACTCTTGACCGTATAGGTATAAAGTATTTATCTACGCTCTTCACGATTCAATTCAAACAAACTTCTCTCCGGATCAGCTGTTTCGATGTTTTGGTTTCAAACAAACAATTTCTGCCAGCAAATATTTTTATTTTCAATCGCAATAGGTAAATTATGATTTCATTTATTTGCTATTTTTACTCAACAGCTAGTATGTTTATTTTACCTAAAGGTATTCTCTTTTCTTCTGTAATTTTTTTCTGAACTTTTATAGGTTAATTTTGAAATTAAAATAATATTCCAATCATTATCGTCGTTTCTCTATATTTTCAAGTTTTATATATCGAGATTTATAATTTCCATTTATTGAGAAGTAGGTAAGTACCTAATGATAAAATACAAAGGAAACCAAGCCGGCCTAACAAAAATCCATTGGAATTATCTGAATGAAAAAACACTGCAAAAAGCTAATCTTGTGAATATTTTCACGTGATAGGTTACCTATAGATATAATATATACAACACAACTTACAACCCCTTATTAATTATTACGGACCATTTTTCATTTTTTTAAAATAATTTATTGAATACGAAATAAACTAGGTATAATAGGTATATACATTAGATATCAAAATTTAAATTAGATGTATTTTTGCTCAAGAGTCTCAAGTAGGTAGGTAGGTACATTTATTTTAGACAATTTCAAAAATTATAAAGAAAAGATGTTTAGAATTAAAATTAACTTCCAAATATTTAACACATTGTTTTACATCAAAAATTTTTTTATTTCACAGAAAATGTCGAAAAAATTATTGTTTTGCTCTAAACAAACAATATTGAATACCTATTTGAAAGTTATTTTTAATTCTAAACATCTTTTCGTTTTTAAAAGATTACTTATTTTAAAATATGTTTATACAAAAAGGAACTGAATTTGACCGAGCTTTTCGCTAAAACATTTTAGAAACTTCAGTTTTTTTACCCATTCTACGGACCTACCCTCATTCCAAAAATAATTGATAACTAGTACCTACTGATAAGATAAGAAAACAGATTGAAGGAAAAAATAAATAAAGTTCAGATATTTCAACTCTACCAAGTCTATGACGAAGAAGCGCTATTGCCATTTCTAGAGTAGGTAGACGAAATTAATTTTTTAGTCTTCCTTTGTTTTACTATATTTTTCAAATCAACAACTAACACTAAGTCATCCTTTAATAATAATTATTTGGGTTCTTATTTTCTTTCATTGTTTTAAATGCTTATATAATCAATTAATTTGCATGGTAATTTCGACTAGGTATATTGACAAGACAAAGTTACCTACAAAACATTTATGCTTCGAAATTTTTTAAAATGTAATGTTACCTACCTCATTCATTAATTTTATTCAACAATTATTATTACCTATGGCAGCTAAAAACTAGATAACTATCCTCATCTCTTTTTATCGTCATAATGGAGAGGATTATTAAATTGTAAGGATTTCTAGGGATAATTTTTACATTTGGCATCGAAGCTTTAGAATCCAAAAGAGCCAAGTAAAATCGTAAAATACAGAATGCTGCATTCACAACCGATGTTGCCATGTTATACGAAAATCCTCAAGCAAGGAGAAAATTTTTGTATTAGTGTATTAGTCATAAGGCAAATTGTGATTAATTTTTGGGTTTCCAAAATAGAAATATATCAGGTAAGTATGTGCTTATATTTTGTTATTGTTTCATTTCAGATAATTCTAGGTTTTTCATTATTATTTTCTCGTTACAATAACTAGGTAAGTAAATTCAACATTATTTTTATAGTTGTGGCAACTATGTAAATTCTAAACATTTATGTTTATTGTGCAAATTCGACTGGGTAGGGGTAGAGTGTGTTTTTAGATCCAGGGGCAATCGACGGGCAATTGAATATAACCAGAATATAACCAAAGAATACACCAAAATAACTAATAGTCACAACACAACGGAGTTGTGTTGTGCTAATAGAAGCAGATGTTACTTTGTTGTGTATGTCTGCGATAATATAGATCTATATACAGGGTGTCCCAGAATTTTTTAGACAGGCTATAACTCTAAAACGGCTGAAGATAACTTCATAAAATTTGGTATGCAGCAATTGGACGGATTTTACAATATTGCGAATCCCTCATGACGTCAGCGAAATCATCAGCGTAGCTATGACGTCATGTCATTATAAAATATCAAATGCAAAGGTGGTCGTGTGACTGCTCATATTAAAGGTCTTTTTATTCTGAATTCAACCATGTAATACACTTAGTATGTTAAAATTTATTAGTTGTGTATTTTCGATCAAAAGGAGTTTAACAAAATAAATAAAAAAGTTTAACAAACAAATTTAATCACATGAAAATCAAGGCAATAATACCATTATTCTACAATTAATTTTCAATAATGTGCTCAAAATGCCCCCCTTCCGCTTCAACACAAGCCTCAAACCTTCTCAATAGTTCACGCGTACATGCCGCTCTTATCATTTCTGGAGTAACAGCTCTACATGCTTCTTTTATTTTATTTTTTAAATCATCAACATCGCGTGGTGGATTTGAGTATACAATATCTTTTAAATAACCCCAAATAAAAAAATCGAGGGGTGTTAGGTCTGGTGATCGCGCTGGCCATAGACATGGTCCTGCATTACCGATCCAGAAAGAAGGAAATCTATTATTTAAAAACTGCGTTACCCTACCATAATTATGTGGAGCAGCACCATCTTGTTGCCACATCATTTCTATTCTTTCATTTAATGGAATATCCTCCAATAAATCTGGTAACTCATTTTGCAGAAACATCAAGTAACGTTCACCAGTTAATGTTCCATCATAAAAGTAAGGCCCTATCAACCTTCCATTAAATACCCCACACCAAACATTTATTCCCCACCTTGTTTGAAATCGAGATTCTCTTACCCAATGCGGATTTTCTGCAGACCAGTAATGACTGTTATGACGATTCACGACACCATTGTTATGAAAACGTGATTCATCACTCCACAAGATTCTATTCAAAATATTTGGATTATCTTCCATCATAGTTTGAATGTGTGTTATAAATGTAAGTCTTCGGACAAAGTCATTGGGCCGTAACTCCTGATTTAAGTGAATTTTAAATGGATGGTATTTGTGACTTGCAAGAATTCTTTGAATTGTACTTTTACTAACATGAACTTCTTCGGCGAGACTTCTAACTGATACATGAGGATTAATTGCTACGTACGCTAAAACATTTACCTCATTTTGGTGCGTTCGAGCTACTTTTTCATGGTGCGTGTGTTTGGAATTAGGAAATGAACCTTGCCGCAACTTTCTTTCAACTTCATAAAATGTCTGACAAGATGGGATGCGTCTTTCAGGAAATCGTTCTGCATAAAGAATACGAGCATTGCGGCTATTCCTTCTACATTCTCCAAAAATCATCAACATATCAACGTATTCATTATACATGAATAAAAATGGCATTTTCGATTGAGACGAATTCACTTCTGCCAATTATTATAGTAACTGCGAGAATTACATTCACTGTTTTCGTTGAAATGTCAAAATATTTTGACACCATGGCTAACTACGATATTTATTTGAGATTTCGTAAAACTTGAACAGAACGACTACAAGCGTATTGTGGGATGTTCACGATTTAAAAAATAAAATAAAAGAAGCATGTAGAGCTGTTACTCCAGAAATGATAAGAGCGGCATGTACGCGTGAACTATTGAGAAGGTTTGAGGCTTGTGTTGAAGCGGAAGGGGGGCATTTTGAGCACATTATTGAAAATTAATTGTAGAATAATGGTATTATTGTCTTGATTTTCATGTGATTAAATTTGTTTGTTAAACTTTTTTATTTATTTTGTTAAACTCCTTTTGATAGAAAATACACAACTAATAAATTTTAACATACTAAGTGTATTACATGGTTGAATTCAGAATAAAAAGACCTTTAATATGAGCAGTCACACGACCACCTTTGCATTTGATATTTTATAATGACATGACGTCATAGCTACGCTGATGATTTCGCTGACGTCATGAGGGATTCGCAATATTGTAAAATACGTCCAATTGCTGAATACCAAATTTTATGAAGTTATCTTCAGCCGTTTTAGAGTTATAGCCTGTCTAAAAAATTCTGGGACACCCTGTATACAGGAAATTGAGATAGATAGAAAAATATGGATGCCGATACTAATGGATACTAATGCGTAAGTAAAAACACTAACAAGACTTGTTTACAAAAATCTAATTTCTTCATTTTCAGAACTGACAAGTGACAGGTCCAAATAATTTTCATATAGCAGTGTTCGCTATAACTATTCAGTAAGTTAAAAAATGTCAAAACCTATTTAGAAGAAACATCTAATCTTTATATTTCATTTACAGTTCTGATTATGTAATTAAAACGAAGCCTGATGTAACTGCCCGCACAGGTCCAAATAATATTCCATATAGCAGTGTTCGCTATAACTATTCAGTAAGGAAAAAAATGTCAACACCTACTTAGAAGAAACATCTAATCTTTATATTTCATTTACAGTTCTGATTATGTAATTAAAATGAAGCCTGATGTAACTGCCCGCACAGGTCCAAATAATATTCCATATAGCAGTATTCGCTATAACTATTTGGTAAGTAAAAAAATGTCAACACCTATTTAGAAAAAACATCTAATCGTTATATTTCATTTACAGTTCTGATTATGTAATTAAAATGAAACCTGATGTAACTGCCCGCACAGGTCCAAATAATATTCCATATAGCAGTGTTCGCTATAACTATTCAGTAAGTAAAAAAATGTCAACACCTACTTAGAAGAAACATCTAATCTTTATATTTCATTTACAGTTCTGATTATGTAATTAAAACGAAGCCCTGATGTAACTGCCCACACAGGTCCAAATAATATTCCATATAGCAGTGTTCGCTATAACTATTCAGTAAGTAAAAAAATGTCAACACCTATTTAGAAGAAACATCTAATCTTTATATTTCATTTACAGTTCTGATTATGTAATTAAAACGAAGCCTGATGTAACTGCCCGCACAGGTCTAAATAATATTCCATATAGCAGTGTTCGCTATAACTATTCAGTAAGTAAAAAAATGTCAACACCTACTTAGAAGAAACATCTAATCTTTATATTTCATTTACAGTTCTGATTATGTAATTAAAACGAAGCCCTGATGTAACTGCCCACACAGGTCCAAATAATATTCCATATAGCAGTGTTCGCTATAACTATTTGGTAAGTAAAAAAATGTCAACACCTATTTAGAAGAAACATCTAATTTTTTAATTTCATTTACAGTTCTGATAAAATGGATTGTTTAAAACTTTTGCTGAAATGAGTTTGAAATAATTTTGTTAGTAAAAATATTTATTTAGAGTATTTAGAATTAAATTGTTTTTTTTCAGTCTTTATAACTATATCAAGACTTCAGTATGTCGATGGGTGTCACCACCCCTTTGTGAGTGTAGAATCGTAAAAAATGGATAATTTTATCAACTTTTTATTTTCTTTTTTTCTGAGGAGAAATGGTAGAGAAAAATGGAAGATGAACTTCAGTTGCTATGTACTAATAAATATGAAGAAAAATACATTAAACATAATGTAATAATAATTTTATTTATTTTTATAGAATATTTTTGATTTGTTTCTTTTCAATAAAACCATACATATAATATTTTTGCTGTGATTTTTTTTTAATAATTAATAAGGATCATTGAAAAAGCAGTTTACCTAATTAATTAGCATTTCTTCCTGCATTATAATTAATATAAAAACTGCCTACTTACTCTGTACTTCGAAATTGTAATACTACAATTAAACAAAAAGATTGCATGAATGATTTGTTTTTGTTTTCAATAAAAGAAGACATTTTTGGTATAATTTACTTGAAACATTAAGATTAAGAAGAGTCAATGGAAAAACAGGCATGTCCGTTCAACAAACTGGAGGAAAACTGCAAAAAGTATTTATAATAACATTTCGATACATCACCTGGAAAAATTGAAGATCAAAAATATATATATGTAACATTTTTATTCCTGTGTTTCGAAAATAAAAGATTACAACAGTATAGAATAGAATATGAAATGTCTATTTTGGTCAACTTAGAATGCATTTATTACTATTACCAATGTAGTTTTTCTCACTAACTCGGGTGGCCGATGTATGTATGCTGATGAAGTCTATGGTTGTGTACAGGTCCCCGGAGGAACCAAAAGGCCCCGATATGGGGATCAATAAATATAGGGCACTTTTTTGTGGGATCACTAATAGCAGTAGCTAAAAATATTTGTGGTTTATTTCACACCTATAGGCACTAAACACGTTACTTGTGATGGAGCACATGTGGAGTAAATATAAAGAGCATTTACGAAGCACAAATTTACTTTTTCACCATGAAGATTATTTTATTATAACTGACAAGCTATGCTATAAACAATAATAAATAATTTGAAATATTTTTATGGACACAAAACCGTCATCTGTCATTGAAGTTCCATACAGCGCCATCCATCAAGACGGAGGAACGTCTGAACTAATGTTCGTTTACAAAATTTTGTATGCAACAAATCTCAAAAAATACAATGATTTGAGATTTCATATTTTCAGAATGGAATTCCCTAGGCTTTCTTTTGGGGATCAGATCTTGGCGTTCAAATTGGTGACCACAAATTGTCAAAAACATACCATCACATATTGGCTAATATCTTTTTTATAACAATATAAAACTTAACCAAAATACCTGATCCCCAAGACAAAGGTCCAAGTTATATTGTGTTGAAATTTCAACACTTAATTTTACTGCGTTCTTTAGATTTGTTGTTTACAAAATGACCTAAATTTTGTTGCAAGTCAGGGGTGCCAACTGTTTGAGCTGTCTAATTTGGGAGCGCGCTCTTAACGAAACAAGAAGATGAAAGAAACGGAACATTGGTTTCCCGCCGAGAATTTAAATGGGTGCCCAGTTAACCAAGTTGACCTTACCTGCTTTATAATTATCTACCAATTTTTTGTTTCTAGCCAATGGACAAAACTAATCAACCCATGGCTACAAAGAAAGATGATGTTAATTGGAGAAAATACAATGCTACAAATCTACAAGATCCTATCAGTCCAGCTTTAGTAACAAATTTCACAACCTTGAAAAAAGAGGATCGACACCAACGCGGAAATGTAAGAATATTTAAATAAATGTTGTCAGAAGCTATTCTATAATACATTATATAAAACAAACAATAAGCTGCAATCCAAGCAGTAAGAATGTAGAATAGGTCACATCGTACATTGCAGATTATGTAAATAATATTAAAAAAAATGAAAACAAAGTTCTACACCTTATATTTTATTTAATACAAAATAGTTACACTGAATTTATTTACAAGCAAAATACATCATCTGAACTAAATTAATTCAACAGTTTCTTTTGCTTTACAATAATATGTAAGGTTGTGTTCTAATCATAGTAACTTTTATCAATTCTGTCTAGTATACGTTGATCTCTTGAAATTAATCTATTGCGTCGTTTTTTATGATAAGTGTCCATATGTTTTTCTCTTATACTTTTCGAAAGGAACGATTTATCACAGTACTTGCAGGGAACTGAATATTCCATGTGTTCATCTAAATGTTTTTGCAGCTCTCGAGTATTACTTTGTTCTATACCACACATAAGACAATATACAGATGAGCTGTAGTGATCCTCTTTGTGGAAGGATAAAAGTGACCTGAAAAATAAGTGGAGTTTGCAACGTGTCCACCGTTTCTTGAATCATCCAATTATAAATTGGAGTTCTAATGATCTACCTATTAGTTGATTACTTACGCTGATGTATATACTTGTTTGCATTCATAACAATAGTAATTTTGCAGCATTTGATGTTCATCAACATTATGTTGATTCATTTTGTCTACATTATCACATTCCATGTAACATTCCTCAACACTACAATGGAAAAGACTGGACATAAATTTATTTTCTTCTTCATTTGCCCTACTCACAGACCTAATGGATAATAGAATAAAATAAACTAAATTTAACCACCACTAATTTCAATTTTTAATATCACTTGCCTTGTCCATCTCGATGATTTTCCTCCTATACTGGATGACACAAATGGAGACCTTTTTCTTGAACCAGATCTACTTCCGCGAGAGTTTTTAGATGAGTTACTAAAAGAGCTGATGTTTGTTAAAATAGATGCCGGTCTTTTTAATGAAGTAGATCTAAGAGATCTGGGTGCTGATTTAGCTTCTTTTCGTCTAGTCCAATTGTGTCCTTTTTTTTTTCTTTTTTTAATAATTTTATTGATCTCACTTGTATCAGATGCTGAATCTGTGAAACGACTACTTGCTCCATCTACAATAACAAGTGTTTGGTATTCAGTGACAAGTTGATTTATTTTTTTCATCTTATTTGTAACTTACTTAAACGTTCCTCTTCGGCTAGCCGAACTTCGAAATTTTCATTATAAGGCACAGAATATGTATGAATTAATAATTTTGGTGTTGGTGTTCTATTATTTGGATCCTGAATATCTTGAACATTTTCTTCAGGTTTCTGAGATGTGAAAAAAATTATGAAAGTAGCAGTCACAACCCCCTTACTATAAAATTCGGATACTCTACTATTCTAAGAACAGAACAATTACAGAAAGATATATTTACAAAATAATCGAGTATTTCTACATTATTTTTATCATTATCAGGCATTGTTAAAAAGTCAAACCTTAAATTAAATAAAGCAAATAAAACAAATATGATTAAAAATAATTAGATGCTGATTTGTAATACCTTATCACCATACATTTTTACCAAATTATCTTCAACTTTATGATTTGTTTTGCCATCATTACTGTCCACATTAAACAACTTAACTTTTGAGTTTATAAATACCATACAGGTCATTTTTTAGAGCCCAAGATTATATTCTTTCAATAACATAGCTTCTACAATCTTGTCTATGTCGTATCGCTGATAACTTTTTTTAAAATCCAAATATTTAACATTTTGTTATGAAAAAAAGAGATCATAAATAAGTTGATCATGCAAGTACAAAATAGGGATGCGCGATACGATCCGATATTCCAGTGTATCGATACTTTTACTTCCGATAATCGATATTTTGTATCGATACTATGCTTTTCGATACATTCCAAGTATCGATACATTTGTACTGTATCGATACCTTGCGATCCGGGATTTTTAGTGGTAGCGGCGAGTGGCGTTATCTACTAACAAAAGCGAATATATTCACGCAACTGTTATTCGTCGTTTGCAGTTTACTGTAATAGTGTAAAGTTTCGTCGTTTATTTATAATTTTTAGTTATTAAAAATATCTTTTGATAGTTTTGTTGTTATTTAATTCATTTCATCACCACACTTTGCTTTTTGAATAGAAACGCTGGAGGCTGTAAAATCTCGGATCGTTAACGTATCGATACTTTGAGTATCGATACATTAACATTCGATATTCTACTGTATCGATATTTTACGTTCCGATACGTATCGATACCTAATATCGCTACTTTCAAGTGTATCGCGCAACCCTAGTACAAAACATGTCACATGTCATAATACATACATAGGAACTACGTCACATGTATAAGAGTATAAGAGTGCGTTCCGAATTACGCATGTAACACATAGGCTGCATTACTCTTGCACGGCGCTTCGAAATCGTTCCGTTTCAGTAATGTGCATGAAGCGCTATAGTTATTCGGAACGGTTGTATGCGCATTCTGTCATAGGGTTCGTAGATAACCTAAGGGTTGTCAGCTACTGATTCACTACTATTATCATGTGGAGGTGCAGCTTGTTCTCTTGCATCAAGGTTTTGCAAAAATATTGCATCTGTGGAAAATATCACCAATGTTAGCAACATGACCAACACTTAACCTCAGCATCAAATAAATGAAAGTAAAATAATATATTATTATTACCATGGTTTGCTCTTTCCATATCGTTTTCACTTAAAAATAAGGTTATTATCAGAGACAACTTATTATTTCATTCGTTTTTTTTATTAAAACTGGAAACTCATAGAATTTTGTTTCCATTGTCAAGCCGGTATCCATTACTGTGTTTACTTAAAGTCATGTCAAGCTGAAAATGTGTTCCGAATTACGCATGAGACGCATAGATTGCATAAACGCATCAACTGCCTCATGTCGATAGTAGAAGCAGTCAATGCGCTGGAAGGGGCGTAAAAATTCAGTACGGTTAGTACAACATTGCAGAAGTCTTAGCGTTATCAATGCGCGCATTGATTAAATTGGAACAATTTTCTATGCAGTCAACGCGCTTCATGCGTAAATCGGAATGCACTCTAAGAGTAGAATATTCTCAGTAAGTAAAAAAATTACAACACATATTAAGAAGAAAAATCAAATCATTTACAGTTCTGATAAAATGGATTCCAAGATAAAATGGATTATTTAAAACTTTTGCTGAGATGAGTTTGAAATAATTTTCGCTTTCCTCAATAATGCGCTAAAAGTATGCTTTTGCCAAAAAACGTGCTCACACCAATAGGGCATGTCCACCAACTGACAGTTGACAGTCGCCCGCAGGTAAAACAATAAACAATTATTTGGTTAGATTTGTATTTTTGTTGTTTTGTAGTGTTTTAATGATCCTTTCTATTATAAACAGTCAGATATAGCTTTTAAAATACCTAAGCAATTTAAACAATGTCGAAGAAAGCACCAACTCAAAATTAAATTAACTCAAACACGATCAAAATAACCTATAAGAACTACGTGTTGTGCTTAGAACATAGAGAAATAGCATAGGACGCTTGTTCCAACTTCAGATTCATCCGGGCGTGACGTCACGTGGACTTGCCCTATAAAGCGCTTCCATGAAAATTGCGCTCTCGGCCAAAACTCGTCTTCGCCAATAACGCGCTTTCGCAGAGACATACTTTCGCCAATAATGCGCTTTCGCAAAATCGCGCTTGGGCTAATAATGTGTTTTCGCCCAAAACGCGCTTTCGTCAGAACCCGCTCTCACCAAAAACGCACTTTCGCCAAAAACGCGCTCTCACCAATAAAGCGCTTCCGTCAATATTGCGCTCCCACCAATAATGCGCTTTCGCCAAAGGTGTGCTTCCATCAAAATTGCGCTTTCGCCAATAAATCGCTTTCACCAGAAAATGCGCTTCACCAGAAAATGCGCTTCAACAAAAAAGCGCTTTCACAAAAAACGCGCTTTCGTCAAAAGTGTGTTTTCGCTAAAGGTGTGCTTCAAACAAAATTGCGCTTTCACCAATAATGCGCTTCCGTCAATAATGCGCTTTTGTCAATAATGCGCTTTCACAAAAAACGCGCTTTCGCAAAAAGTACGCTTTCACCAATTTTGCCAATAATACGTTTTCGCCGATAATGCGCTTTCACCAAAACGCGTTTTCGCTAATAATGCGCTTCCACAAAAAACGCGCTTTCACAAAAAACGCGCTTTCGTCAAAATTGCGCTTTCACCAGAAACGCGCTTTCGTCAATATTGCGCTTTCACCAGAAACGCGCTTTCGCAAAAAGTGCGCTTCCACCAATTTTGCCAATAGAGAGTAGAGAGTTTAAGTGGTGTCACGAACGTTAACGTTAACGCAAGAATATTACGTTTACGTTCAATTGTATAAAAGAGAGTTTAAGTGGTGTCGCGAACGTTAACGTAAAGTTTTGTCCACGCACACTCCCCCTAGCAGGTTCTCTTTTGTGGAACGAAGTTTTAGTAAGGGGCCCATCCGCTGAGGCCGCATTTGTAGTGTGACGTACAAATTACGTCCAATCAGAGAAGGGCCGGAGGATAACTGACAACGTAAGAGAAACGCCTTCGGCCATATAATTTCTTGCTACCTTGCATTGGTTTGTGTGTTATTTTAATTTGTGTTTTCCTGCTTTTTCTGTCATTAGTGTTATTATAATTTTAGTGTTTTACTTATTATCATTAGCCTATAGTTTATCGAACTTTTGATTAGTATTAAGTTTGCTTTTTTCAAACAATTGTGGCCGTGTAAGTATTTTTCAATTTGTTTTATTAAGTCTTTTTGTTTTTTGATTTTCTACGAAAATTTAAATTTTAATAATTCTTGTTACTATTTCATCCTCAATTAGAGGTAAATAAGAATATTTCAATGTAAAAAACATGTTTCATGTCAGTACTATGAATTGTTATTATATTATTTTTATAAATTTTTTAGGATGGAAGTAATTCTTGATGCAGAGTTACTTGGTGACTCCGATTTTGATGATGAGGAAATGGATGAGGCAATTCTGCTACATTTATTTAATAATGATCCTCTAGGAAATCGAGCAGATATTTATGGACGATTCACATTTGATGGTATTTCTAATACAGAAGCAAAAGATATGTTCAGATTTGAAAAAGCCCATATTCCTCGACTTGCAGCTGCATTGGGGCTTCCTGAGAGTATTACAACGGAGGATAATATAACATTAACAAGTATGTAGAATTTTCTTCATGAGTTTTTAAATTTTTTAACAATTTGTTTTATAGGCGTAGATGCTTTATGCATCCATTTAAGAAGAATGGCTTATCCAAACCGACTTGTTGATTTAGAAAGTGTTTTTGGGTATTGTTATACAGCTCTTTCGAGTATTAGCAACAAGGTCATGACAATTATATTCGAAAATAAAAGTCATCTATTGGAGAACTTGGGAAATGTGCCATGGCTCAATGAAGGCAAACTGCAGGAATATTCAGAGGTATGTGAAAGTAAAAGTTTCTATTGTAAATTGTTGATAATTGTTTCTTGTAGGCCATTGCTGAAAAGGGGGCCCCTGGATAATTGTTGGGGCTTCATAGATGGCACTGTGCGACCAATTTGTAGACCAAGTGTTAATCAGGTGGAATACTATTCAGGCTACAAGAAAGTACATTGTGTGAAGTACCAGTCTGTTGTATGTCCCGACGGTATTGTCATCAGCTTAAAAGGTGCCTATCCGGGTCGTCGACATGATGCAGGAATGTTAAGAGAATCACGCCTATATGAGGAACTAGAGCAGTTTGCAACATTTGGAAATAGGAATTATGTAATATATGGAGATAAAGGCTATGGTTTGAGGCAACTTTTGTTGAGTCCCTACACTGAACATGAAATACAAGGACATCCAGAAAGGCAGAATTGCTGTAGAATGGGGTTTCCAAAAAATACTGCAAGAATTTGCCTTTTTGGACTTCAAGAAAAATCAAAAACTTTTGCTGCAGGAAATTGGCACTATGTATATTACATGCATGATACTGACTAATTGTCATACTTGTTTGTATGGCAGCCATACAGGCGCATATTTTAATATTGAGCCACCTCAACTGGAACAATATTTAGGCAATTGATTGTATATATGTAGTTTTTAAATAAAAATGTGAATAAAGCAAGTTTATCATTTCATTTTTTACAGGAGTGGTAACTTTTTTCTGAATTATTTTCATCTATGAATTTGTCAACAAATAAGAATGTAGAAATGGTAATCAATAAAAAACTTTATCACAAAACATTTATTATTATTGCATAATTAAGCAAACTTTTGATTTTAAAATCACAGGTACATAAGGTGCGACAAAACAAAAACAAATATTGGTAACAAATCTCAAAATGGTGAAAAGTCAATAGAA
This sequence comes from Lochmaea crataegi, assembly GCA_947563755.1. Classification (NCBI taxonomy): domain Eukaryota; kingdom Metazoa; phylum Arthropoda; class Insecta; order Coleoptera; family Chrysomelidae; genus Lochmaea; species Lochmaea crataegi. Next base: position 45,703,854 of record OX387425.1, on the reverse strand, counting down.
TATAACCGACCGGCTTATCTGTGATGTGATTTAATGAAGGCCTTCATGAGATCCTGTTGATTGAGAAAACTGTCTTCTTGAATTTTCATTCTCTTCTCTTCCATTTCAACTCTGCGTTCTTCAATTTCCAACCTTTTTCTTCTCTCGTAGCATTCTAATTCATGTTTTTTTTTCATCGAAAAGAAGTTGTTTCTCTTTGAGAGCTAATTCTCTGCACCGCAATTCATGATTTTTCTCATTCTTCTTACTTAAATACTGAATCGTACATTGTTTCATGCTGCCAGAAGAAGTTCTCTTACGTTTAGGCGCTAAAATGATAAAATTCATGTTCTGAAAATGTTATGCATGTTCAAATAAAACCAACCCACTTACTTAGTATATTTGGCTGGGCTATTCGTTTCCTTTCTGTTGTTACATTAGACTATCTGCACCTGGTCTGTTATATCCGAAGTTCTGTTATTTTCAATATTAGTAACTTCAATTTCCAATGCAACATTACTGCAACCATCAACTAAAATACAAAATAAAATATGATGACTACTTGTATTACAATATATATTTTGCCATAGTAAAGAATAATGATAGTTGTCTGTTTTCCATACAGATTATTTGTTTTTTGGTGTACACTAGTTTGAGTGGAATATCAATATCTAGTAACCCTTACCAGGTTCTCGAAAAGAAGCACTTGCTTTTTCTCTCAACTCGTACCCTTTTTGATATGAGGATTTTTCAGTTATATTTTTTGTACTTGGCTGGATGTTGCCAGCAACACTTTTTTTGTTCTGAAATTCCAACATCAATTCAGAAATTTGCTGCAACAAGTCATCTAACTCTGTAACTTCTGTTTCTATGCCAGATCTGAAAAAATGTTAAAATGGTATAATTGTATAAGCACATAAGAAATTATTGAATAATTATTATGTACCTACTTACTTTCCTTCATATAATTTTGCTTTAGCCAAGTACTTTTTCACCAAGTTCTGAACTCGTTCTCGAAGGGTACGAGGACTTAAAGCTGTACCGGTAATCTGGATCATATTTGTCTGAATAAGAGACCATCTCTTAGGGTCTTCATAGGGGTTTTGTCCATAAACTTCTCGTAAGAGTTGGAGATCGAGATTTTCGGAAAAGCGAAAACGATTCTTGAAAAGGTGGTGTTCGTTTTCAATCATAATAAATGAATATTCAAACAAAAAATATTAATGAACTTAATCTTTTCGATATTTATTTTGGTTATGTTACAAACATATGTACATAACCTTCACACTTCATAACAAAATATGGGAATCGGTAATCTCCGGTAGGGCTTCGGACAGCATCGATTAACGTTAGACGTTTACGTGGGAGCACGTAAGTTAACGGAGGCCCGTAAACGTTAACGTGAATATTTATTTACTGCGCACGAGCAGCTGTCAATTTACACGTTAACGTTAACGTTCGTGACACCACTTAAACTCTCTAGAGCCCTACCGGAGATTACCGATTCCCATATTTTGTTATTAAGTGAGTTTATCTATGATTTGGATCTTGTTCTGTGATTGAGGATGAAATAGATAATAACAAGAATTATTAAAATTAAAAAACAAAAGGTTAGGTTTGTTAATGTGTGTAAACAAAACTTTACGTTAACGTTCGTGACATCACTTAAACTCTCTTTTATACAATTGAACGTAAACGTAATATTCTTGCGTTAACGTTAACGTTCGTGACATCACTTAATCTCTCTAATAATACGTTTTCGCCGATAATGCGCTTTCACCAAAACGCGCTTACGCCAATAATTCGCTTTCACCAAATGCGTCTTCGCCAATAATGCGCTTTCACCAATTAAACGCTTTTTTCCAAAACGGGATTTCGCCAAAAGTACGCTTTCACCAATACATAATGCGCTCTCACCAGAAACCCGCTCTCGCCAATAATGCGCTTCGACAAAAAAGGCGCTTTCAAACAAGTATTTAAGCGTTTTCCATTTGCAGTTTAGAGCGACAGCGAGTGCGCACTGACACAGTGCAAGTTCTGTCCAGATATGTGCTCCAGTGCAATTCAAATGGAATGCAATATTTAGGTTTCTGTCATTTTTTAGGTTATGCTTTTGGTCATGGCTTTTGGTGTTCGAACATATTTATAAGGGCATTCGCCTTTTCCCTTTGTAATCGAAAGTAATTCTTGAAATAAAATAAAAATACCAAATTTTATGTTCGAAACATATTAAAGGTACTTGATAACAAAGTTGATATTTACCAACCAGTCTATCACTAAACTTTTTTGTAACTGCAACAAAATTTTCTATTTTTGATAGATGAATCCGCTCGAATAAAATTAATTCATCATCTTTATCATCTTCACTGCTGCTTAGGACTTCTAAAAGGACTGCTTCTAGTGCTTTTTGTCTTGAAGTATTACTAGATTCCGCCACTTTCTTTAAATACACCAGTGCAGCGCACTATCTCGGCACGACCTCTAAAGGCTCGTGCTAATAAAGTTGCCCTAAGTGCAAAAATAATTGCGTAATTTACAAATGGAATGTACAAACCTTCCCTAGTGCGTGCAAATGGAACACGTAAATTGAACTAAATGCGAACTAAATTTCAAATGGAAAACGCTATAAACTTACCACTGCATGGTACCTGACGGAAGCTTTAAAATAACTCTCTTGTCTGGTAGAATTGAGGTTACTGCTGAAAATGTATAAACGGTATTAGGGAGGCGTTAGTTATGAGAATATATTGTTTTTTTTAGAATATTTCTAAATATTTCCATACTTGCACTCTGGGTTGGCTGGACTTTCTGATTAACATCTTCATTTATTTATTCTCTTGTAAGTCAAAGCCCTGGAAATCGGCTGCTTTAATAAGTTAGGATTCCACTTCTTGGTCCAGGTAAGAGTGTGTTCATTACTTCCACAATCCAAATCTATGATAAACAAGGACTGTCAGATAATTATTTAATATTTGGGTGGTAGACAAGAACATATAAATAGTTCGAATCATAAGCAAAATATCAAAAACTTAAGTACCTGAAACAGATTTCTGTTCAAGTTGTATCTTGGTGCTTTCATTAGCTGTAAGTTCATGTTCACTATATACAATTTGATCTGAATCAAAGACATTATCTAAACCGACCACATTAACATTTCCAATTATTGATTTTACTTGAGTATCTAAAGGAGTTATATTTAACACTATACTTTCCCCACTACCAGTTTTAAACAACTCCTGTTCCTCAACGGAAAAATTTTTTTTACACATTTTTTATGTTCTTCCAATTTTCGCTCAGCTGCTTTCCAGTTCTTGGAGTATATCCAGGTTCTGTCCATTCAAATGCCACTTTTTCCCACATACCATCTTTTTCGTTTGTGGTCACTGCATCCGTTTTTTTGTTTTCCAAAACGTGCTTATAGGTTTCTACAAATGCAGTCAGTGCAGCAACTTCTCCTTCCGAGAAGTTCACACTCCTTCTACTGCTGGTAGAATCCATTTTTAGATATAATAACTTTCAAATTATATTTACTATACTCGCTAAAATTTTCCACTCCACAGAAAATTTTAATAGTTATTTAATAAACTAGTTTGTTAATAAAGGCCCATTAACAAATGAGTTGATTACAATATTTTTTCGTTGACCGTAAACTCTTTTTTCGTGACAAAATTCACTTTTCCACAAAGACTATAAGGGGATAATAATGTCAACTCCATACCAATGACGTAGAATGCCATAATGATATTGGTATATTGTCTATATCAAAATGTCATCAAAACGTCAAAATCACAAAAAGAGTGCGTTAATGAAAAAGAGTGGACGTCATTAACGGCATCCTTTTATAAATAAAATAATTCATTAATATCGAAATTAATAAACGGTCAACGAAAAAAAAATTTAGGGATATGGGTAATTTGTGCCCGACTCATATAGGAATTGTCCCATCTAAAGAGGAGTCGGAAAATATTTTTACACACACACACAGTTTGAAATTCATTCAGTTGTTATACTGATTGTCCCATCCAAAGAGAAATTGAATATTTTCGAATTATTAAAAGTTTGCTATACTGATTGTCCCAACCGAAGTAAATATTTTCAAATAATTGATAAATTTGTTATACTGATTGTCCCAACCAAAGCGAAGTCGGTAAATATTTTCAAATAATTGAAAAATTTGTTATACTGATTGTCCCATCTAAAAAGAAATTGAACATTTGATATTTTCGAATTATTAAAAGTTCGCTATACTGATTGTCCCAAGCATTGGTCACCTCGGCTTTGGGAGGAAATAAATACACCTGACGGATGTATTAATTGGACTATTTTTTATTTTTTTGTTACAAATGCAAAATTTTGGAAAAATATTATAATTTTTTTTCTTCCAATTTCAACAAAATAAATAAAAAAAATATCAAATAATCAACTAGGAACTTAAAGTATCTCATCTACCGCCTATAATTATCTATAACTATACCATCCTAGGTTGGCACTCGACCATGAGATGCGCTTTGACAAACCCCGCCCATCGACACCGAGAGCTCATTTGATGTTACTGTTTCTTACTGTTAACATCATAAATATTCCAGAGGCGTAGTAAATTTTTATATTATCTGTTTTGTGATAATTTGATTTTACTTCAAAGTGTTACGATGGTCTTTAAAAGTAAAATTCATGATAAAGTTTTAAGTGGCCAAAGCCGTGAGCTAGTTAGTGATTTAATAAAATTTATGAAGGAAGAAGCAGCACAAATGAAACCTATTATTCCATTTAACAAAGTAAGTATTTGAATATATTTACCACAATGCATTTTATAGAAGAATAGCATGTATGTGAACACTTTTTAATTATTAATTTTATTATCACTTAGCAAAATTAGACTTTGTAAATGTAAATTATTTAAAGGATGATGTCCCAATAATTTTTTAATAACGCTGAATATTTATTTTAGATCGGTGAACGAGTATCAGCTGCTCTTGGTGTTAGCTTGCGAACTGTTCGTCGAATTTCCAATGAGTCCAAATCAGTGGAAAAACACGAAGTTTTCTACCCCACAAAAGAAAAGACCTGGCGAAAAGACAAAAACAATGCTAGATGACATTGGCAAGACCCAGTTAAGAAACAGTATTTTAAATTACCATACATCTCATGAATCTATACCTACGCTGAAGAAAGTGCATCAACATTTTTGCGAAGAATTTGAATATGATGGGTGTAAAGAATCGCTTCGAAAAGAAATGCACCTAATAGGTTTTAGATGGAGAAAAATAAGAAACGATCGAAAAGTATTAGTGGAACGTGAATCAATTCGACATTTACGCCTAGAATTATTAAAGAAAATGTAGCAATATAGGGAAAACGGAAGGACAATAATTGTTTATCATTCCAGTCATACTCACAATAAAAGCTGGAGTAACAAAGAAAATTTGGGACTCTTAAAACCGACTAGTAAAGGCCCTCGTATGATTATTGTTCATGCAGGCAGTGAAGCAGGATTTATTCCAGGTGCATACATTCGTTGGAAATCAAATTGCAAAACTGGAGACTACCATAATGAAATGAATTACGAAAATTTTGAAAAATGGGTTAAGGAAAAGCTAATTCCAAATTTACCTGCGGGTAGTGTTCTTGTGTTGGACAATGCGCCTTATCACAACAAACTTGTTGAAAAAACACCTACATCCACAACAACAAAAATGAAATGCAGGAATGGCTGAGAAAAAGAGGCATTTTATTTGATAATGGTTTCCTAAAACCGCAGTTATATGCAATTATAAAACATGTAAGACCTAAATACAAACGATACTGCATCGACGAACTTCCGATAACGCACGGATTTGATGTAATAAGATTACCGCCATATCACCCCAAATCCAATAGAATTAGTTTGGGGTGCAATGAAACACTTTGTTGCGGAAAAAATGTCGATTTCAATTTCAACAAAATGCCGATTATTGCGACGAATTTTTTGAAAATTTTACTCCGGAAATGTGACCATGCAATAAAATTCGAAAAAGAATATAGTGAAAAAGAACCACTTCTAGATAAAATTATTGATGATTTTATAATTAATCTGGAAAATGATTCTGACGAAAGTCAGTCTGATTCGGAGGAAGAATATTTTTCAGATAAGGATGAAAGCTTTGAAACTTGCAGAATTTTAAATTTTGGAGAAATTGAAGGTACTTGATCCACTTCATGAATATAAAAATTGGAATTATGGCTATTAAAAATCGTTTACCTAAATATTGTGAATATGACACCTGCTTAAAAATATTTTAAAACATTAAAATTGTTTGTTATGGATTATATGCTTTTAGACCTTAATTTATTTCCCATTATGTTAAAATAACCCTTTTATAAACCTTAAACAATTATAATTGGTTATACTTTTTTGTCTCATAACTTGTATTACTTGTATTATAAACAAAAATATTAAAAAACCCAATATTAAATAAACAAATGTTACTGTAAATTTTAATTAAATAAATAAAAATATAAAATAAATTCGGTATTTTTATTTTTCAATAAATATTTGTAAAATTTACTTAATTACAGTTAACTGTAAATAATTGTCATATTAGTAAAGCGTGATATATAGACGTCAAAAAATAATAGTTCAATTCTATTAAACGCTTTACAAAATTAGAAAAATTAATTAATTAAAAATTAATTAACCCCGTTTAATAGTATTGAAATATTATTTGTAAAATATTTTTTTTAATAAAAAATAAAATTTATCTACTTATTACAATTAAAAATTTAACCCAAGCCCCTCTGATTTATACGACACTGGTGTTGTAAGCCGCCTTACCCATAGATAAACCATTTCTTCTATCTCTATTCAGGCACTCTTTAACTCTTTCTAGTTCGCGCATACCCAAAGTGCCAACCTAGGATGGCAGACTTATACATACATTCTCCTCTTCTTCAAAACTCGTTCTTCTCGTCCTTTTCTCTTCGTAAATAAAAGTACCGCACGCGGAACGATAAATTTCCCGATGTACTTACCGATTATAAAATCGATGGGTAGCCAACAATTTTCTTCTTCTTTTCTTCTTCTTTCCTATCATCATCATCGGGAATAATAATCGGAAAATTGAATAAATCGAAAAAAGAAAAGACGGTGTTCACGGTGGTGACATTTTTCCCTCCGCACCCATTTATTTTACACCCTGTACATTTGATTACTTCAGGTCCGGCGAAACTAAACGGATCCGCTTCGTCTGGGGAGCATTTCATTTCGTATTCATTGGTTAAGATGGCGTCGGTGAAATATTCTTTGGAGGAAAAGTGGAATTCCAGAAGAAATTTCATGGGATCTTCCTGGATGGTAGTTTTGATGTCAGTTAAATGTCTAAAAATCAGGACGTCCTCAGGTTGAACCAATACGGATAAAGAAGGGTCGTTTTTAAAGTCGGCCAACCAAAAACGGGGAATTCCCTTTTCATCATCATCATCATCGGTTTCTTTTTTGATTGCTTCAGTTGGATCGGATTCTTCTTCTTCTTCATCGGTCGGTTCGTGAGCTCCGTTTACTATTCGGTTCCTCTTTTCGAAAAGGGGTCGGTGCAACCTGTCATATTGACATTGAACATTCCATATTCTCAAATAATTGAAAAATTTACTATACTGATTGTCTCATCCCAAGAGATATTTTCCAATAATTTAAAGTTTGCTATATGAAAACGAGCCACTCAAAATTAGCGGAATTGACACTTTTCGGGGTGGGGGTAAGGTAACAGTTGCCGTGTAAAACTGACGTCACCTGTCAAACGTCACCCATCAAATGTTACCTGTCAAATTTCAAATGTCATCTGTCAAACTTCACCTTTCGAATGTCACCTGTCAAATGTTATAGTCTATCTCTCTTAAACATTGTCTCGATGACACACTATCTCTCTCTCTCTCTAACACATTGTTCTCCCCATACCTATAGTGATACCCCCCTTACTGATCTACTCTGATTGTCCCAACTAAAGCAAAGTCAGTCAATATTTTCAAATAATTGAATTCAAAGAAAAATTGAACATTTGCCGACTTCGCTTTGGTTGGGACAATCAGTATAGCAAATTTTTAATAATTTGAAAATATCGAATGTTCAATTTTTCTTTGGATGGGACAATCAGTATAACAAATTTTTCTAGAATTTGAAATTATCGAATGTTCAATTTCTCTTTAAATGGGACAATCAGTATAACAAATTTTCCAATTATTTGAAAATATCATTTATTATATATTTCATTTTTTTTATTATTTTTTTTAATTTTTCGTATATCGTCTATTTTTAAAATTTTTTCAATTTTTTTATGATGGGGCAATCAGTATGGCAAACTTTTAATTATTACTTCTTTTTATTGAAAACGTTGCGTAACTATAGTGCATTAAATAGTTAGGAATCCGAGGGACAATCAGTATATCAGTGTGTAAAAGTACAGTATTTTTTTATCATTTTCAATTTTTTCATTTTTCCTTTTTTTATTTATTTTAATTTTTTCAATTTTTTTCTTATTTTTCTCTTCATTTTTTATTTCATTTTTTCAATTAGGTATTTCATTGATTTATTTATTTTTTTAAAATTTTATTTCATTTCTTATTTCCGATTTTTTTTCTTCTATTTTTCCATTTTTTTTTTATTTTTTCATTTTTTTGTTTCATTTTTTTTCATTTCTTTCAATTTTTCTTTGGAAGGAACAATCAGTATAACAAATTTTTCCAAACGTCTATCTTCTCTTTCACGCGAACAAAACAACGCTCGAAACCAATATTTATTCTCCCTTCCCCCCCTTTTTCGTGCACGTAAAAGTATCACTTTCCGCACTAGTTAGGAAATAGTATATTACATAACGTGTGCGGAAAGTGACATTTTTCACACGAGTGGGAAATATTGTAGCACGAGGCACAGCCGAGTGCGACAATCACACGAGTGTGAAAAATCACTTTCGCACAAGTAATGTACAGTATTTTTCCTACGATCACGTGATAATTTCACCAAATAATGTGTAATCAACATCTGACATATTAATACACAAAATGTTACAATTAAAGTCAACATAATTGATTTCAAGAAATAACAATAAGTATCATTAGTAACAAAAATTTAATTAGTTATAGGTAGGTTATTACAATTAATTCTTAATTATTGTATATATGTCATTGTCAGTATCCACGATATTGTTATGCATGTCTGGGATACGTTGTTATTGTAGATAGTTCCAGGTAGGTAGGTATATAAACTGACCTCACAATTAATGCGCTTCACATTCACTAATCAGAATAATTTTTTGACATTTCTCACAATTTGTCAAAGCCTGCTTTTTATATATTAGATAATAAATACCTATAAGATGATTACATTTTCCGTTCATTATTAATGTTGGTTTGGATTAGTTGGTACAGCATCGGACTTATGACGAAGAGTACGTAAATAGATCGCTTCAAATTTAGATATTACATAGTTAAATCTAATTAAAAATTATATATTTGACAGCTTGACAGTGGTCAATCTTAATAAAAATTATACATTTGACTGATTATCCGCATGCGTGCGGAAAGTTACTTTCCGCTCATGTGTGGAAAGTAATTCGCACGCTAGTTTGATATAAGCCACTTTCCGAGGTACTGTATAGTGCGATATACGTTACTTTCCTATGTGGTCGTAGGAAAATAAACAATCACAACAGATTCGACTAAAAAACCAAAAAAAAAACCGCGGGGGGCACCACTTTACATTAGGCCTAGCTTCTTTTAACGAATTAAAAGTAAAAACTCCCAATCGATATAATACGTTAATAATAATTATTATAATCCGCTCTGATAAATAAACTACAGCCAACTGTTGTTGGAAATTCAAAATATATAATTTTGAGCCGACCGACTCTCTGCAAGGTAACGCTAAAGTATCGTTACCATAGAACTCAATATAAATCATAGAACTCAATATAAATAAATATCGATCTATCTTTATGTTAAAACAATAAAATTATTATTATTATTATTACTACTTTCATTTATAATTTCGCGCGCCGCGTCAATTCTTCTTCTTCTACTTTTTACGGTGGCTGTTGTCTGAACGAGAGGCCTTCTGCGCTTGCTCCTACGAACCGAACACAATAAGGCACTTTTCTACGACAACCTCGATAAATGTTCATTTTATAACCGTAACATCAATCATAAAAAAGCACGTTTTGTACAGAATTTCATTTTTGCATCGGTTGCTAGGCAAGTTGCTAAGCAACAAATGCGAAATGGATTATTTCGTGTTAAGTCTAGGTTCACTCTAAAATCACGACGACTACGGCTTGTCAAATTATGACGTCCAGCGACAAATTGATGAAATGTCAGCAGATCGTTTCTGTCAAAGTTTTAGTAGGTAACGAGTAATTTCATAGTTGTTTTCTATAAAAACTATTAATTAAAATGGAAACTGATAGTGATATTGACTTAGATTTGACACCTCCGAACATAATAGAAGAAGCGAAGGTAACAACACTGAATTTATTACCGGAAACGTCGAAGAGTATATAATCAAATGAAATGAAATATTATCAGTTTATTTCTTTCAAAGTTTTTGCAATGTATGCATGTATTAAACGTGAACGATATGTTGTCATAGAAAAAGTATAGTATGCAACTCGCAACAAAATGGCCATTTTGCACTCGTATTAATTGCAGCACTTGCCTTCGGCTCGTGCTGCAAATTTTATACTCGTGCAAAATGGGCATCATTTTGTGCTTATTGCATAATATACTATTTTAGCGAGGATACCGTTGAAGCTTCAGTAACCGGTGTCGGTATCGTTCCGGTATGTAATTTGTCATCCCCACTACCAGTAACTGGAAAAGATCGCTAAAACACAAACGGTGGTAAAACGGTTAACTTGACATATTTTATATTTGGTTATTTATGGTTTGTTTTTGTTATGTGCGTTCTTGTTGGAAAAATTAATAACATGGAAATAAATCTTCAGTTACTTCCAGTAATTTGGGAGCTATTTGATTCTAATTCGTCTTCCATTGTTTTTCAATAAGCAAATCAAATGTTCACCCGACTCCTTTCAAATAAATAACATAAACTAATTTTAAAGGATAAACGGCAACGACTACAGCCACAAAGCAGGCAAAGTTGAAATTACACAAAGTATTACACTACGTACACATACATGTGACACATGTTTGTAAACAAAATTTTCAGTAACCGCCAGTAACCTACCTCTTTACTTGTTGAAATGTTTCAGATCAACGGTATCAAACAATGACGTCAGCATATTACGTCACAACACCTTCCCCTATGATACCGTTGGACGCTAAAACAACGCGGTTAGTGTTCGGTTACTGACACCCATTTGCACCGACTTTTTTTTAAGGATCAATTAGGCTAATGGTCCTTTAAAGTACCATTATCCGTTTTTGTGTGTTGCACCAACTTTAAGAGACTCTTAAAGCATCCATCAAAACTGCATTAGTTAACTGACCAAATTCCTACCCTAAAACATATTTAATTGTTCTTTAACCTCAAATACATATAAAAATATTTTTTGTTATTAATATAAGGGCCTGGAGATAGGTGAAAATGGAAAATTTTGATGAGGTCTTGGTGGAGGATTTTCTAGAAGATGATATAGAAGTCCTTGATTTCCTCGATATGGGCTACCCAAGGCGCATTTTTCTTAGGCCCAATTACTATGAAGAGATGTCCCAAATGGACTTTTTTAGAAGATTTAGGTTAACAAAACCTACAGTCATGACACTTTTAACCCAAATTGAGAATCAATTGGAGTACCCAGATGATAGGTCAATAGTAAATATAACCATCTTGCCATAGAATACCTACTAGTTTTTAAGATAGCTGTTATGTCCAGCAATTGAAAAGCTATATGGGTATGGTGAGATGCTGCTTATCTTCTCAAACAAAATGATTTTATTTTAGAAATAATAGCCTTTCGCCGATGAACCAACTGCTTCTGACACTTAGGTTTTATGCCAGCAGTGGGCATATTATTCAGACGGCAGACTTCATGAACGTCCATGTCTCTACAGCAAGTAGAGTGATAGCTTATGTATCATCACTAATTGCATCTTTATGCCCCAGATTTGTGAATATGCCCCATCCTCAGCAGCAGATCAAGGCCCAGACTGATTTTTTTAATATCGCTGGATTTCCAAAAGTTCAGGCATTGATTGATTGTACCCATGTAAAAATTGATTCTCCTGGTGAGTAAAAAAAAACAAAAAACTATGATTGAAGTAGATGTGTTGGTTAACTATATATAATCAATTATTGTAAACGGGTTTGTGAAAGTTGGCAATAAAAAACAAAAAAGATTATTAAACATTTTGAAGCCAAAAAAGTCAACAAACTAATATAAAAATCAAAGGGGTGTACAGGGCAAAGAATAAATTAGAAAAAAGTGTATACAGGATTTGAACTTGAAACCTTCAAAATACAGATCTTAGGTAGAAAATTTATTCTTCTCTCTAGGCATTGTTTCTACATTCTAGGTGGAGATAATGCAGAAATTTATCGAAACCGAAAGTCCTACTTTTCACTGAATGTTCAGTGCCTCACAGATTCCAAACTAAAATTTCTTGATGTTGTTGCTCGCTGGCCTGGTTCAACACATGATGCCACAATATTTGCCAATTCATCCATACGGACAAGATTGGAAACTGGAGAATTTGGGGGAAGTGTGATAATAGGCAAGTGTATTTTTGGAATTCAAAGGCATCGAGAAGGAAGGAAAGATAAGAGTGTAAAATCCCTCCTTGAATTTTCTTACAATTTTTATCCTTACATGCATGTGCAAGTATAACTTGTATTTCTGATTTTTCTTCACATCCATATTTCTTCTAATCATATACTTATATGACAGTTTATACACTAACAACAGTTTTAAACTCGATTAAAAAAATTATAGGGGTTATGCTCTTCTCCCTATAGTTCAGAGGGGTTTTAACATAGCATTTGACCTCAAAATTAATATTTTCAGGAGACAGTGGTTATCCACTTCGAAACTACTTAATGACACCACTGGCAAATCCTGTCAATCCAGGTGAAAATCTATATAATGAAGCTTTAGTTCGCACCAGAAATGCAATTGAGAGGGTCTTTGGAATATGGAAGCGAAGGTTTCCAGTAGTTGCCTATGGACATAGACTTAAGCTGGAAACTGTCATGACCATAATTGTGGCTACTACTGTCCTTCATAACCTTACGAGGGACATGAACGAACCAGAGCCTCCATTGCCTGAAGACATGAATGAAGATCAACTTAATTATTTGATTCAAACCCAACAAATTGACATAGAGCCACAAGTTGATGGTGGCCCTGTCAATTTTGTTCAAAACGAATTTATTCGGTATTTTAGTCAGCTGTAACACCTACTAATTTCTGATTAATTTGCATTTTATTACAGGGATTGGCTTTACTGTAAATATTTTATCTTTCATATTAATTTCAATAAAAAAATTGTATGTACATGCAGTATCTTTTATATAAATGTATACCCCCCTGACTCTTTTTCACACTTTAGGAATTGAGGTGTAACTTTTTAATTTAATTAAATTGAAAACGGAGGTAAAAAATAAAGTAGAGAAAAGAACTGGGTAAAAAAATGTTTAATGAAAGAGTCAATTTCATATCTAATTTATTGCAAAGCACAAACCACTCTTTGAAATAAAACAAAAATTCTTACATAACTCAACAAACTACATTCTAAATAAATCAGGTAACAATTGCCAGAGGAACTATGAAAAAAAGTAACAAAAACTCAACAAACTACATTCTAAATAAATAAGGTAAAAATAACAACTGTAAAAAAATAGTAACATAAATAACGGAGTTCTTTTTTTAATTTGCTTGCAACAAAATGCAGCACAAGTTAACGAGAAAGTCTCTCTAATTGTTTTTTTCTTATATCCACATCTAGTTGAAGGCATTATTTTCTAAGGCGATGCTCCTCCTCGGCGAACAACCTTTCCCTCTCTATTTTCTTAATAGTGTAATCTGCAATTATATTTTTTTTGTCTGCTAAGTATTCATATTTTTCTGCTAAAGCATTTGATGCCAATGTTCTTACAAGTGTGGCAGTTGGCCTCCTTCTATCGGGACCCTAAAATATAGAATCAATCAATATTATTGAGTTTGTAAGGTGCACCAACTAATGATTCCAAACTGTCAGGATTTCGCAACAGACTGCACATAATCCAGATGGTTTGCGGATCATCAGAAAGCGCCATGCCACAAAGAACATATTTTTTCACTTGTAACAATAGAGAGTTAGTAAAAAGTGCATGTAGAAGAAAAAAAATAGAAACCCTGAATGATACATAGATATAAAAACTAAACTGAATTCTATATTTATTTTCTGGGATATTATTTGCTTCACATAACTCAAAAAGTATTTAAAAGCAAACATTAGAATTTGGTACTAATTTTAGGTGGCTCCTAAAAAAGAGCTACTTGCAAGATTTTCATTTTTATATTAAATTGAAGCTAGTGTATCACAAAAATATATTGTTAAGGTCTCTGTTTTTCTCCCTATGCCCTTTTGACTAAATTTAGCATAAGAAATTTTAGGGTTTTCGCTAATTTTCAAACTTGAGGGTGAAAAGTAAAGCTATCAGAAATCTTACTTTTCTGGATGTCCCTCTTCTACGTATGTCTCCTCTTCCCCCACCATTTTCTCTATTTATTTTATTATTTAAGTCCTGATCTTCAATTTGAGATCCTACTGCTGGATTGTTTACTTGTTGATCTTCAGTTCCGTTACCTTGCAATTCATTTTCATTCCTCATACCAGGATGCAATAGTGCAGGATTTAGAGGTCTTTTCAAGTCATTTGTACTGAAATGTTTCCAATTGATCTTCTCAGTACTTTTTGCTTCTTTCTAAAGCATGGTTATATATCAATTAATGCATACATGCTAGCATAATTCATGTTTAATTTTTGTCTTTCTTAGTAAGCAATAAAAAGACAGCAAATGTATGAGTTATGCTTGTGTTTTTGCCTTAGTTTATGGTTAAACCATGCTTACTAAAAAAAATTGCCTGCTTATTACAACAGTTTATGGAAATAATCCTGTGGCCCTACCAAAAATTTCCTTTAAAAAATTACAAATCAATGTTTGAATGTGGTTTCGGAAACAGGAAATACCTAGATTTATAAGTTTTTTCATATAAATTTTCAATGGAAACTTGTAGAAAACTATGAATGTATGTGAAAAATCTCATAATTCTATCTGTATTTCCTGTCTGAAATTTTTTATTTTGGGACCAGAACTTGATAACATATATCCCTCTTCAAAGTCAGTAATCTGAATTTTAAATTTATTCTAATTTATAGATTTTATACTGAGTGTATTGTTACAGATGGTTAAGAGTGGAAGTACAAATTTCAGAAACTTCCAATCCAATTAGAGACGTCCTATCCCAAAGTATGAGCCCAAATTAATTCCAAGTACATTCATAAGTTTCATTTTACATTATGTCTCTCTGTAAGAGAGAAAGTGTATCTCACGAATAATTTTTTAATAAGAGATATTTGCGAACCATCATTTTTTAGTGAATTAAAATGCTCATATTTTTAAGTTTTAAGGTAAAATATTTTCAAAATTCCTACTATTTTTCCACCCTTCATACTGATGTAAACTTTA
Source organism: Lochmaea crataegi (assembly GCA_947563755.1). Lineage (NCBI taxonomy): Eukaryota > Metazoa > Arthropoda > Insecta > Coleoptera > Chrysomelidae > Lochmaea > Lochmaea crataegi. Next base: position 45,688,223 of record OX387425.1, on the reverse strand, counting down.
ACTGAGCATATTAATTTTTTCAAAAAGTTGTCGGATTTTCCGGACATTCATTTTATTATATTACATTGACAACACATGTACCATAGACAGTGTAACTCCATTCTTAAGACCCAGAATATTCAGTTTTAATCACAGAAACTATACAAAAACTAAATAGAAGGAAATACTGAAATCTTGTTGGACTTACATGCATATTCACAAAGGAATAATGCTTGCAAATATGCAAGTTCCTACTTACCGAATTTTCAAACACATATTCCACAGATTCAGTGTTTGTCCCCAGGATTGGGCAAATCACATCACAATCAAATTGATTATAGTGCCCCTCCACTGTAATAGGGTCCATGGTGGCAAGCACTAAATCGTCTAAATCATCACACTTAGTTTCAGGGGGTGGAAGGAGCGGTGTGAAGACAGCAGCCAGACCTGGCAGCCTAAAGTTCCGACCGCACCCGTTCGTTCAGTGGCGTGCGTACTTAAAAAAATGGTGAATGATATATACATGCAAACTGAAGGAAATATTTAATCTGACTTAACTAATAGTTGGTATATCTTATTTCAATTGTTATTTCTCGAAATCTATCTAACAAATACTATTTTATTGATAAAGCCGTGACAATATGAAAATCAAAAATAAGAGATGATACGATTGTTTTCGCAAACGACAATAAAAGACAAAATTTGTTCGTAAGTCGAAAGGATAACTTTTGACGTATACCTAAGAAGGTGATTTACGAAAATATTTTCAACTTCAAGGAACTGCAGGGTCGTATTACGCAAAATAGGAAATTTAAAAAATGTCATTTTTCATTAATTTAGCAAACGACTGCCAATATGAACTATGATCAGGCAGCTTACTTTCGATGTATAATAACGTGTTTTTGTAAAATAATTCCTTGCTCGAGGGGATAGCAGGGTCGTATTACGCAAAATAGGAAATTTAAAAAATGTCATTTTTCATTAATTTAGCAAACGACTGCCAATATGAAATATGCTCAGGCAGCTTACTTTCGATGTATAATAACGTGTTTTTGTAAAATAATTCCTTGCTCGAGGGGATAGCAGGGTCGTATTACGCAAAATAGGAAATTTAAAAAATGTCATTTTTCATTAATTTAGCAGACGACTGCCAATATGAAATATGATCAGGCAGCTTACTTTCGATGTATAATAACGTGTTTTTGTAAAATAATTCCTTGCTCGAGGGGATAGCAGGGTCGTATTACGCAAAATAGGAAATTTAAAAAATGCCATTTTTCATTAATTTAGCAAACGACTGTCAAGATGAAATTAGGTCAGGCAGCTTACTTTCGATGTATAATAACGTGTTTTTGTAAAATAATTCCTTGCTCGAGGGGATAGCAGGGTCGTATTACGCAAAATAGGAAATTTAAAAAATGTAATTTTTCATTAATTTAGCAAACGACTGCCAATATGAAATATGCTCAGGCAGCTTACTTTCGATGTATAATAGCGTGTTTTTGTAAAATAATTCCTTGCTCGAGGGGATAGCAGGGTCGTATTACGCAAAATAGGAAATTTAAAAAATGTCATTTTCCATTTATTTAGCAAACGACTGCCAATATGAAATATGCTCAGGCAGCTTACTTTCGATGTATAATAACGTGTTTTTGTAAAATAATTCCTTGCTCGAGGGGATAGCAGGGTCGTATTACGCAAAATAGGAAATTTAAAAAATGTCATTTTTCATTAATTTAGCAAACGACTGCCAATATGAAATATGATCAGACAGCTTACTTTCGATGTATAATAACGTGTTTTTGTGAAATAATTCCTTGCTCGAGGGGATAGCAGGGTCGTATTACGCAAAATAGGAAATTTAAAAAATGTCATTTTTCATTAATTTAGCAAACGACTGCCAATATGAAATATGCTCAGGCAGCTTACTTTCGATGTATAATAACGTGTTTTTGTAAAATAATTCCTTGCTCGAGGGGATAGCAGGGTCGTATTACGCAAAATAGGAAATTTAAAAAATGTCATTTTTCATTAATTTAGCAAACGACTGCCAATATGAAATTTGCTCAGGCAGCTTATTTTCGATGTATAATAACGTGTTTTTGTAAAATAATTTCTTGCTCGAGGGGATAGCAGGGTCGTATTACGCAAAATAGGAAATTTAAAAAATGTCATTTTTCATTAATTTAGCAAACGACTGCCAATATGAAATATGATCAGACAGCTTACTTTCGATGTATAATAACGTGTTTTTGTAAAATAATTCCTTGCTCGAGGGGATAGCAGGGTCGTATTACGCAAAATAGGAAATTTAAAAAATGTCATTTTTCATTAATTTAGCAAACGACTGCCAATATGAAATATGATCAGGCAGCTTACTTTCGATGTATAATAACGTGTTTTTGTAAAATAATTCCTTGCTCGAGGGGATAGCAGGGTCGTATTACGCAAAATAGGAAATTTAAAAAATGTCATTTTCCATTTATTTAGCAAACGACTGCCAATATGAAATATGCTCAGGCAGCTTACTTTCGATGTATAATAACGTGTTTTTGTAAAATAATTCCTTGCTCGAGGGGATAGCAGGGTCGTATTACGCAAAATAGGAAATTTAAAAAATGTCATTTTTCATTAATTTAGCAAACGACTGCCAATATGAAATTTGCTCAGGCAGCTTATTTTCGATGTATAATAACGTGTTTTTGTAAAATAATTTCTTGCTCGAGGGGATAGCAGGGTCGTATTACGCAAAATAGGAAATTTAAAAAATGTCATTTTTCATTAATTTAGCAAACGACTGCCAATATGAAATATGATCAGACAGCTTACTTTCGATGTATAATAACGTGTTTTTGTGAAATAATTCCTTGCTCGAGGGGATAGCAGGGTCGTATTACGCAAAATAGGAAATTTAAAAAATGTCATTTTTCATTAATTTAGCAAACGACTGCCAATATGAAATATGATCAGGCAGCTTACTTTCGATGTATAATAACGTGTTTTTGTAAAATAATTCCTTGCTCGAGGGGATAGCAGGGTCGTATTACGCAAAATAGGAAATTTAAAAAATGTCATTTTTCATTAATTTAGCAGACGACTGCCAATATGAAATATGATCAGGCAGCTTACTTTCGATGTATAATAACGTGTTTTTGTAAAATAATTCCTTGCTCGAGGGGATAGCAGGGTCGTATTACGCAAAATAGGAAATTTAAAAAATGCCATTCTTCATTAATTTAGCAAACGACTGTCAAGATGAAATTAGGTCAGGCAGCTTACTTTCGATGTATAATAACATGTTTTTGTAAAATAATTCCTTGCTCGAGGGGATAGCAGGGTCGTATTACGCAAAATAGGAAATTTAAAAAATGTAATTTTTCATTAATTTAGCAAACGACTGCCAATATGAAATATGCTCAGGCAGCTTACTTTCGATGTATAATAACGTGTTTTTGTAAAATAATTCCTTGCTCGAGGGGATAGCAGGGTCGTATTACGCAAAATAGGAAGATAATGCAACTTTCCACACCCACCCAGGAGGTATTGCAGCTCAAGATATGTCCACGCAGATCTGGCAGGGGTGCGTTACCTTTTTTTAGTGGGTGGTTCGCCAGGAGCCCTATCATCCCACAATAAGCCACTGTTCTCCCAATACTATGTAAAAGTATTGTGGAAGTGGGAATTCTTAGTTGTCTGTATTGATGGTTAGGTTAGCGGTTAGCGGAACACACAAAAGCGTAGAAAGGCCTCCAACCTCCCCTTACAGCCTTACCCTAACCTCACATATCAATAAAGCCGTTGCTAATTTTTGTTATTTATCCTAGCGGAACACTCAAAAGCGTAGAAAGGCCTCCAACCTCCCCTTACAGCCTTACCCTAACCTCACATATCAATAAAGCCGTTGCTAATTTTTGTTATTTATTCTAGCGGAACACACAGAAGCGTAGAAAGGCCTCCAACCTCCCCTCACAGCCTTACCCTAACCTCACATATCAATAAAGTCGTTGCTAATTTTTGTTATTTATTCTAGCGGAACACACAGAAACGTAGAAAGGCCTCCAACCTCCCCCTACAGCCTTACCCTAACCTCACATATCAATAAAGCCGTTGCTAATTTTTGTTATTTATCCTAGCGGAACACAGAAGCGTAGAAAGGCCTCCAACCTCCCCTTACAGCCTTACCCTCACCTCATATTTTAATACAATATTTCAGATATTTTCACCAATTTTCTTTCTTACAATATTGATTGATAGGTTCGGGACCATCAGTTAGAGGCTTAGAGTCCTCGGCACCTCAGCCTTTAGGCTTTTTGTGCTCTTGATTGTGCCGTATATCCTAGGGTCCTATGTCCATTATTTTTCAGGAGCCCTAGTAGCCCATCCACCACTAGATTCCACAGCAAAGGAGACAGAACTCCACCTGTGGGCATCCTCTAGCCACCTGAACTACCAATGTATCCTCCATTATGGTGCCATTTATCATCCTATTCCTTAGCATAGAGTCAATCCAGGTCACTAGTGTTTCCTCGACGCCTCTTTGCCTTAGCGACCGGATGATAGATTCTACAGAGGTGTTAGCGAAAGCTCCTCCAATGTCTATGAAGGTCCCAATCATCACCTCTTTATTTTCCAGCGAATACCCCACCTTCTCAATGAGCTGGTGTAGCGCTGTTTCCGTCGAGTACCCTGCTCTGTAGGCATACTGGTCTTGGTGTAGTGGCCTCTGAACCAGTACTCCATCCCTGATATGTCTATCTAGCAGTTTTTCCAAAGTCTTAAGTGCAAAAGACATAAGACTAATCGGTGTTAGGGACTTCGCCGTTTCCTGTCCATTTTTCCCAGGCTTCGGTATGAAAGTTACCCTAATATTTTTTCAGGCCATTGGTATGTATCCAAAGGCCAGCCTTCCTCTGAGTATGCTGTACACGAGCTCTGTACCCTTCTGCAGCATTATTGGATAAATTCCGTCAATTCCCTGTGATTTATACGGTTCAAATGAGTTTATAGCCCATTTTATTTTATCATAGGTCACGACCTTTTTGGTCAATAGTTTTTGTAGGTAGTTGCACACACATATCGATAGCGTAGATTTCTGCCTGGAATACAGATGCAAAATTCCCCAACGATGTTCTTTCAATATAATTTGTATTTTATTTGTATGATTTAAGTTACCGTCGCCGCCCGTCCGTTGATACACTAATACTGCAGGCATAATTTACAAATATTATCAATAATCAAATCGTCTCCACTGACCGATAGACATTCTTCATCGACGAAGCGGTTGCAATACGAGCAATGTTTACATTTATTTATATTTATAGTTCGCGAACATATGAGACAACTTTTTCGCATATCATCCGATTTGTTAATAATTAACTTCTTTATTTCTTTGCGATATTGGTCCATATCTGTTTCCGCCATTAAATCATTGTTGTTAACAATGCATTCAAAATATTTTAGACAATACATACCACAATTATAGCTATCTCTTTGTTTCGTGTAATTATAAATGAGTATGTCTAAATCACTGCTAAATCGTTTATCCTTGTTCGATTCATTGTAAGTTCTAATAAATTTCTTAAATATATTTAAATAATGTTTTGTTTTTTGTGTGTCCGTTCTGTATGGGTCCAGAAAAGCGAAGGTCGAATTCACAAAATCAACGATTGCGAGGCAATGGTGATTCCCATTAATTAATACTGGTAATGCCATATATTGCTTTTCCAAACTAATATTTTCTATAAAATTTGGGGTTATCTCTTCTTTAAAAATTGTTGTAGCAATTTCTTGTGGTACTATTTGGTATTTATTTTCGACGTTCAATAAATGTAAAACGATGTCAAGAACAAAATTGGTTAACCACCTATTATTGTCGAGAGATGCAAAATCCGTATAATTAATTGCATTAAAGCAATCTAGGTTTTTAAAAACGGCAACGACATAATCTCTACTCACGTCCTTGTAATAATCTATATTATTCACCAAACCGTTCGATAAAATGTCAAGATTTTCAATGGGTCTCCATTTGCGCGTATTTTCGTCGATACTTTTAAATCCGAGAAAACTAGGAAGATAGAAATAATAAAAAAATTCCTTCAATTTGGGTAACATCGTATTTCTAAAAAAATCTGGGTTTCTTCCAATTCTTTGGGTCATCTGTATCCCTTTAAAATTATAAATTACGAACTCACACCATGCTCTATTAGTTATTTCTAATAATCCTTGTACTTGGTGGTAATAGTTCGAATTTATTTGCAATTTTCCGTCTTCATCGATGTACGGCAATGTCTTCAATGTGCCGTGTTGATCGCAATCACGTACACTAAACGGACATTTAATTTCAATTATTCCATCCTCGTTAAGAAGTCCATCTGGAGACCCTGCTAAGAATGAGTAATTTTCATGAATTACTAAGCCGCTCACACTATATTTGTATGTTGTTTTGGCGAGAAACTCTTCCAAAGCTATCTTTTCGCAGTCGATACCGTGTTTCATAGCTTTATTCATAAATGGTTTGGTGTATAATAATCTTTCCACTAATTTTATTTTCGATGTAGAGTTTCTTGCCTTGCAAATTGCTCCGAAATTTGATGCAGTCAATCTTTTCCTCCTTTCTTCGAACCACAGAGAAGAACGTCTCTGATCTCTAGTGTTTTCTTCTATTTCAAGTTTGCTCAAACTATCAACATCCAATTTTTGTAGAGCCTCCTCACATGTAATTCTAATATTAGTCCTGGAACAGCTTTCACAATAAAAAGATCCACTGTAAGATTTATTGTTTGCGTCGCATTTTTGGTGAATCCATCCATTACATCTGTCACATGCCACCCAATCCACAGAATAAGCTAGATCACCCAAACCACAATACAGACACTTATAACATTTTCTATCGTTACTTTCCTGTTCTTTCGATGAACAAATGTCGCAAACAAATGAACCACTGTAGGTTTTATCCGCAGACGATGGATCACAATTCGTATGAATCCAGCGGTTACATTTGTCACAAGCTACCCAGTCAACGGTAGTGTCTAGACGACCATACCCGCAGTACAGACATTTTTCCTCTGCGTTTGTTTCCAAATCCATACTCTCTATTTTTGCGGGGCACTCAGGTACATCATCAGAAGCTTGTGTTTTGGTAATAAGTTTCTTTTCCAAAGCCAGTTTTTTCAAAAACCTTCCAGAGAAATGTGTGCTTGGTGCTCCTCTAATATGTTTCTTCCACGATTCTTTCGCAACGTGTTCATTCATTGGATCGACATTACTTGTAGCTTGTTTTGTTAACCGTCTTTTCGGAATATTCAACATGAATTCTTTATGTAACGCCAACACCAACTCTCTACTTTTTCTCAAGTATCTTGAACCTCGAATATTTTTTTGACCATCTAAGACATTTTTCTTTATATGCCCGAAATAATTTTCAACGTATGTGTTACTAACGTGATACTGGGAGGTTCGTTTTCTCAAAATCATCCCTGTCCAGATAGAACAAAATGGCATGTATTTCAATAACACAATATCAAAAAATTTCCTACTATAATATTTATTATTGATTTCGGTTGATGCACCAGAAAATTGGTGTACAGCATCCAACCTCTCAAATAATCTTTTGAAGTGGCCGTAAAAAATACTCATTTTATGTAAACCCCCGGATTTTTCATTAATTTGACAGCCATCCTCATCACTACTAGTAATACACTCTTTCAAATCGATTCCCAAAGCCTTACTATCATTCAACTTTAATAAATTTTTCAGATTTTCATCAACCGTCTCATTCAATACCGGGCTCAATAAAAGGATTGTTATGCTCTTGAACCAGTCATCAATTTCATCCAAAAATTCTAAATTAATAACGCGAGCCATTATGTCTTTATAAAAACTTCTAGCTTCGTCCTCAGTAAAACATTCATTAATGTCTTTACTAAAGGTTTTTATCAAATGAGCGCAACATAAATGAATTGTAACTAATTCATCCGGAATCTCAGCTACTCCACATACAACTTTGTATGTTACAGTTAAATAATCTAGTAGGGTCAATCGGTTGCATGCTTTTATAATTGCGTGAATGTTGGCAAAACTGAAATCTGTAACTACCGATCCAAACGCAGGCCATTTATTTTGTTCTTCGCAAAAAGTTCTAAAATCATGAAAAATTGTAAATATTGTTTTTGAATAATGAGTACCCGAAACCATTTCAAAAATAGGAAATATACGGCCGGTACGGATGGGTAAAACAGCAGAGTACAAATATACACGTTTTGTACGTAACGTCGGTTTTCTAACTATACCACCCGTTGCGTCGAAAAATATTGTCGGTAAATTGTAATTAGACCCACTTTTATCGAGAACTTCAAATTGTTCTTCACTAAAAATCTTTACGTTGAATGGTATAGATACTTGTTTGATATATTCGTTATGATCTTCCTGCATTTCAATTAAATCTAACAGGTCGTGTCTATGTCTGTCTAGGTGCGATTCAGATTCCGATTTAATTTTTATAACGGTACTGTCAGATTTTATCCCCTGTAGGTTACCACATTCTACAATATCTTTTTTAGCACTTAATATTGATTTTCTTTTAAACTCTGATGGCTTCTCATGCAATATCTGATTTTTTACGAGAGTCCGCTCCACTCCCTTAACACTACCAGTAATTTTGTTCGGATGACAAAAGTTGACGGAATTCGTATGAACACTGACACCATTGCCTCTTACGCTAATAACAAATTTTTTACATTTGTAATTATTATTTTTGCACAAAGCAAAAATTTTAATAGTTCCGTCTCTCAGATATTTTTGATATTTTATTATTATCGTACAAACGTTGTTTACAAATCTACTTATGCGGTTACGAAAATAAAACGGATAATATTCTTTAACTAACCGGTTGTCACGAATTATGTGATTTCTTATATCACTTTCTATTTGAAAAGTGCCTTCCAAAATAGTGCACTGTTTATATGAACTTTGTGGTAGGTCATCAACGTTACAAGCATTTTTTGGAATGACTATATTATCATCTCCTATTTCGGACAAGTTCAAAAAACATTTTGGAATATAAAAACTTTCAGGAGTCACTTCATGTTTGTGTTCCGCAATAATTTTTTCTTCTTCAGAATGTTCATTCTGTTGAGGTATGGACATTTCCGTTTGTTGCATGTTATCTGTTTCTACAATAATTGTACTAATATCAAAACGAGCTTTTTTTGTGGGATGTAAATATGTTTTTATCGGAGTAGAGCAAACAGCATACTGATTTGATTCCAACTTTTCCGTACAATCAACAGTGTTCTCAAACAATTTGATATTGTCCGCATTTACATGATCGTCATTCAATATTTCAAATATTTTTGGTTTTTCATCTTTTTGGCAAACTTCACCTTTAATGGAAGCAAATACCTTTTCAATACTGGCTTTATTTGCGTGAATTCTCCGATACACTTGACTTGGAAATTTTAAAGATCTATGCCTGATATTTTGACAAACAAAGCTGAAAATTTGATGACCTGGCTTTAAAGTAAAAAGTGATTGATATGTACAATGACTATCAAACGATAAAATAATTTCTACAATTTTTTTCAACAATGAAAAATTTTCCATAGTAGGTAATTTGAAGAAAAATATTTGGTACCTATGTAAATATATAAATACGCTTATAGAACTAAAATAATATTTCAAATTAAATAAATTATCTGATACAGCTCACCTTCCGTGTATAATTCAAACACTTGCACTTAACAGCGAAACTATTTGACTGACAAAAAATAATAAGCAATGTAGAAAGAAGGAAAGAGAGATTTTCAAAAAAAGTTATAAAAAAAACATTTTCTTTCCGCTGTTTAATGCTTTACCATGAGCTAGCGCGCCGGCGATAGGACAGAGTGGTGCAATTTATTAGAATTCTCATATAATATAATTTTCAGTGTATGTAGTACTGAAATTAATTAGGTACATTGCTAATGATGAGGGAATTGTTAATGTATACATATAAAGTGGTAAGAGCCGATAGAGATTAAAAATTTACCCAAAAAAGTCACGGTGGAGGAAAAGTAAGTCATTTAAAAGAAAATTATTATTTTAAAATAAGCAACTCATTGTACAAACTTACTAGCTCTTGTCAGTTGAAGTAAAATTACCAATACCTACAAATTTCTGGTGATATAGATATTTAATCTTTGAGTTTACTTTATGTTGACGAATCCCTTTTTTACATTTCTACAGGAAAATCTAGAGGGTGCCGATAGCGATAATGTTTGCTTTATATACTCGATAGTCGAAATTCTGTAAAGTGAGTCAGAGCTATCTAATCAACACTTTGGTTAAAGCGCAGTTGCCATATGTATTCTAGAGAGAAATGCTGTATTTTATAAATACACATCAAATCCATTGTGTCAATATTTCAGGTACAAAAGATGCAATGTAATTAAGTCAATACCAATTTAATATATTTATTTCAAATTTCAAGCAGACTAATAATAATTAGTTTACTTGAAATGTGAAATAAAGTGTTTATGTATATTTCTTGAACGCAAAGTTTGTTGTGAAAAACTCGCCGATTTGACAATGTTGGAGAGTCGCTTCAATGTTCCGGCTTTGAGAACGAGATAGATAGATCGAGCTACGCGAATGAGACAGTGATAGTAAACAGTTATGTGAGGTGTTTATTCTCTTCATGAACGTAACATCAGTATTTGTGTTGTGGTTTTGTGTGATAAATCGGTTATTATTGGTATTTATTGTAATATTTATATCGGTATATTTAGTGACAATAATGGCGGAGTGTAGCGGTGTTGGCGATAAAAAACGGCGTCGTAACAATTTAATTCGGGAAGAAAAAGTCCTCATATTAAATGTGTACGAAGGACTGCGTGCCATGGACAAACAGTTGGGTGTTAGTGACGCTGTGATTAAGTGCAGTTATTTAACTAAAGTTTCTGAGAGTACTATATACAATATTCTAAAGAAATCGCGGGACGGATCTTTGACAAGAGAACGAGGTGAAAACTGTAAACCGGAAAGTAGGGGAAGAAAGAAAATTGTTTTGGACGACCAAACACGGAATGCTATACGTAGGGAAATACATTCTTTTTATTTTAGGAATGAAATCCCCTCGGTAGCTAAATTGAGCAAGGTAATAGAAGCTGATGATACTTTACCAAACATCAGTGATAAAGTTTTGAGACGAACTTTAAAATTAATGAATTTTCGTTACCAAACAAGAAGTAGAAACAGTGCCTTAATTGAACGAAATGACATTGTGGAATGGAGGAGAAATTATTTAAAACAGATACGACAGTTTCGTAACGAAGGACCTCACATATATTATCTTGACGAAACATGGTTAAATGAAGGCCACACTGTGTCAAAAGTGTGGCAAGACATGAATATACGAAGCAATCGACAAGCCTTTATGGAGGGTTTCTCTTCCGGTTTAAAAGCTCCCTCTGGGAAAGGACGACGACTGATTATCACTCACATTGGCAGCGAGGAAGGATTTGTAGAAGGTGGATTACTAAGTTTTCAGTCCAAAAAAACTGTCGATTACCATGAAGAGATGGATGGTAACCGGTTTGAAACATGGTTTAGATCAATTTTAACAAAGGTAACTCCTGGTTCAGTGATAGTTATGGATAATGCTTCATACCACTCTCGTCGACTGGAGCAAATACCTACTTCAGCTAGCCGCAAGAGGGTTATAATTGATTGGTTAGAGAGTAAAAGCATTCCGCACAACGAGGCAATGCTAAAAGTTGAATTATTATCTCTCGTACGGAAACATAAAAGCAGTTATATTAAGTACGTTGTCGATGAAATGGCGAAAGATTTCAACGTCTCAGTTGTTAGACTTCCTCCCTACCACTGTGAGTTAAACCCCATCGAGCTGGTTTGGGCCCAAGTGAAAAATTATGTTGCGAGAAAAAACAGTACATTCAAAATGGCTGACGTTGAGAAACTGTTTGACGAGGCGCTGCATACCGTTACTGCTGAGAGTTGGCGTAAATGTATTCAACACGTATTAAAAGAAGAAATAAAGTTTTGGGATTTAGACATACGTGTAGAAGTAATGACGGAACCACTCATTATCGATATAGGAGGAGAAAGCGATGATTCTGAGGAGTCGTCAGGGAGTGATACCGCTTCCAGTTAGTCAGACATTTTACAAGTGACCTCGCAACATACCTATACTTATCGGTAATTTATTTTGGTCTTGACAAACAACTTTCTTTTACGTAATGATAATGCCGGTTAGCAAATAACGAAAATGTTACCTCAATTTTAGTTTTAGTAGTAGTAAGTTGGAATTGACTTTTAAACATTTTTTTATTTTGTTTTAACTTACTTATGAACAACTTGTGATAAGTTATTATTTCAAATGTTAAAAATTGAAATTCCAGATATTTCAGTATTCGCACCCTTAAACTATGATACGCTCATGGAGTTCACTTTAAATCGGTAGATAACCGATGACGTCACTTTACAGAATTTCGACTATCGACTATAGGAGATTTTATTTTAATATTAATGTAGGTACACATGGCCAGATCTGTCAGTATCCAAGTTACTGCATCTTAGCTCCTTTACTTTTTTTGCAAAAAGTAACTAGTATATTATATAGTATATTAAATACTTTTTATTCTTATAATAAAGGTATATTATGTATTATAGATATATTGTTTTATTGCAGTAATTTTCTTATTTATTCACGTAATAAACCCTTTGGTTTGTATGAATAGAAGTTAATGAACAAATATTTTATTACCTACGCAATGAATTGGAATTGTGTTAGTTTCAGTTAAGAATTCAGTGTTACGTTGAGGAGAACTGTTTGTTAATGAAATTCTTGCAATGCAATAAAAGTAGTGGTATTGAGTTTGTGTAGAGGAGATTAGACAATTTCCCCCAGTCGCTCCTATTTACTGATAACTGCCGTCGCCGGTCGGCACCTTTAGGGGTAGGTTTCTTATGTATTATCATAGACAAAACAAGTATTATATTGTCTTTGTATATTGTTACGCGAGCTACTGCAATAATATTCTCACTTAGTGCCCCCAGTGAAATCCCCGTATGAGACGACTATGGCTCCTCCGCCCAATTTTCGAGAAGCATCCAGAATACGAAACATCGAGAATATCCAGTGAACCCGCCAGAACGCCGAAAGATTTCTAGAATTACGGCGCGTGAGTATAAATAGGCCACAAGCATCGCCGCAGGCAATTAGTCAATCAGTCAGTGTTGATACCGAAGGAAAGTAATCGCGCATCGATAAAGTGTTTATTAAGTGACTCTCATATAAATTATAATTAGTGTGTTTAGTGTATTACATAAATTATTAAATAAGGACTGAATTACATATAAATCTGTAAATATAACTTAATTGTAAATATAAATTAGAATAAACGTTACATTGGTGTCAGGTGTGGGGTTAAAAAAATAAATAAATAAATAAATAAATATACAGGAAGATGGCGAAGAAACTTTGTGAATTAAAAGTTTCAGAGCTTCGAAGAGAGTTGGATGATTACGAACTGGACACAAGTGGGGTCAAGTCAGTGTTAGTGGAACGCCTAAAAAAAGCTATGATTAACAATGGATTGGACCCGGAAACGTTCGAATTCACCGACGAAGCGTCCGCCTCTATAATCTCATCCATGGAAAACAAAATGTCGGACATGGTAAACAAAATGTCGGACATGGAAAATAAAATTTCGACGGATATAAAAAACGAAATTTCATCCATGGAAAACAAAATGTCGGTCATGGAAAATAAAATTTCGACGGATATAAAAAACGAAATTTCATCCATGGAAAACAAAATGTCGGACATGGAAAACAAAATGTCGGACATGGAAAATAAAATTTCGACGGATATTAAAAACGAAATTTCATCCATGGAAAGTAAACTTTCGGCGGACATAGAAAATAAAATGACGGACATGAAAAATGAAATGACATCCATGAAGACTGATATTTCTGCCGTGGAAGAAAAGATTAAAAGTATGGAGCAAGAAATAAAACAAAAAATCAAAGAAATCGAAAGGAAGACTAGTAATAAACCGGATATTACAACTAGGCAAGCCCCGAATAACGACGAACTGGCAGAAAAAGTAGAGTTGAAACCGAAAATGGAAAACGATATTAACAGCCGAGTGAAACTGCCAACATTCGATGGTAAAACGTCATGGCCGAACTATCTTAAGCAATTCGAGGCGGCATCAAAAGCAAACAACTGGAGTGAGAAGGAAAAAGCGTTAAATTTAACTCTTGCCCTTAGAGGAGACGCTATGGATATCCTCCAGACCATTCCAGTGGAAGAGGCCGAAGATTTTGAACAACTCAAAAAGCGATTGAATATGAGATATGGCCTGGAACACCTGGAGCATCTGTACCAGTCGCAGCTGAAAAACCGCAAACAAAAACGCGACGAAACTCTGCAAGAATTCGAAGCAGACATTGCGAGGTTGGTGCGGTTTGCCTATCCATCGGCACCGGAGAATGTCATGGAATGTTTAGGGGTACAGACATTCATCGACGGAGTTCGTGACCATGAAATGCAGAGAACTCTACGCTTGGCTCGGCATAAGACACTGGTCAGCCTTGGAGTACGAAGCAGCTACACAGGCTTCCGGAGTATACGGCAAGGTGAGGGCTGTAGCAGACGAAGAAGTTGAGAACAAGCTCGACCAGCTTGTCAACATGATGAAAAGCATCTCAAATGGAAAACTGAAAGCTGTGAGATGCTGGAATTGTGGATAAATGGGACATGTACGCAGTTCGTGCAAGCGACCGAGAACTGCTACAAACAAAGATGCCCAGCAGGAAAAACTAGGAAGGGTCAACCTTCAGAGGGCAGCTTCGACCCGAAGACCTTCCAAAGACTCCCTCTCTGGAAGACCATGCCCTGCAGAGTGCTCTCACTGCAGCAAAACAGAAGCTAAGGAAGCTGCGATTCGAAGAACCACGGTGACCACCGACGAATGGACACCAGAAAAGTTGGAAGAGGAACAAGAGAACGATCCCGACTTGAAGAAAATCCGACATTGGAAAAAGGAGAACTGTCGACCTACTTGGCAGGAGATTTCAAGGTACTCGCCAACGATGAAATCGTATTGGGCCCAGTGGGACTCGCTGGTTTTGGAAAACGGTTTGCTACAGCGAGTAATCGAGAACGATGAGGGTTCCGAAAGTAGAAGACAGTTGGTGATTCCAAGAACAAGGATAGCAGCAGTACTGCGGAAATTACACGACAGTCCGTCAGGAGGACATCTAGGTGTGAAGAAGACCCTCCAGAAAGTGCGAGAACGGTTTTATTGGATGCACAGTTCCGAAGATGTGAAGGACTGGTGTAAGAAGTGCACTACCTGTGCTACGACCAATGGACCGCACGGGAGAAGAAAGGCCCCTATGAAGCAGTACAATGTCGGAAGCCCTTTTGAACGCATTGCCCTGGACATCGCCGGACCGTTTCCACCGACAGCAAATGGCAGCAGGTACATTTTGGTGGTGATGGACTACTTCACAAAATGGGTAGAAGCGTATGCCATTCCAAACCAAGAAGCCGCAACGGTTGCCGACGTGCTTGTGAATGAGTTCATTTGCCGATATGGAGTGCCTCTGGAAATACACAGCGACCAGGGCAGAAACTTCGAAAGCCAGCTGTTCCAGGAAGTTTGTGAAAAGCTCGGCATGAAGAAAACGAGAACTACGGCTTTGCACCCACAGTCGGACGGGATGGTAGAGCGAATGAACAGAACTCTTGGCAAATACCTGTCTAAAGTGGTATCTAACCATCAGCGAGATTGGGACCAATATCTCTTGCTATTCGCGATGGCCTACAGATCCGCCATCAATGAGTCCACCGGCCAAACACCAGCAAGAGTTCTGTTCGGACGCGAAATGAGATTACCCTGCGACCTTGAATTTGGATGCCGACCCGGAGAAGACATAGCTGGTGAAGATTACGTGACCCAGCTGAGAAAAAGAATGGACGACGTACACGAGCTGGTTCGATCGAATCTCCAGATCGCTAGTGATAGGATGAAGAAAAGGTACGATACGCAAGCTACGGAAGGAGGTTTTCACGAAGGAGACAAAGTCTGGCTGCATAACCCAAGAAGACAAAAGGGTTTTTCTCAAAAGTTGCAGAAAGCCTGGGACGGTCCGTACCTCGTAAAGAAAAGAATCAACGATGTCATCTATCGTATCAGCAAGATCCCAAATGGAAAGCAAAAAGGTGGTACACCGTAACCGATTAGCGCCATTCGAGGGTGACCACGATGAGGAAGTAAACCAGTTTCAGGAAGTAGCCGATCCTGCTTTTGTAGAGTTCATGGGTGCTTATGGTGGTACCGGAAAAGCAAGATTCGGCGTCACCACTGAGAAACGACAAGACCTGCTTACCGTTCCGGAGGAATACTCACTGGCAATAAACATCCCTGCCAGCGTAACCGATGCGCGCGGACTGGCATCTCTGTTTATAAAGAAGAGTGGTGCACGACTTTTGGCAAACCAGTTACCAGTACCAGGTAAAGCTTTGAAGCTGCAAAATGGCTCCCGCTACAATTTCCACCTAGTGACGAGGAACACCTTCGATGAAAGACCAACGTACGAGGATGTCTGGGAAGCATTACGAAGCCTGAGGGAGCATGTGCTTGAATTGAACGTGCATAGGCTAGCCATGCCCAAGATTGAATGTAGGCATTTAGATTGGCGAATAATCCGTAACATGGTAGAAGTAATCTTCCGAGACACCGAAGTGCAGGTACTGGTTTGCGGCCATGCTCGGGAGACACAGCCAACAGAGAAGACGGTCGCATGTTACTTCCATACAACTGGAAAATGCAACAAGGGGACCAGTTGCCGATACAGTCATCTCGTTCCAGTTTCCTAGCTAGTTCCAGGGGGAACTGTCTCTTAAGGAGGGGGCAATGTTACGCGAGCTACTGCAATAATATTCTCACTTAGTGCCCCCAGTGAAATCCCCGTATGAGACGACTATGGCTCCTCCGCCCAATTTTCGAGAAGCATACAGAATACGAAACATCGAGAATATCCAGTGAACCCGCCAGAACGCCGAAAGCTTTCTAGAATTACGGCGCGTGAGTATAAATAGGCCACAAGCATCGCCGCAGGCAATTAGTCAATCAGTCAGTGTTGATACCGAAGGAAAGTAATCGCGCATCGATAAAGTGTTTATTAAGTGACTCTCATATAAATTATAATTAGTGTGTTTAGTGTATTACATAAATTATTAAATAAGGACTTAATTACATATAAATCTGTAAATATAAATTAATTGTAAATATAAATTAGAATAAACGTTACAATATTCAGATTTTCAGATATAGATTAGTTTACTCCAATAATTGGTATTGTAGTCATTTAAAAACTGTGGTTTCTGTTTTCCGTTTCGTTTTTTTGGCAGTTCTAGAAAGATTTCGATATTATGTAAGTTGATATTTATCTGATTTATTATAGAATAATTATAATATAATATAATATAATATAATATAATATAATATAATATAATATAATATAATATAATATAATATAATATAATATAATATAATATAATATAATATAATATAATATAATATAATATAATATAATATAATATAATATAATATAATATAATATTATATAATGTAGTAAATAACAATTTTGAAGATATTATGATTTATAAAAATTGAAAAAAAACAAAATAACACGACATTAATGCTGAATTATCACAGCAAAATATATTACATTGAGTGCGTAAACCAAAATTTTCCTTCTACCTGGTACATCAAAAGTTCGTTTGATTATTAATTATTGATAATTTTTTAATTATTAGGGCTGGAGGTAGAAAGTATATACCAGTTAAACATATGGATAGCGAGTGGCATCAGTGGTGGCACTTGTACAATAACAAAAAAATAGCAATACGATATTTCATTATATTACAAGGTGATTTGTTCAAATCAAACCGAAATATTGCTCTGGCACATTGTGTATCGAGTGATATGCACATGTCACGTGGAATTGCTGTCACCTTTAAGTAAGTTAAAAACGTGTCTCATATGTATATAGAAATGTTACACACACGAAAATATTACTTTTAAAAAAGCTTTTATTTCAGAAAAAATAACTAATAGCGAATGTAATAATAGAATTTTTTATAATGTTTATTGTTATAATGTTACAAACGTAATCACAGAGATAAAAGAACAAGAGACACATGTTTTTAAAAGTATTTATATAAGAATAATGTCTATGTAGCACTTTCTTCGTGTGAACGTTTACATTTCTCCTCCCTCCTTTGGATTGACCTTCGTCCGCGAAGTCTCAGGGGCTTTTTCAAGAAGTTCTTGTAAAATTTGGACTTGTGCAGGTGGTAATTTCGGTCCAAAAAGGATTAAGGAAATTCTATTTCTTTTCTTCATGAAAATGGTTACAAAAAAGGCTAAAACAAATATTATTAGTAAAAGTGCAGTAATGCTGAGGCCGGTTGGAATAGGCGGTAAAACTTCTGTTTCTTCTATCGGTTGTAGTTGACCATGGGTTTCGGGGATTTTCAATTTTTCGGTGTCCAATCTATGGTCGGGCATCAATTTAATGGGAACAATATTTGGTAACGATATTTCGTGAATAGTCTTCTTGCCGTAAGTAATTCCTTCTATTGTTATTGGCTCGTCTGTCATTAGGAGACTGCTAACTGTAATTTCTTGCTCTTGAATTTTTGTTGGGTGAACGATACCTAACAAAATTGCTCTGCTAGCTTCTCTATCAAAGTTTTCAGTTACAATCATTTTTGTGCAATTTCGAATATTGGGTATTCGACATCTGGATTTGACAAATTTCGTACAGACTATGTATTCTGCTTCTCCTCTACATTCTTCGTACCATTTGTTATTGGCGTAGAAAGATGTGGGTGGAATAATCATAACGTGTCCATTATTAGGAAAGGGGTAAATTCTATGGGTAAGAAAGGTATTGGTGTGGAAAATTGGGATTTTTATTATTATGAACATTGTGTTTAGAGTTACGCAGATCAATGTTTTAGAGGATTCTATTCGTTCGTAGGGGTGTTCGTCATTAATAAGGAGGGCGTTTCTAGAATAGATTTTAATAAGTTCATTTTTTAGAGTTTCAAGTTCATTTAGAGTAAATATTTCAATATTTGAAAGATTTAAATGAGATAAAGTAATGGTTCGAATAAGTTTCATTAAGAATTCGTTAGTATTATCAGGATTTATGATTTCATTATGAAGAATGACGTATCCATCGAAATCAGCTGATAATTCATTAATAGCATCTGAGATTACAAGATTATTATTATTAATTTTGTCTAATAAGTTATTGAATCTTGTATCAAGAGATTGACAGAAAGATATTTGATTATTAAATTTTTTTATTATTTCGTTTTGTTTCAATTCTATAGCGGTTATATGTGTTTTAAGTAGGTCTAGGTCAGTGTCGTCTGGATTACCGGTGACGTATTTTATCGAAGTACCTAGAAAGTTGAATAAACCTTTTTTCTGTTTACGTGTGATTTTATGCAAATTATCTCTTGCTTCTCCAAGTAAATCAGAATATTGGGAAATTAATGTTGAAAGAGGGATATTTTTTAGGGGAATTTTCAAAAAAGTTCTTCTTCTAATTTATCTAAGTCAATGTGTAAAATGTGTCGGTGATAGTGGGATATTTCTCTCGGAATTCCGATTTCTTCAGCATAGTAACCGTTATTCGGAATCTCGTGGATTTTGAGAGGATGTCCTAGGGATAGGATTGTCCTCCTGTAAAGAATTATTTCCTTGATAATTTTTATTCGTTATTTTACGTAATCGTTTCACGTATTTTAAATGAGTACTAGTTTGGTTTTGTTTGTTTGTTTTACCTATAATTTTTGTTTTGTTTTTTTTTGTCTGAATCGGAGTATAGGGGGCCTGTAGTTTTGGTTTGTGTTTTTTCTTTGTAACGTATATGGTTTGTGTAGGATTAATTTCGGGTATAGGTTCGGCGTTTTGATTTTGTTTGTCCAATATTTCTTGCCTTTTTTCTTTTTGTTTTTGGTATAAGCTAGCTAAAAAGGGTTGCAATTCGTCTTTATGTTTTTGATTATACGTTTCATAAAGGGAAAGATCGAAATCGAAATGTATCTCTTCGGCATAGGGTCCATAAAGGATTGAAACTGGTGAGAAATTTGTAGAACTATGAATTGATTGGTTATAGATTAATATAGCAAGCGTGAAAATATCGTCAATGGGGTCTTGAGGATTTTGTTCTTGTAGAGTTCTGAGTTTTTCTATCAGTGTTGAATGGAATCTTTCAATGGGCGAGTTAGATGAGGAATTGTTAACTGTTGTGAAGTGAATTTCTATTTTGTGAAGTTTTAAAAATTCTTTTATTACTGCGCTATCACAAACGATTTTTCGGGCGTAATTATGGTGAGAAAAGTAATGCTTCAATTTACTTAAAATTGAAATGGATGTTTTGTCTGGAACTAGGGGGTTGTGGTCAGTTTCTACTATAAATTTTTGGGAATATAAGTAAGGGCGAAAATGCTTACATGAATCAATTATGGCTAATAATTCTTTTTCTACTGTTGAATAATTTTATTCAGCGGAATTCAAAGTGCGTGAGTAATACGCGATAGGGTGATTGTTTTGTGACAAAACAGAACCAATAGCAATGTTTGGTGCATCGGTAGTAAGGGTAAATGTAATTGAGAAATCGGGGTATTGAAGGACTGGGGCGTTGCTTAATAATTATTTACACTTTTCAAAACATTCTAAGTATTGAGGATTATTAATATCGATTACAGCTCCTTTGCGGGTACATCTGGAAAACGGGGATGTAATTTTTGCAAAGTTTGGGATAAATCGGCGATAATAGCCAATAAGTCCTAAAAATGATTTGATTTCTTTAATAGTTTTTGGAAGCGGAAACTTTTGAACAGCTTCTAGTTTGACAGGGTTCGGTTTTATTCCTTGAGGAGTGACGATATGACCAAGAAAGGCAACTTCTTTAGTAAGAAATTCGGATTTATTCAATTGTACTTTGAGATTTGTTTTTCGGAATACTTCAAAAATTTGGGCAATATGTACGAGGTGCTCATGTTGTGATTTGGAAAAAATAATAACGTCATCCATGTAAACAAAACAGGATTTGTAAAGGTAGGGTCGGAGGATATTATCCATCAATTTTTCGAAAGTGGAGGGACCATTCTTTAATCCAAATGGCATTCTTAAAAATTCAAAATGACCGTGAGGAACGGAAAAAGCTGTTTTTTCTATAGAATTGGGGTGGACTTCAATTTGATGAAATTCCTGAGCGAGATCGAGTGTTGTAAAGTAAGTAGCTTTACCTAAATTGTCAAGAATTTCGTCAATTTTTGAAAGGGGATACTTGTCATCTATTGTGTTTTCATTGAGTTTACGATAATCGATTACCATGCGAAATTTCTTTTCTCCGGATGCGTCCGCTTTTTTTGGTACTATCCAAACTGGGGCAGAGTAAGGAGATATGGAGGGTCTAATTATTTTGTTTTCTAATAGTTTATTTATTTGTTTCGTAATTTCTTCCTGCATCGTTTTGGGGTGTCTGAAACGTATATTGGATGTTCGTCTCGAGTTCTAATTTCATGCTTGATGGCAGAAGTAAAACTCAAGTCCGATTTTTCATCATAAAAAATGTCGTTAAAATTTTTACAAAGATTTAAAATTTTGTGTTTTTCTTCAAAATTTAAATATTGAGTTCTTATTAAGTTCGTGGGACCGTTGGAAATTTCATAATTATTAAGATTTTCAACATGTACAGTGTCAAGTTGCAATGGACTTGCTAATATGATTTCGTCTACCTAGCCGTCAGTGACTGTGTGAATAGATTCAGGAATTTTTATGTTATTTATTTAAATTTCCGGTAATATTATGTCACCGTGTGAAATGTCTACTGGAATTTTATTGTATAAAGTAGAAAAAGGAATTGTAATATTGAATTTTCTTAATGTCAGCGTTTTATTTTCATAGTCAATTAAGGCATTCAAACGTTCTAAGTCAAAATTTCCGAATAAAATATCGAAATCTTTACTCCAGTCGGCTATTCGAGCATCTATTGGTTCGTTAATGCCGAATTCTTCGAATAATGCTGTTTTGGTATTGAAAAAATATTTGTGAGTTAATTTCATAGCAGTCAGTAAAAATGGTTTTTCATATTTATGTAATGGGTTAAAATAAGTAGAAGCTTTTGGTGAAATAATACTGTCTGATCCTCCAGAATCAATAAGTACTTTTAAACCACTTTTTGGCATAATAAAATAAGGCAACTGGGGGCAATTTTTAATATTATTTAAACTTATAGAGGAGGTGGATCGTTGGTTGAACCTATCTGAAAATCCAGTCATTCTATCTCTTCTTCATTTTCAAAATTATTTATAGGAAATTCGGGTTGTTGTTCAGTGGTAGTATTTACATTAAAATGGTGAGTCCTTCTGGTAGAAGTACTCATAGGTTCATTTCTAGAATTAATTGTTTGTACACCACTCATCGGAGAATGGTAGGAGTTAATTTGGGGATTCGTGGAGTTTCTATGAAGTGGAGAGCGATTAAAAGATTGAAAATCATTATTTCTAAAATTATTAGGTTGAAAATTATTTCTAGGAACATTTGTATTGTTTCTAGGAAGATTGGTGCTATTTCTATAAAAATTTGTATTATTTGAAAGAGCGTTTCGGAATGAATTGAAATTCGGTGGAGGCTGCCTGTTGAAATTTTGTTGAGTATTATTGCGTGAATAGTTGGGTCTTAAATTTGGTGGTGGAGCATAATTATTAGGCTTGTTTGTCGGCGAAAAATGGTTTTTATTTTGTTGACCTTTTAAAAAGTTCATGTACTGCTGTTGATTTTTGTGGTTATCGTAAGCAATACATTTTTGAAGTGCTTCTTCTAAGCAAGCTATTTGGAAGTGCGATAGATATTCACAATATGGTTCGTTAATTCCTGTACAAATGGTTTTCAATGCAAAATTTTTGAAATACGGGGTTTTAAAATTAACAGTCGGTTCTTTGTCATTTAATGTAATGTAATAAATCATTTAAATTATTGGATACTCTTTGGTGATATTGGTCATAGTTTTCGTTAGTTTTTTGAACAGTCGTAGACAGTTGTGTCACTAGTATGTCTTCGGATCGTCTGTCACCGTATTTAGAAAGTAAAGCGGGTCTTATGTCAGTCAGTCATTTTTAGAAGTGTCAATACTGTTTAAACTAATATCAGCTAATAATAAATGTAAATTTCACAATATGGTTCGTTAATTCCTGTACAAATGGTTTTCAATGCAAAATTTTTGAAATACGGGGTTTTAAAATTAACAGTCGGTTCTTTGTCATTTAATGTAATGTAATAAATCATTTAAATTATTGGATACTCTTTGGTGATATTGGTCATAGTTTTCGTTAGTTTTTTGAACAGTCGTAGACAGTTGTGTCACTAGTATGTCTTCAGATCGTCTGTCACCGTATTTAGAAAGTAAAGCGGGTCTTATGTCAGTCAGTCATTTTTAGAAGTGTCAATACTGTTTAAACTAATATCAGCTAATAATAAATGTAAATTTCCGTCAGTAATGTCGTTAAAAATGCTCATGAATAAAAGGAAAACTTAGGATAAGTACTTACAATAGGACGAACACGAATGTTGCCCTCTGCATGTCACTTTTCACTGAGTTCGACGAATCTTCGTTAAACAACTGAAGGTGACCAGGAAACGTAGGGGTTTCTGTACGAAAATCCTGTTCGCAGCGCCAGAAATGTTAAACACACGAAAATATTACTTTTAAAAAAGCTTTTATATCAGAAAAGATAACTAATAGCGAATGTAATAATAGAATTTTTTATAATGTTTATTGTTATAATGTTACAAACGTAATCACAGAGATAAAAGAACAAGAGACACATGTTTTTAAAAGTATTTATATAAGAATAATGTCTATGTAGCACTTTCTTCGTGTGAACGTTTACATTTCTATATACATACTACAAAACCATTTATAATAAAATTATAGCTTAAGACAATTTCACTTATAACTTTTAGGCGAAAATTTGGCGGGGTCCACCATTTACTTGGGCAAAACCAAAGAAGTGGAGGAATGGCTTGGCAATACACCCAAGGGAGGTATATTTTTTATTTAGTAACCAAGCATAATTATTTTGATAAGCACAACTACAGGAGTATTTTCATGAGTCTTCGTAAATTACGAGATTTCATTGATGAAAATAATGTACCTGACTTGGCTATACCTAGATTAGCTTGCGGCAGAGATAAGAAAAACTGGAAGCTTGTTAAACTCATGATAAGTTTCCTGTTTCGAAACAGTAAGTGCCGTATACATCTATATGGATGAATTTTTCATCATTGATAAAAGTGGTATAAATAGGGCTCCTGGCGAACCTTCCACTTAAAAAAAAGGTAACGCGCCCCTGCCAGATCTGCGTGGACAGAGCTTGAGCTGCAATACCTCCTGGGTGGGTGTGGAAAGTTGCATTATCTTCCTATTTTGCGTAATACGACAGTCGTTTGCTAAATTAATGAAAAATGGAATTTTTTAAATTTCCTATTTTGCGTAATACGACCCTTCTATCCCCTCGAGCAAGGAATTATTTTACAAAAACACGTTATTATACATCGAAAGTAAGCTGCCTGAGCATATTTCATATTGGCAGTCGTTTGCTAAATTAATGAAAAATGACATTTTTTAAATTTCCTATTTTGCGTAATACGACCCTGCTATTCCCTCGAGCAAGGAATTAGTTTACAAAAACACGTTATTATACATCGAAAGTAAGCTGCCTGATCATATTTCATATTGGCAGTCGTTTGCTAAATTAATGAAAAATGACATTTTTTAAATTTCCTATTTTGCGTAATACGACCCTGCTATCCCCTCGAGCAAGGAATTATTTTACAAAAACACGTTATTATACATCGAAAGTAAGCTGCCTGATCATATTTCATATTGGCAGTCGTTTGCTAAATTAATGAAAAATGACATTTTTTAAATTTCCTATTTTGCGTAATACGACCCTGCTATCCCCACGAGCAAGGAATTATTTTACAAAAACACGTTATTATACATCGAAAGTAAGCTGCCTGATCATATTTCATATTGGCAGTCGTTTGCTAAATTAATGAAAAATGACATTTTTTAAATTTCCTATTTTGCGTAATACGACCCTGCTATCCCCTCGAGCAAGGAATTATTTTACAAAAACACGTTATTATACATCGAAAGTAAGCTGCCTGACCTAATTTCATCTTGACAGTCGTTTGCTAAATTAATGAAAAATGGCATTTTTTAAATTTCCTATTTTGCGTAATACGACCCTGCTATCCCCTCGAGCAAGGAATTATTTTACAAAAACACGTTATTATACATCGAAAGTAAGCTGCCTGAGCATATTTCATATTGGCAGTCGTTTGCTAAATTAATGAAAAATTACATTTTTTAAATTTCCTATTTTGCGTAATACGACCCTGCTATCCCCTCGAGCAAGGAATTATTTTACAAAAACACGTTATTATACATCGAAAGTAAGCTGCCTGATCATATTTCATATTGGCAGTCGTTTGCTAAATTAATGAAAAATGACATTTTTTAAATTTCCTATTTTGCGTAATACGACCCTGCTATCCCCTCGAGCAAGGAATTATTTTACAAAAACACGTTATTATACATCGAAAGTAAGCTGCCTGATCATATTTCATATTGGCAGTCGTTTGCTAAATTAATGAAAAATGACATTTTTTAAATTTCCTATTTTGCGTAATACGACCCTGCTATCCCCTCGAGCAAGGAATTATTTTACAAAAACACGTTATTATACATCGAAAGTAAGCTGCCTGAGCATATTTCATATTGGCAGTCGTTTGCTAAATTAATGAAAAATTACATTTTTTAAATTTCCTATTTTGCGTAATACGACTCTGCTATCCCCTCGAGCAAGGAATTATTTTACAAAAACACGTTATTATACATCGAAAGTAAGCTGCCTGATCATATTTCATATTGGCAGTCGTTTGCTAAATTAATGAAAAATGACATTTTTTAAATTTCCTATTTTGCGTAATACGACCCTGCTATCCCCTCGAGCAAGGAATTATTTTACAAAAACACGTTATTATACATCGAAAGTAAGCTGCCTGATCATATTTCATATTGGCAGTCGTTTGCTAAATTAATGAAAAATGACATTTTTTAAATTTCCTATTTTGCGTAATACGACCCTGCTATCCCCTCGAGCAAGGAATTATTTTACAAAAACACGTTATTATACATCGAAAGTAAGCTGCCTGAGCATATTTCATATTGGCAGTCGTTTGCTAAATTAATGAAAAATTACATTTTTTAAATTTCCTATTTTGCGTAATACGACCCTGCTATCCCCTCGAGCAAGGAATTATTTTACAAAAACACGTTATTATACATCGAAAGTAAGCTGCCTGAGCATATTTCATATTGGCAGTCGTTTGCTAAATTAATGAAAAATTACATTTTTTAAATTTCCTATTTTGCGTAATACGACCCTGCTATCCCCTCGAGCAAGGAATTATTTTACAAAAACACGTTAATATACATCGAAAGTAAGCTGCCTGACCTAATTTCATCTTGACAGTCGTTTGCTAAATTAATGAAAAATTGCATTTTTTAAATTTCCTATTTTGCGTAATACGACCCTGCTATCCCCTCGAGCAAGGAATTATTTTACAAAAACACGTTATTATACATCGAAAGTAAGCTGCCTGAGCATATTTCATATTGGCAGTCGTTTGCTAAATTAATGAAAAATTACATTTTTTAAATTTCCTATTTTGCGTAATACGACCCTGCTATCCCCTCGAGCAAGGAATTATTTTACAAAAACACGTTATTATATATCGAAAGTAAGCTGCCTGATCATATTTCATATTGGCAGTCGTTTGCTAAATTAATGAAAAATGACATTTTTTAAATTTCCTATTTTGCGTAATACGACCCTGCTATCCCCTCGAGCAAGGAATTATTTTACAAAAACACGTTACTATTGTAAGACATTTTTTTTTTCTCACCCTGTTATTCTTAAAATAGTTTTCGTTTCAAGTAAAATAAATTAAATCATGGGTACACCCTAATATTTCAGAAATGCATTTCTCGACAATTATCTGAAATAGATAAGTAAAATATCACATTGTCACGTAGCCTTCGAGGTCACGAAAGGGGAAAGAAAGGTTTTAAGAATGATTTGGGTTTTAGTTGCTAGAAGATAACTAAAGTGTTCACTTGAGTCGGATAAATTTAAATATATAAAATATAGTGTGTATTGTGGTGCATGTCAGAAATTAAATAGGTGAGTCTATCTCACAGAGTAATTCAGTTTTGCCTGTTATTTGATATTTGATTTTAAAAGATATTTTATCACATAGAGTATAGTATATTTGCTAATTATTTTTAATAATTACTTTGTTTAAAGTTCTTTAATATTCAACGTTATTAAGAACATTAATTTGTTGTTGCATTTCCTATTCATCCAATCCTACTGCACTGTGGAGAGTTTGTGCCACTTGCAGTCTAACTCATATACCTATACTGTACTGTGGAGAGTTTGCGCCACTTGCGGTTTGTCCATTCCTGATACAGGGTGACTTCTCACGTCACCCATATCTCCTTCCACCCCCCTGTATTGTGGAGAGCTTGAGCCACTTGCAGTGTAACCTTATTTAGCTGTACTGTGGAGAGTTTGTGCCACTTGCAGTAGTTATAATATTGTTTGTGGAGAGTTTGTGCCACATATTCCTTACATGCACTGGGGAGAGTTTGCGCCCCTTGCACCTTTCCTAATAACCCTAAATACTTACTATTAGGCATTTATTTTTGATCAAGTGAAGTTTTAACTTTACTTTAGTACTGATATACATAATCACAGTTCAAACACATAAGATGCACCTTGTATATTATTAATACTTTCATTAATTTTGGGGATTTCAACTATACTAATCGTTAGTTAAATAATTAATCATTATTTATGGCAAATTGAATACTCAGAGTGTTTTTCTATCTAATTCCAGGTACGTCATCTCGGTTGTTCAACCTACTTGGACCATGTCCACATGGACTGTTCAATTAAATCCAGGCATCACGTCCAGTGTCTTGTAAATAGTTATTTTCAACATTTAGATTTGTTTTATTATCTATATTATAAACAATTGAATGTAAGTACACAGTAAGTAATTAAAAGTTAAATTCTAATTAAATATATCAATCTTTACAAATTACTCATTCTCCTCAAGTCAAGTTTTTTTTATGCATTACACTATACATCGAAAGTAAGCTGCCTGATCATATTTCATATTGGCAGTCGTTTTTTTAAATTTCCTATTTTGCGTAATACGACCCTGCAGTTCCTTGAAGTTGAAAATATTTTCGTAAATCACCTTCTTAGGTATACGTCAAAAGTTATCCTTTCGACTTACGAACAAATTTTGTCTTTTATTGTCGTTTGCGAAAACAATCGTATCATCTCTTATTTTTGATTTTCATATTGTCACGGCTTTATCAATAAAATAGTATTTGTTAGATAGATTTCGAGAAATAACAATTGAAATAAGATATACCAACTATTAGTTAAGTCAGATTAAATATTTCATTCAGTTTGCATGTATATATCATTCACCATTTTTTTAAGTACGCACGCCACTGAACGATCGGGTGCGGTCGGAACTTTAGGATCCAAAGCTGCTACTTTTTAAGGTGATAAGCCCAATTTAACAATTGACGAAAACGTTAATACCCAGGAAGAAGGACCAATAATTCTGGCACTGTCTAAATCAAATGTAAATGGAAATCTCGATAGAAATGATAATTTTGTAAATGATAGAGAGAAATTTAAACTTGAATTGATGGAAATCATAAACACCCTTAAGTGTTATGAACAGCTGGAGATAGCCAAGAAGACCTTAGCTCCTCTCGTGTCCACTTTGGCAGCATTTAGTGCCTCAAAAAATACATATGTTTCTAAGCATAATCAAAATGTACACCATAAAAAGAAGATTGCCCAGCAACGTCGTCTCTTTAAGACAAAAAAAATCATGTACGTACCAAAAAGGATGAGATAACCAAACCAGATGGTCAAGAAGCTAATACATTTGCATTAAAAATGTTAGGTACTTAGTAAATGAAATGTATGTTTTTCCAATAAAAAAAAACATTTTAAGACATCAATGCTGTATACCTTCTTCAATCATTTTCCTTGCCCTTGTCGATAAATCTCAATCATTTTCCTTCGCCTCCTCGAATAAATATCAAATAATTTCAAATTTGTATTCCACATGAAGTGCAAAACTAGGTTACCGTACCAGCACTAAAGCGCATGCGCACAATATCATGAAAAGTGTATTCCTTACAGCTAGCCGCCAGTACGAGTATCTGTGTTATCACTGTTATCTATGACGAGTATCGAATATCCTTTATTTTGACTTGAACCATAGAGAAATTATTGCATTATATTTCTATGACTTTATTCATCAACGTAGGTATGAATTCCTGCAATTACCGCCTCCTCTATATTCGACCGGTCGGACGTCTTCTTCGCACAGTATATTCTCTTTAAAGGTATATGGGTTAACCCGCACAGATCATCTACTCATTCTTCTTTCCCCGTCCCGGTAACAGCTCAGGGGATAATTTACCCACTACTTTGGATGGGTCACTTACTGTACTAACGATACGTAGAGGTCCATAAAGAAAAAGAAAAAGACTAGATCTAGAACCGTCCAGAACAGTCTGGAACACATTGAAAAGTATAAAAGGCGTGACAAATGGACATTTTCAAAAATTTGACAGTTAATTTTCGTTAATTTTTTTGTGCACGTCGATACAATCGAGTCTTTCTTTTTGTGGTACTTCAAATGGCACCAAATCTCGATCAACGTGGAGACTTCCTATGCCGATAGAAAACTCCTCACAGGTACGTCGAAGGGGGAGAAACGCTGCTGAAATGGTACTTCCTTTGCCACTATCAGACCCAGCTAAAAGGAGAATCAAAGCTTTGATGAAAGTCCAGCCGAAGACTGTAAAAATCGGAGCAAAATTTTACACCTTTTGGTACGTCAATATGACAAGTTGCGCCGAAAAGATGAACAAAAAAAAATAGTAAATGGTGCTTGAGAGCCAACTCAAGCAACCGAGAAAGTATCCCAATAAATTATTTGTTTTTTTTTGTAAAAAAAATATTAATAAAAATTTAAAAAATAATCCGTTATTTATTTACTCAAAAGCAAAGCCGAGGGGGGGTTCATTCATTCATAAATTGGGTTGTGCTCATCAGCCCAGGCACTTGATCTGAATCTTTGTACCATTTCCCATGTTATCTACTTCCATTCCAGAAGCTTCGTGTCTTCTATAAAGGTCACTAGTTTGACTGGAGGGATTTTCAGTAGTTGTGATGGATGTATAACTTCCTCTCCAAAGTGCTTCCGTCTAAGTTCTTGTAAGTCTTGTGTATGTGAGTAGGTGTTTCATCATCAAGTTCACATTTTCTGCACATCGGTTCACTAACTTTGCCCATATTGTACAGATGTTTCCTTAAGGTGCAGTGTCCAGTCACCAGGTCGGTAACTGTCTTCAAATGTCTCTTACCCAGTTTCAGTAGCCTGGTTGAGAGTTCCTTGTCTACCTTGTTCAGTAAACTCTTCGTATGAAGGTGCCCTTGTGTCACCCTCCATTTGAATTGGTGTTCCCTATCTAGCCAGTTCCCGATTTCCCCTCTTATACAATCTTTTGTGATTCCACAAAACGGTTCCGGACCTATGAAGTCTCCTTTAGAGCCTTCTTTAGCTAACTGGTCCGCCATTTCATTACCTGCAATACCCTCATGTGCCGGCACCCATATTAGAGACACTTTGTTGTCTCTTGCCAGCCTGTTGAGAGATTCTTTGCAGTTTTTCACCAGTCTAGGATTACTGATAGCCTTAAGCAGAGCCTGGCTATCAGTGAATATTTCAATTTTTTGTCCGGTATATCCTCTTCTGATGTTTTCATCAATACAGGCTATAGCAGCAATCGTCTCTGCTTGAAACACAGTCGTATATCGACCAAGGCTAAAGAACATTCTCTTTCTAGGTCCTTTT
Source organism: Lochmaea crataegi (assembly GCA_947563755.1). Lineage (NCBI taxonomy): Eukaryota > Metazoa > Arthropoda > Insecta > Coleoptera > Chrysomelidae > Lochmaea > Lochmaea crataegi. The sequence goes on along the minus strand of OX387425.1, from coordinate 45,657,114 downwards.
ATACCAGCCCCAGTGCCATTGTTTGTTTTGGAGCCATCGGTGAACCAGATGATTTCTCCAGAATTACCTGGGTGCATCACCTGTTCCCTAGATGGGATGATGATATTCACTCGCTCAGTGAATATATTCTCTGGTGTCATGCTATCGAAACTCATGTGAAATATGGGTTCGTCTAGTAATGTCCCAGTTGTATCAGTGTGTCCTTCTCGAAGATTGTTCGGGGACCATAAGTTTCCCGATTTCAGCCTAAGAATTGCCATCATTGCCTCCGCTCTTATAAAAAGTTCTAGAGGAGGAAGTCCAATAAGGGCTTCCATTGATGCCGCCCCCGTGCTGTTCATTGCCCCGGTAATACCAAGAAGCGCTTGTCTTTGGATTGCAGTTAACATATTAACTGCAGAGGACACTTCTGTCCTCCTCCACCAGACTATTGTTCCATAGGTGATCGTTGGCCTTATCACAGTTGTGTAGAGCCAGTGAACCACCTCAGGTCGTATTCCCCAGGTTTTGCCCATAACTCTTCTGCATTGCCAGAAAAGCCTAGTCGCCCTGGTAGTAATTTTTTCCAGGTGTGCCTTCCAATTCAGTTTGGAATCAAGGGTCACTCCCAGATATTCGACTTCTTTGGATATTTCTAGTTCTTCTCCGAACAACAGTACTCTACCCTGCAGGAGAACTCTTCTATTCGTAAAAGCAACTAGTTTTTTTTTTATTAACTGAAAGGTCCTCTGTAAGGCACCATTCCTCCACAGTTCGCAGTGCTTCATGTAGGACATTCATAACCACCTCCGGGAATTTCCCATTGGTGACAATCACCATGTCGTCCGCAAAGCCCTGCGTCCATATGCCTTGATCATTCAACCTACAGATCAAGTCATCCACAACTAGGTTCCACAAAAGTGGTGAAAGTACTCCACCTTGAGGACCTTTAGTTGTCCTAACAGTGAATGTTTTATCATGCATATGTGCTGTTAATCTCCTATGCTCAAGCATGGATCCTATCCATTTGCATGTGGTACTGTTGATCCCTCTGTTTTTAAGGGATCTGTTAATTGATGACATCGATGTGTTGTCAAAAGCACCTTCGATGTCTAGAAATCCTGCAAGGGCTACTTCCTTATGATTCAGGCTCCTTTCGAGACCTGAGACCAAATTATGCAGGGCAGCTTCACCTGATTTCCCTGCTTGATAAGCCCATTGTAGTCTATGTAGAGGGATGCTCTTAAGCGCTCCTTCTTGTAAATACATTTGTAAGACTTTTTCCATGGTTTTCACCATGAATGATGTCAGACTGATTGGTCGGTAGGATTTAGCCTGGGTGTACGCTTCTTTTCCTGGTTTAGGAATAAACACCACCTTTGACTCTCTCCATGCAATTGGTATATACCCTAGAGCATGGCTGCTTCGAAGTATTAGAACTAAAGGACCCATTATGATGTCTAGTCCCTCTTGCAGAAGCTTGGGGAATATGCCATCTGGTCCTGGAGTTTTGTAGGGGTCAAATGAGTTTACGGCCCATCTGATAAGATGGGGTCTGAATATCTTATTCGTGAGCTCCCAGTCCTCTTTGGTTGCCTTTGTTTTGGCAACCGGCCTGTTGTCAGAGCTTGACTCTATCTTTACCAAACCTGGAAAGTGCACACTGAGGAGATGCTCTAGAGCCTCTGCCTCAGTATTTGAAAACTTTCCGCTCGGCAACTGAATAGAGCCAAGTTTGTTAGAAGTATCCCTTTTGAGAATCCTGTTGATTCTGACGCTGTCAGGGACACCTTGCATGTCCTCACAGAATTCTCTCCAGGACTTCTCTTTGGATTCTTTTATTTTTGTATTGTATGTACCTAGTTTAGCCTTATACGCTTCCCAGTTACCCGTTTTTTTCGCTTTGTTGAAAAAGCGTCTTGTTTCTTTCCTTAGCGATGTCAGCTCTTTATTCCACCATACGGCTTGTCTAGAAGAGCGACTCTCCTTTATCGGATAGTTGTTATGATAAGAGGTCAGTGTACACTGTTGCAGCCATACGGCTGCTCCCTCTAAATCCTCAGCAGTTTTTGGTATGCCTGAGTGTGAACGGATTTTAGAAAGCAGGTCCTCTTTATAAGATACCCAGTCAGTGCTCTTAGGATCCCTGTATGTTCTAATAACCGATTTTTCTACGTTAATTTCATAGTATATTTGGGCATGATCAGATAAAGATGGTTCATCCGATACATGCCACTTTCGAATCATCTCCCTGACACGTAAAGTGCAAAGAGTTACATCTATCAATGATTCCCCCCTCGATGTTCTAAATGTAGGCGTATTACCCACATTCGCAATATCAAGTTCAGTAGTACATAGATAGTCAAATAGTTTCTTACCTCTGGTGTTGTTGTCTTTGGTGCCCCAACTGCTATGGTGTGCGTTGGTATCAGCCCCTACAATGGCATCCAGATTATGTATAATATAAATCTTTATTATCATAAATTTGTACATTGTATTTATATTGTGCGTTACTAGAACAAACCTATTGTTCAACTACTCATGATCTATGAGCAGCAATAGATCACGGCATATGCCGCTACGCCGGTGTTCGGGCTCCACTAGAACTCCAATATTTACAGAATTTCCCTCGATTCAGGCTCCTTGCATGTAGCATAATCCATAAGTTTTGGCTGTAAATGATATATAATCGAAACGTCCGAACTAAACAGCTAGCGTTCCCTCAGAGATTTTGTTGTAATGTCTCTGAAAAGCTTGCGAAAAACAGAGTCACATGCTAAAGGTTCGATTTAGGTTAGGTCAGAAGAAATAAAATGAAAATATGGATGAACTTTAATGCATAGTAATTAATAAAATGAAATCTATGCTACTGATAAAATGTTTTTATATGTACACACATGTGCCCTCCATTCATTCTTATTTACAACGCAGTCACCCTCTTTCATCCTTCTTCATGCATTTATTTCTGAAATATATATGTACAAAGTTTACAAAATTTACATAATTTGGTGTTGAAGTGTAGTTAGGCTCTGGTAGAAACTCGATTGGGAGGTTAGCGTCAGAGATGTTAGCGTGCAAGAGTTTGTACCCTAGGTACTTGCTTGCGCGTTGTGCTTTCATTGTCTCCTTGATGCTATCCGGGAGGCAATAATTGTAATATTTCACCGTCAGTGAGTATAAATAGTCTTTTATAAATGGAATGTCGGCTTGTTGATGAATTAGTGTGTTTCTTGGGAGTCTGTTGACGGCTCCTTTCCACACCGCCATTCTTATGCATTTATTCTGCACAACTTGCATATACTCGTATTGAAGATTGCTGGTGTCCCAGAAGATCGGGTAGCTGTATGTCATACAGCTGCCGCATAGCCACTTTGGCTTTTGAAACTTGTGATTTTATATGCAAGTTGTGCAGTGTATTGTGTTGTATGATATATCCCAGGTATCTTACCGAGGATTTCGGTTCGATTTGGGATTGTTGTATTTTTAAGTTTCTCGAGATGTGCGTGTTCAACCGGAAGAAGCCTTTAAGGACCATATATTCCGTTTTGGAGGTATTGAGCACCAGCTTGATCCTAATAAGGTACGGAATTATTTTGTGATTTAAGTGTTTTTCAATTTTATTAAGAGCAGAGTCCGCTGTCATCGCTGTTTGGACTAGACATACGTCATCTGCATATAGCGCAGTCAGCAGGGAGCTGCTAGTTGGAAAGTCTGATGTAAACAGCGAGTACAGGGTGGGAGAGATTACCGAGCCTTGCGGTACCCCTGCTTGCGTCATATATGGTCCTTGTTCAGCGTTACCGATCTTCATGAAGAATTTCCTTTCATCCAGGTACGAGTTCAGAAGTGATATTAAATATCCCGGAATGCCAAGCTCAGTCAGCTTGAAGATAAGCCCGGGTAGCCAGACGGAGTCAAATGCCTTACGAATGTCCAGAGAGACAAGTATCGAGGGGTGTTTATTTCTAAAACCTTCTCTGGTATAGTTGATAACTCTGATGAGTTGTGATGGACATCCGTGCTCGGCTCTGAAACCAAATTTCTCCTCCGGGATTAGCTTCATGCAGTTTACCGTTTTCTCAAGTCTATTCAATATCACTCTGTCTATTTTAGCTAGATTGCTCATCAATGAGATAGGACGATAGTTATCAATCGAGTTCCTACCTTGAGGCTTTTTTGGGACCGGAATTACATTGGCAAGTTTCCAGTTTGTTGGATAGTAGCCGGACTGTAAAATGTAGTTGGTAATTTTAACAATCATAGTAATTACTTTCGGGGGGAGGTTTTTAATTAAAATATTATGAATTCCATCCCTGTCAGGTGCGGTTTTGATTTTAGATCTGTTGACTATTTGGTATATTTCTTTATTGGAAGTAAGCGTTTTGTTAGGCAGTGGATGTCTGATATTTTTGATCTTCTCGAACTGGTCAATAATGAATATATGTTCCTCGTTCGAGGGCATGTTATGCATGTTTGTAATGGTGTCTCCGTCAACGTCAATTTTTGTCACCCCTTGTCTTTTTTTACGAGTTTTTTTCATGACACCCCAGAAATTTTCATCTCTGGAGTCCAGGTTTTCTAGGAAGTTATTCCAGTTGTTGTTCCTGTATGTTGTGATGTCCGCGTTGATTTCTTTCTGTAGGTCCAGCATGTCGTCTTTGTATATTTTGATTCTCGTCCTTTGCCATTCTTTGCGTGCTTTGTTTCTGATTTTCATCTTGTCTATGATTTTGTCGGGGAGTTTATCGGTTTTTCCATGTATGGTAACCGTCTTAGTAGTCGAGTCTCTGGCAGCAATGATCTTTGTTTGAAGATCTGCTATTATTCTGTCTAGTTCTTCGTTTGTCATTATACTTTCTAAAATACTTGTGTTGTTATTTAGAAGACCCTCTATTGTGCCCAGTCAGTTGTCTTAAAATCGTGGAATGTTTTATTGGTAATATTTGTCGTGTGGTTAAGTTTCAGAATAATTTGTAGGGGGTCATGGTCCGATGAAAGCGCACTTATTGTCCTGAGTCTTTTAATTCCGTCGATGTTTTTACCGATTGCAATATCCAGAGTATTCGGAGAGTCTCCTGAGAAAGGATAGTAAGTGGGATTCGAAGTACTGTAGATATTGCAATCTGCGTTTTCGCAGAACGTTCGGAGAATTCTCCCATTGAAATTTGATTTTTTGCATAGTGAATCCCAGTCAGGATGTCTGCAGTTAAGATCACCTATGAGTAGAGTTCGGTTGTTTAACGAGAAGATATCCTCAAGTTCTAGCGTTGTAATTTTATTATCTGGGGTGTTGTACGCCCCGATTACTAAGAGATTATTATTTACTAGAATCGCAATATGTTCCATAGAAGTGTTTAACTGTTCAGTAACCTTATAATTAACATGCTTTTTGACTAACACAAGCATCCCACCCCCATGTGTGGCCCTGTCCTTTCTATGAATATTATAATAAGTATTCCTGATTTTCAGTGTATTTCCCGGATTGAGAAAAGTTTCACCAATGAATAGGATATCGGGTTTATATTCTCTTAAGAAATGAGAAATGTCATTGGTTTTATTACTAATGCCCCTAATATTTATATATACAATGTTAATCTCGCCTTTAATACGTGTATCTGTACCCCACATAGCTTTAGAAATTATACATATCAATGTTCTGGACGAATCTATTATACACTGTGTCCGTAAAGTATGGAACAAATTCATTTTTAGCTAAACAGACCATTTTAAGAAATAATCCTGAAACACGTCGATTTTTGATTTTAATTTACCGTTTTTTAAAAAAATAATCTAATATACAGGGTGAATTACTTTCGACTAATGACGTCACCGTCATTTTTTTTAAATGGAACACCCCCATTTTGTCTCAATTTTCGGATTACTCTAGCTGAGTTGATTCCAAAAATGTATCACATGTTGATTCCAATTGGTACAGGGTGGACAAAAATACAATAGTTTTGTGTGTGCTCGTAAAGTAACGCGTAACATTCTTTATTAGTTAAATTAACAACATTATCAAAAATACTTATTGTCTAGCGGACAGAATGTGATGAAATACATGACTTTATAAATGTTCGAACTGTAGCCCTTGCTGTATTTGACAGTAACCCAAACGGTGTACAAATTCTTGTTGAACCTTGTTTATTGTGTCTTGAGAAATATTGTTTATTGCTGTCCGAATTCTCTCTTTTAATTCTTGAATATTTGCTGGTTTCGTTTGATACACAACATTCTTCAGATGGCCCACATCAAATAATCCGAAGGATTGAAATCTGGTGACCTCGCTGGCCATTCAATAGGTCCACGTCTACTAATCCACCTGTTCGGAAAAATTTCATCTAGGTACCTTCTAACATCTACAGCATAATGTGGAGGTGCACCATCCTGTTGAAACCATAAACTTTCATCAAAACCTCCAGGATTACGTCTGCTGGGAAACAAATTACGTAAAGTAGGTACGAGATACCCCCTTAAAAACTCAAGGTACGTTGCCCCGTTTAAATTACCTTTGATAAAGTAGAGTCCGATGATTCGATTTCTTACAATTCCAGCCCATACATTTACCTTTTGCGGGTATTGTGTATGATGCTCACGCATCCAGTGGGGGTTTTCTTTTGCCCAGTATCTACAATTCTGACGGTTAACCTCGCCATTTAACGTGAAAGTGGCCTCATCAGAAAAAATATTGTTTTGTATCAAGAGAGGGTCTCGGTGACATTTATCCATCATTTTTTCGCAAAATTGGATTATTCTATCGGGATCATCTTCGTTTAATTCCTGCAAAGTTTGGTTTTATAAGGATGTCATTTTTCAAGCTTGATTAGTTTGTGTACCGTTGTTTTGCTAATACCGATATCGCGACTAACTTTACGCACAGAAGTGTGCGCATCTTCAAAACTAAGTAAAACATCTAATGCTGTATCAGCATTTGCAGAGGGACGACCTGATTTGCGTACATTTTCAACCGTACCAGTTTCTCGAAATTTCTTTTCAATCTTACTGACTGTTGAACGCGTTATAGGTCTTTCTGGATATTTACCATTAAACAAATTGCACACTTCCTTCTGAGTTCGCGATCTGTCTCCATACCCAATCATCATAAGTTTTTCAATTTTTTATTTACACTTAACTCTATTTCTACTTCAAATTAAATCTAAGCAATAATTAAAACATTCACGAATACCAAAAATATTGTAGTACTAAACTGTCACTGAACATCAAATAATTTCTTTCATATTCTGTCTGCTAGACCACAAGTACCAAACATGTTTGGAAACAGCTCATTTTTATTAATCTAAAAATGTAACAAACTACAGGGTGTTACATTTATACCAATTGCCGCTAGACAATAAGTATTTTTGATAATATTGTTAATTCAACTAATAATATTTAACGCGTTACTTTATGAGCACACACAAAACTATTGTATTTTTTTCCACCCTGTACCAATTGGAATCAACATGTGATACATTTTTGGAATCAGCTCAGCTAGAGTAATCCGAAAATTGAGACAAAATGGGGGTGTTCTATTTAAAAAAAATGACGGTGACGTCATTACTCGGAAGTAATTCACCCTGTATATTAGATTATTATTTTAAAATACGGTAAATTAAAATCAAAAATCGACGTATTTAAGGATTATTTCTTAAAATGGTCTGTTTAGCCAAAAATGAATTTGTTCCATACATTACGGACACAGTGTATGTCATAAACTTATCAATTTTACTACTTGCCTGGAGCATGTTGTTATAGAGGTCGGTCACAGCTCTTGTCAGTTCATCGAGGTTGATGAGCTCGTTGAGTTTCATAAAGATGCTGTTAAGATTAAGCATCTTCCCAAAGTCGTCATCATTCGTGTTATTCTGGCTTGGGCGTGTGAAGCCTGCTCTGCGGTTTGTAGTGATGTCCGTCACCTCAGACTTTTTCTCCGTCCAGGGATTCGACTGGGGTAGGGGTGCATCTCGGAACTTCTGAGGGTTTGGCCTAGCTTGAGATCTCCTTTCCTCCAGGTATTGTTTTCTTTTTTTCATATATAGGGCATCTGTCAGAGTTGGCGGGATGGTCGCCTTGACAGTTGCAGCACTTCGCGGGTACTGTGGGGCTCTTCGTGCATTCTGCGGTTTTGTGGGATCCGGCGCACTTCAGGCATCTGGGAGGACGGCCACGGTTGGAAGTTGCATGGCCCCATTGCTGGCAAGTATGGCATTGAATTATTATTTTCTGTTGCTTACGTCTTTCCCAGATGATTCGTGTACTTTCTACCACCCTGACATGTTTGTAGCGTGATCGTAGGGGAGGTTACAATTAGGAAGAGAGGTCTTCCTTTGGTATTCATCCTGTAAGCCTCCTTTACTTCGATTTGGTAAAGTCGATCAAGATCATCTTTGATATCCTGTGGTTCGATATCAGCTGCAAGTCCTCGTAGTACAAAGGCATGTGCTTTATCCTCCTTCCTCGTATATGTGTGGAAGGGGATTTTTTCTTTAGATAATATCTCTTTGAGTGAATTATAATCGGATTGCTCTTGAGTGAATATAACAACAGAATTGTTGTTATATTTCATCTCAAAATTGCCTTTAACATCTTTCTTGAGGAGATTTATCATCAATTTGTGATCGGCCACGCGCCCGTCTGCGACGATCGGGGGCACATTTTTTTGCTGTTAACTATTTCCTTCGTAGAGCTTTTCTGTGAGGAGGAATTTTTGTTGGAAGTTTTGCCTTTGGATATTTTGCTGGCCTGGGTGGTGGGTTGTCTAGTTTCGTCTTCGCTACGTTCTCTATTCACAATATTTACAGTTTTACGTGCCTTTGTGATCTTCCTTTTCTTGTTAATTTGTTTGTTTGATTCAGAGGTTTCCTTCTCCTCTTCGCTATCTTCCTCCGAGAGAGAGTCATAGTAATTTGTAGTGGTTACTGGGGGGAGTTTCTTCTCTTTTTTGAGGAAAATCTTATTGTAGGAATAAATTAATACAGTTTCCTGTAAAATTGTCGTATTTAGTAAAGCGTTTTAACAATAGATGTCGAAGAATAAAAATATATTATTCTACGCTTCACAACTAGTTTTGAAAAATATTTTTCAAAAACAGTGACCGTTCAACGAAGAAGAAACAACTACTTCCCGGGCTACATGCCCCGACAGATATTGAATTACACTTCTAAGTCAAACGGGGTTGGTAAATCTACAAGATTTAAACCAACCATTCTGGTTTGCAACTAGAAGGGATAACACAACTTGTAGACCGGTTTCGGCGTATTGCGCCTCATCAGTACAAGGTATATGTTATCGTCCGAGAGTTAATCCCGGACTGAAATGTGACTATAATCAACAACGGTACATATTGTCCAGTTACGGAAATATTTTTGTTGCGAAAATAGCGACATCTCACCTCTAAGTCACAAACCAAAATTCGAATGAGACAACAAACCACGTGGATTTGAAACAAAAATGAATTAATACAGTTTCCTGTAAAATTGTCGTATTTAGTAAAGCGTTTTAACAATAGATGTCGAAGAATAAAAATATATTATTCTACGCTTCACAACTAGTTTTGAAAAATATTTTTCAAAAACAGTGACCGTTCAACGAAGAAGAAACAACTACATGCCCCGACAGATATTGAATTACACTTCTAAGTCAAACATGGTTGGTAAATCTACAAGATTTAAACCAACCATTCTGGTTTGCAACTAGAAGGGATAACACAACTTGTAGACCGGTTTCGGCGTATTGCGCCTCATCAGTACAAGGTATGTGTTATCGTCCGAGAGTTAATCCCGGACTGAAATGTGACTATAATCAACAACGGTACATATTGTCCAGTTACGGAAATATTTTTGTTGCGAAAATAGCGACATCTCACCTCTAAGTCACAAACCAAAATTCGAATGAGACAACAAACCACGAGGATTTGAAACAAAAATGAATTAATACAGTTTCCTGTAAAATTGTCGTATTTAGTAAAGCGTTTTAACAATAGATGTCGAAGAATAAAAATATATTATTCTACGCTTCACAACTAGTTTTGAAAAATATTTTTCAAAAACAGTGACCGTTCAACGAAGAAGAAACAACTACTTCCCGGGCTACATGCTGAGACCCTCAAAAAAATGTTGAGCACCAAAATATGAGCCAAAGGAAAAAAGAAAGATATTTTTGTTCACTTCTCAGGGTTGAAGTTATAAACGTGGGTTCTTATGAACCTAGAGTAAATTGCAGAGAATAGTCTAATCGGATAACATGATTTAGAGCTATTGTAATAATATCTTGTAAGTAAATACCATGGACGCCACAAAGTTTTCTCAAAAACTTTGAAAAGACCTACAAAGACTCTAGGTAGTAGCTATTTTGAAGTTTGCTTGTTACTGCAGGTAGGTAGTTGAAATTAAAAATAAAAGACAGTCTCAATGATTACTAAGTCTAATGAACAACGGTGAATGTATATAAAAAAACAATGGTTATACAAAAAAATACAAAAATTATCTGGACTGCTTTTAGTTGGTGTTAGTTAAGTTAGTGTGATAGGTTTAATATGATAAAGTAAGAGCAAGTAAGATGAATGCCGCATATAAAAGTTATCCTCTTAGTTACTTAGCTGTGGCAGTTATTGCAGCTGGTAGGTGAGGTCCCACGATGAATGATGGTAACCTGCAGTGTGTGCTAGGTCAGCTGAACCTCCAGGCAAGTGTCAAGATGTTGAGATCTACTCACAGATGAGTCGAATTTATTCGGGCAAGCTGTTAACCAAGCTTCCCAAACTCATTATGACCATAGATAATCCGTGGAAAAAACTTTTCAGAAACCCATAATACAAAAAAACCGCAGAGATAAGAATTATTGTTTAAACCATTTATTCAACAACCATTTATTGTTTACAAATTATAATTCTTCAATATCTCTGCGGCTTCAAAGGAATTTTATTTCGCCCTTTCTTAGCGACAGATTCAGAGAGACCACCCAGCCTGCTTTTTCAACTTCCTCTCTGTCTTAGCGCAGAACCACAGAAGCGCAGGTCACAAGTAAAAATCAATAATTCCCTCGAAATGCCTGCTACCACTTTAACGTTAATATTAGAAACAAAGTTACTGTTTCATCCCCCTAATAGCCGGAAAAAAAATTTCAGTGAGAAGAAATTTTTTTTTTAATAACAACCAGAAAACCCCCCGCAAGATTAATATACGCCGAACACTAACCTAACCTGCACATGAAAGAAAAAAAGAAACCAAAGACACCAATGTCTTCCGATATCATCTTTAGTCAAGGTTAAAATATTGGTGAGAAAAACCAACCAGAACTATAACCACCCTTGGAAAGACCTCGCGTAAGATGTTCGTCAGCGTCGTGGTTAACTTCCCTGGTAGTTATAATCCGGGAAGATCCTTCACCCCATCATTACACCTTACTAAGATATCTAACAAAACTTGAATACTAAGTGAAATGGAACAACGTCCAGAAAGATATATTGAATGGTTCTCTGAATTCATTACACTGCGACTCAATCCTGTGAAGTCTTACCTCCCCAATTTCTCAAGTAATCGTAACACCCTACACCCTCGGAGGCGATGGTTCCCTTAAATCTGGCGTATCCATCCATGTAAAACGAAACTCATACAAGAAAAACTGGTTCAATAATTGTCCCAAAGACTGACAACACAACAAGACTCGCACCCATAATGAACTCAGGCCGTAACAAAAAAACTAAAAAACACGGTAACTATTTTTTTTGCAGGAAAATAGGAAAAACCTCCAAAAATTCCGTCATGGGAATGCTATTGCAAATATATGGCGTCAAAATCGGGACTAAAATTATTCATACATAAGAAAATATATGTCGTAATTAGATAAGACTGTCATCATCGGGATAAGATATTTCGTCAATAGTCATTTAAGAGTCAAAAGAAAACTTAAAAATATAGAAATAGTTAGTTACACTAAAAATACGGTACTAAAATTGGAACAGACAATCAATCCTGCACTAACATCTGGTAAACCAAGATGGCATAATCGGCGGTGAGGTATTAATTTCTGAACTTATTTATAGCGTAATCTACAAAAATGAACTATTGGGATCATTAAAAGATTCAAATTCAAAGAAATTTAAGCAATAGTAAAGGTATTACTACAAATACGGTAACTACTAAACTTGGAACAGACAATTAATCCTACATTAACATGTTTACAAAACGATGTCATATTCTGAGATGTGGTATTAATTTCTGAACTTATTTATAGTATTCTTCTTTTCAAAAAAAATCAAAAGGAATGATATATGATATATAACTTATTTTCTGCTTAACCCATTTAGAGAAATAGTGCGGTAAAGATAAAGATACTTGTCAAAAAAAAGACATAAGGTACTGTACTAAATAATATAATTATCTGCTTGTTGAAGATTCAATATAAGAAATTAAAAGATATGCTAATCTACTAATAAGTTAACCATGGGTTTGATTTTGAGTACTAATTCAAAGGAACAATCTCTTAAGTAGAATTGAACTTACTCAAAATCATGCTATATACATATTTACAGGAAACGATTATGATAAGAGACCTAACTACTCTATACAATATATTACAATACACTGTATCGTGTACTAAGATAATTTAGCTCTAGATAAAGATACTAACAGGTACTAACGATAAGTTCAGAGCTAAATATGAGGTAATTGTCCAACAAGACAAGAGAAATGTCATCTAAGACATAAGATAAGGTATATGTCAATTAAGACATAAGGTAAGGTATATGTCATTCGAGACATAAGGTAAGATATATGTCACTCAAGACATAAGATACGATATATGTCAATTAAGACATAAGGTACGATATATGTCACTCAAGACATAAGGTACGATATATGTCAATTAAGACATAAGGTACGATATATGTCACTCAAGACATAAGGTACGATATATGTCAATTAAGACATAAGGTACGATATATGTCAATTAAGACATCGATAAGATAAAGTAATTAAACGGTAAAGGTAAAGATAATATTGCCAGAGTATATGCAACAGCAAGCATAAAAATAAGGTATAATACTAACCATATATTAGTTAGTATTTAACCACACTTCATAGAATGATAATATGGAACACCTAAATTTAGTTTCTCAACACAGTATTCCAAAATTATTATTCCCAAATTAATAACCACCTTAACAAGTATTAGACATATAATACTGGGTCATATTAAAAAAAATACTAATAACTATGTTTATCATTTAACTTAGTTTAAAAAATAGGAAATCATAACTAGCAGATAATTAATCATTAGAGCTTTTGCAACTGATACTAGACTCGTCATCATTGGGATTAGATATCTCATGAACAGAATACCACAAAGAACACACAATGTATTTTTCTGATTCAGGCACTGATTCTAAGGGACAGTCTACTAGTTTAGCAACTGAGCATACTTAAACCCGAAAAATACTAAAAAGACAAAGACAAAGGTAGGAACACACGAAAACACTCTCATACATGTTCTGTACTAACATATGTAACTCTGATATAAAAAACAAGTTTCTGTCAAGTAAAAATTCCACCTTCTACGGTGCGAGATATATTAAGATTATTATAGATATTTGAACTAGTGATAATAACTATTTGTTAGATATAGATACTTATTTAAACATTTTAAAATCTGAACACTGAAATTTAAATTAATCATAATGAACTCTGGATTCATTAAGAATCTATAAACTAGAAACGACAAAGGAAATAGATTTAAAATAATAAAAAAAATTAAGTAACATAGTTAATCGGTAATTTTTATCCTGTTGTGCCATAAGTGGTAAAAGTCAAATCCGGGTATGAATAACTAGCTAGCAAAGCTAATATTCTATTTACATGTCGTCATGTGTAACACCAGCTATATGTCTAATGACATAAGATACACATCTTGTAAGATAATATAGGATATAAAGATAATTTTCCATGTGCCATTTTCTTTAGCACAAAAAAAAACAGATAAGGTAAGATATTTCAGTTTGTGTAACTTGACACAATTCAACCGAAAAAGATAAGATAAGATATTTCAGTTTGTGTAACTTGACACAATTCAACCGAAAGAGATAAGATAAGATATTTCAGTTTGTGTAACTTGACACAATTCAACTGAAAAATATAAGATACGATATTTCAGTTTGTGTAACTTGACACAATTCAACTGAAGAACATAAGGCAAGATATTTCAGTTTGTGTAACTTGACACAATTCAACTGAAAAAACAAATGTACTGTACAGATATATAATTTTATGGAACATCCTAAATTTTAGTTTCACTAATCAACCTTCCAAAATTATATACCTACCTCATATTTAGTAACCAAATATAAGTATTAAATACGTAATACTCTCAAATTTCACAATCACGTTATCGCAGTGATAAATCCAGTTTACCACCATATTTATTCAGCTTATAGCACAACAGAGACATATCGAGATATTCTAAACAGAAAAAAATAAAAATTAAAAGGTAAACCCACATGGTTCATCTAACAAATAATTATTTACTATAAGGCAAAATTCTGAGCAAATTCATTGGAATTAAAGATAAAGTTTCTAGAGGCATCAATAGATAAGTTATATGATTCAAGATATTTGAATAGTCAATGTTCTATAGTTTCCCCATTACATCCATAAAGCTACCTGAAGAGATATAATACAATGTAACATTCAATGTACCTATAGTTAGAAGTTAATTTTTCAGAAATAAATTGAGCTTTTTAACACTTATGAAATTTTTCACCATTTTCACCAAGAAAAATGAAGCTAAACAAAAATAACTAATGAACAGCAGATCCAAACATAGAGCTAAAATATGACTCAAAGAATAAGCAAAGACAAAAATTGATTTCCAAAATGATTGATTGAGAGAAGAAAGGAGACAAAATTGATAAAGGGGTCCATCTAAAATTTTCACTGGAAAGTTAAATATATTTTTTTTGAAGTCCATACCAGGGAGGTTGCCATTTAGTATCCACAGTAACCATTGGTCATCGCGCAAGCAGAACATTCAAAAAAAAATCATCAACCAAACACAGCAAATATTTTGACAGTGCAAGATATGAGACAATAACCTGAGATGTTAAACATCTTAACGATATAGATATAAAGAAAAACGAACTTATTGTCGAAAAACTGAATTAAAGATATTTAAAATGTGCTACGATATGCAACGAAATTTTAAGATATAAAGCTCAAGTCAGAAAAAAAATATATAGTTTTTGTCATCAACTAATGTAGAGAAATATGCCACGATGAAATATTATAGTCAGTATCATTCAGTACTCAGAAAAAATAAATGAACTTTCATTTGTCGTGCAAAAAAAACAATGTGATATTATTTGTACTCGTATCAAAAGATAAAGGGACAAGATAAATCATATATTGAGAATAAGAGCGCTACCAAGCAGACAAAGATAATTTCTCAATATACTCATAATAAGGGACTGCTACAACCATAACTGAATCAAATTTTGCATGAAGCAGGGATTTCAGAAAATGTTTGTGCATAATAGTTGTTCCAAAATGTTCTGAACTCCAAAGGTGCATAAAGCCAGATAATTCCAGAAAATTTTGAACATTCACGGAAGGTTGTTCTCTATAGAACAGCGATTTAGGTATCTCAAATACTCAAAAACAAAAAAAAGATACGATAAGACACAAACCTAATATACTAATTGTTTATTGCACAACAGACCATCAGAAAGCCTAGGTATATAAAAAAATGTAGATACTTATGATACATAATCTCAAGATATAACAAAAGATAGGATAAAGTCATGGTCAATCATTAACCTAAAAAAAAATGTCAGTGGCAAGACTATAACTTTCACAAAGATATAGAGACAAAATCATTGTTGACAACGAATCTATAAGCTTCCCCGAATAGATAGAAATACTTTTAAATTTACTCATACAGAAAAGATATATTCACTTTTTCCCTTTACAATCTGTATAATTTTAGCTATTAAATATTTTTCAACTACTGCGTAATCAAGCAAACCTAAAAATATTTGTAATTTTCCCTATTAAGCAAGAGAAAGAAATCAAAAAATAGGTATAAAATAAGAGAAAAGATAAGTTAAGACAAAGAAAAGTTATAGCTACATTTAAAACGTTGGGCGTCAAAATATGAGACCCTCAAAAAAATGTTGAGCACCAAAATATGAGCCAAAGGAAAAAAGAAAGATATTTTTGTTCACTTCTCAGGGTTGAAGTTATAAACGTGGGTTCTTATGAACCTAGAGTAAATTGCAGAGAATAGTCTAATCGGATAACATGATTTAGAGCTATTGTAATAATATCTTGTAAGTAAATACCATGGGCGCCACAAAGTTTTCTCAAAAACTTTGAAAAGACCTACAAAGACTCTAGGTAGTAGCTATTTTGAAGTTTGCTTGTTACTGCAGGTAGGTAGTTGAAATTAAAAATAAAAGACAGTCTCAATGATTACTAAGTCTAATGAACAACGGTGAATGTATATAAAAAAACAATGGTTATACAAAAAAATACAAAAATTATCTGGACTGCTTTTAGTTGGTGTTAGTTAAGTTAGTGTGATAGGTTTAATATGATAAAGTAAGAGCAAGTAAGATGAATGCCGCATATAAAAGTTATCCTCTTAGTTACTTAGCTGTGGCAGTTATTGCAGCTGGTAGGTGAGGTCCCACGATGAATGATGGTAACCTGCAGTGTGTGCTAGGTCAGCTGAACCTCCAGGCAAGTGTCAAGTCCTCTGCTCACAGATGAGTCGAATTTATTCGGGCAAACTGTTAACCCAGCTTCCCAAACTTATTATGACCATAGATAATCCGTGGAAAAAACTTTTCAGAAAACCATAATACAAAAAAACCGCAGAGATAAGAATTATCGTTTAAACCATTTATTCAACAACCATTTATTGTTTACAAATTATAATTCTTCAATATCTCTGCGGCTTCAAAGGAATTTTATTTCGCCCTTTCTTAGCGACAGATTCAGAGAGACCACCCAGCCTGCTTTTTCAACTTCCTCTCTGTCTTAGCGCAGAACCACAGAAGCGCAGGTCACAAGTAAAAATCAATAATTCCCTCGAAATGCCTGCTACCACTTTAACGTTAATATTAGAAACAAAGTTACTGTTTCAATGCCCCGACAGATATTGAATTACACTTCTAAGTCAAACGGGGTTGGTAAATCTACAAGATTTAAACCAACCATTCTGGTTTGCAACTAGAAGGGATAACACAACTTGTAGACCGGTTTCGGCGTATTGCGCCTCATCAGTACAAGTTATATGTTATCGTCCGAGAGTTAATCCCGGACTGAAATGTGACTATAATCAACAACGGTACATATTGTCCAGTTACGGAAATATTTTTGTTGCGAAAATAGCGACATCTCACCTCTAAGTCACAAACCAAAATTCGAATGAGACAACAAACCACGTGGATTTGAAACAAAAATGAATTAATACAGTTTCCTGTAAAATTGTCGTATTTAGTAAAGCGTTTTAACAATAGATGTCGAAGAATAAAAATATATTATTCTACGCTTCACAACTAGTTTTGAAAAATATTTTTCAAAAACAGTGACCGTTCAACGAAGAAGAGACAACTACTTCCCGGGCTACATGCCCCGACAGATATTGAATTACACTTCTAAGTCAAACGGGGTTGGTAAATCTACAAGATTTAAACCACGGGGCATGTAGCCCGGGAAGTAGTTGTTTCTTCTTCGTTGAACGGTCACTGTTTTTGAAAAATATTTTTCAAAACTAGTTGTGAAGCGTAGAATAATATATTTTTATTCTTCGACATCTATTGTTAAAACGCTTTACTAAATACGACAATTTTACAGGAAACTGTATTAATTCATTTTTGTTTCAAATCCACGTGGTTTGTTGTCTCATTCGAATTTTGGTTTGTGACTTAGAGGTGAGATGTCGCTATTTTCGCAACAAAAATATTTCCGTAACTGGACAATATGTACCGTTGTTGATTATAGTCACATTTCAGTCCGGGATTAACTCTCGGACGATAACATATACCTTGTACTGATGAGGCGCAATACGCCGAAACCGGTCTACAAGTTGTGTTATCCCTTCTAGTTGCAAACCAGAATGGTTGGTTTAAATCTTGTAGATTTACCAACCCCGTTTGACTTAGAAGTGTAATTCAATATCTGTCGGGGCATGTAGCCCGGGAAGTAGTTGTTTCTTCTTCGTTGAACGGTCACTGTTTTTGAAAAATATTTTTCAAAACTAGTTGTGAAGCGTAGAATAATATATTTTTATTCTTCGACATCTATACTTATTGTAGGAGGCCGTCTTTTTGGGGAATTGAAACTCCTCGGTGTCCATATTCAATGTAGCGGGTTGTATCGAATCCACTGATATACGGTTTAAATCTTCCGCTGCCGTGGGTTCTTTTTGTTGTGCGAGTGGTCTACCCGTAATTTTCTTGCCTTTCCCTACTTGGCGATTATATTGGGAGACGAAATCGTCTTCTTCTATGATGTCTTCCTTGTTGATGAGTGAGGAAGGCCGAAAACGTTGGTTGGTTGAAGGAATTTCATCACTCCTGTTTTTCGACGTGGCGGTAGCGTGTATTTCCGCCTGCGTAAGGTGTAAGTCTTTTTGGATGTTGACAGGAGCTACAGGCGACGAGGAGCGTGATGCTTTAATCTAATTCCATGACTTGTGGCGAGAAGGTACAGTCGTTTACATTATCTGTAAAGATTTTAATGTTTTCTATATAGTATTGCTTTGGATTTTCTATACACTTTTCTAATTGTAAAGCTGTCTGGAAATCCGTCGAGGTATTTGCAAAGGTGAACTCGTCGAGTTTCTCTGCCAGGGTCGTTTTCGCTGTTGTGGCTACGTTACGAAGGCTGTTCTCCGCGTTATTCGTAGTTTCTGTACACTTTTCTAAACTTTCTATACACTTTTTAGGTAAATTGTCTTTAGATTTCATAGGTTTGCTAGATATGGGCGTAGTGTTCTCCTCTGAAGTGGTGTTAGAAGCCGAAGTAGATGTGCTGTCGTCTTTCTCTACATCTTTTCTATTGTGATGACGAGAGAAGATCACCTCGGTGACCCTGCTATCGGCACTGACCCCTGGCTTGTCCAAAATATTATTGTCCGGTTCAACGAAAACTATCTGATAGTGACTCTTATATTGGTCACGTCTGCTTTGAAGTTGCTCCTTTTTCTTCTTCACCCGATCGGTGAGGTTTTTATACCGATCCAAGTCCGATTTGGTGTTAGAACAAGTGTATGGAATTGGGTTTTCTATGTACTTTTTGTTTGTGGTTTCTATACACTTTTCTACGTGCTTATGGCTTTTTGTACGGCTTTTTCTCACGGTTTTCTGTGTACTTTTCAGAATGCTTTTGGCTTTCTATACACTTTTTCTTTACTTTTTCGAAAAGGATTTTACCTTTGGATTTGGGTGGAGAGATCTTATTAGTATTTTTAAACCGGTCCCTCGTTTTAGTTGTTACCCCGAAGGACCTGCGTTTTTTGGCTTTATTAATTAAGGAAGTTTTTCTCCTACCTTTTTGTTGTTCGGGAGATTGTGGCTGCAGAACACTTTCCTTTTCTTTCAGATTATACAGGAGATGGAGGTTTTCTTTTTGCCAGTTTGATGGTGAAAGTTTTATGAACTCTTGGATCTTCTTACGGAGTTTCAGTGTATCTGATCATCAGGGAGTTTGAGTCTAACTCCCCTGATGGTTTTGTTGTTTTTTACAACCTTAAACTTTTTAATCAGTTTGGTTGGGGTGTATCACTATTTTGATTGTGTTTTTAATAACTTAAATACAAGCAATTAGTACGATATCGCGAAAAAAACAAGTCAAAGATGGCGTCCGTGCAACACGGATATCAAATTGGAACTCTGATTATGTCTCTTTGAGTATTCCATCAGGTTCTCCATGTTAGTCCCCGGTAGTGGTTCTTCTGAATCGATGGGAAGATACAGAGACACTATTATTGTCTCTAGTACTACCCCATCTTTTTCGAGTATAATCTTTGCTGCCACGGATCTATAGCAAATACAAGTTCTTATTTTAGTACGATCAGTTCCCATTATCAGTCCCATTCCCCTAATATTAAGCCCCAGTATCTTACCTTTGTTTATCCAAGGTTCTTGAATTAGAACGATGACTATGTTTTCAGCCACCACTTGTAGAACAGCGGTGGCTGTTTTTTTGTGCTGCAAGTTAACTTGTAGCACCTTGAAGGTCCTTAGAGGTTGATGGTACAGGTTCTCGATCAGTCCCTGTTTCCTCCTCGGTCGAGTTCTCCAGGGTTTTAAAACTGGCCCGCTGGAATAGATAGTACGGTCTCCATTGAGCCCGCACCAGTCCTTTCATGGACTCCTCGTCAATTCGGACACTCACATGCAGTCCCCTGTCGGATGACTTGGAGCCGAGGATCATCCAGCGATCAACCTTCAGCCCTGGATTCTGTTTCTCGAGCCTCCTCAACCCCATCACTTTCAGATCCTCTTTTTTAGTCTCGGGAAGTAGGGCGAGGACTCGTTGCTGCTTTGGAAGTTCATCACTCTTGATGAGCTTCCAGTTGGTTTTTTGTGACAAATAGTCCCTCGTTATAATGAAGGACTCCTCATTGTCACAGATTAGCCCGTAGTAGCCGTCCATGTATCGACTGGCTTCAAACCTAGGCGCCTTCTGCACCTCGTCGATCATGTCAGTTAGGTTCTCTTTGATAGACCCCACCTGATCTTCAGAGACAACTGTCTCTGGGAAGTTTTTTGGGACCACAGCTGCCTTGATCCCTTTGAGGGCCACGCTGTATTTAATACCAGTTTTAATACCGGTACCAGTGGTACGTTTGGCCCTCTTATCTTTATTTACCTCAGGAGTGCTCCTGGCTGACACAGTTTGCTTAACGCCCTTTGTCTGCTGGTTTACACCCTGTTTTGATGTTGAGGGAGTTGGCAGCACCACAATTTTGGTGTCAATTCCTCGTTCCCTCATTTTTTTCAGCTTATTACGCTAAGCACCTGAAAGTTTCCCGAACGAAGCTTTTCTTGCCACAGGATTCGCTATAACGTCTCCTGGTGGCATGGTTTGCTCTTGGGCTCCAGAAGTATCTGGCTGCGTTGGAGACACTTCTGTCTCCATTGCAGCCGGATCTTCCAAATCCTTTTTACTAGGAGTCTGTATAGGCTCCGTAATAGGTATTGGTTTCTCTTGGTCCATATTTGTTCCCACGAGTATAGGAGAGAGGAGGTCAGTACCTGCAGAGCTCCTTATACAGGTACAAGGCTAAATGCAACGGGATGCTGTAGAAAATACTTAACTATTTAATCTACACTAACTCACATTCTAGTTGTTAAGGATTATTGTTTTGTTGTTTATAAAAAGATATATTGATAGAATGTAAAAAATGTCAATAATAAATATACTTGTCAGAGTTCAATAAAATTAAAGATATAGAAAATACAATATATTGTGCGTCTAATCACAACAGGTTATTAATAATCATTGCAGTCTACGTAGATGATTTGATTATAGCTTATAAAAATGAAAAACCATTAAGAAAAATTAAAGAATATTTGATGGATTGCTTTGAAATGAGAGATCTCGGTGAATTAAGATATTGCCTTGGAATAGAGTTTATAAAAAAAGGCGACACAATACACATGAGTCAAAAAAATTATATTGAAGACACTCTAAACAAATTTAATATGAAAAATTGTAAAACTAATGCAACACCGATGGAATTAAATCTAAAACTGGAAAAAGCAAACCAAGAAAAAAAATTGGACGTACCCTATCAGAATCTCATAGGTTCACTAATGTACCTATCAGTTGCTACTCGCCCTGATATAGCGTATGCAGTCAGATATCTAAGCCAGTTCAACACCTGCTTTGGTACTGAACACTGGATGGCTGCGAAAAGATTTTTAAGATACTTAAAGGGAACAGAAGATCTTAGCCTAGTTTTTGAAAAATCAATGGAAAATTCTATTACTGGGTATGCAGATGCAGACTGGGGATCATGTTCCATAGATAGGAGATCTTATACAGGATACTGTTTTACATTTGCTGGAGGAGCTATAAGTTGGGAAGCAAGAAAACAGAGAACAATAGCATTGTCAACCGCTGAGGCTGAATATATGAGTCTGACTGAAGCTGCCAAGGAAGCCATGCATTTAAAAATGTTAGCGAACGACATGCACATTTTTCATGAAAATATTTTACTTTTTAACGATAATCAAGCTGCACAAAATTTAGCAAGTAACCCAATAGTTTCATCTAAATCTAAACATATAGCAATTAAAGAACACTTCATAAGAGATGTTATTAGAAGAAACGAAATTGATTTAAGGTATTTACGCAGTGAAGAAATGGTCGCAGATTTACTTACCAAATCATTAGGTGAAAAACGATTGAAATATCTGCGAAGTTGCCTTTGAATCAAATGATGAGTTAGTGAGGGGGAGTGTAGAAAATACTTAACTATTTAATCTACACTAACTCACATTCTAGTTGTTAAGGATTATTGTTTTGCTGTTTATAAAAAGATATATTGATAGAATGTAAAAAATGTCAATAATAAATATACTTGTCAGAGTTCAATAAAATTAAAGATATAGAAAATACAATATATTGTGCGTCTAATCACAACAGATGAGCCAGGTGCCCCGAGGTTAGTGGTCTCGTGGCCGAATAACCCACGGCCATCCATCCCTTCAGCGACCACTTAACTTTAAGATTTGGGAGGCTATTATAGTGGTCCTCATCCACGCAGGCCAGGCAATCAAGCTAAGCCTCCCGATCCACATAGCTCGGCATGCCCCTCACAGGCCTTACCCTAGTAAGGGGGTAGTTGCTCTGCTATGTGGTTTGCGTCACGAGCTTGTCAGCGATTGGGTATTCGGTTGGCAATGTTGGGCGTTTAAAGCCCTCATCCTTCCTTATTCACCAATAGACCAGAAAGTATACTTAGTATTATGAATCTACGTTAGACTTTGATTTAATACTAGGTACATCAATTACTTCATTTTGCATTAACTAATATTATTTTAAGGTGATAAGCCCAATTTAACAATTGACGAAAACGTTAATACCCAGGAAGAAGGACCAATAATCCTGGCACTGTCTAAAGGTGGATTCATGCAACATCACTTTATTTAACTTATCTTGATTTAACTTATGATTTTCACTTAAGAAAGCTGACCTAGTTCATGCATCATAACTTTAGCTATTACTTAGTAGCCAAGGCGCATGCGCAAAAGATCCTAATTATTATGTTTTGAGAATGACAGACCCGGATTGTTTGTGTTCTGTAATGAATGGGAATGTTGAGGAAAAAAAAATTATTACTATCTGCTTCTGCATTGGTCATCCCTAAAAGGAGGATACGCAGATTTGGGGTGAAGCCTTTTTTCAAAAGGAGGCCTTTATTCGGACAATATGAGAAAATGTTTGTCTATTTCATCAGTCATCGGCATTTATGTCTGGTGTTCTATGACCCTATGTTTCCGCACATGCGCATACGCAAAATTACTGAAGAATCTTAAGTGAAAAGATAAAATTTGTCGAACTTCTTAAGATAAATTAAGATAAATTAAGTAATTGTTTGAATGCTTGTGTTATTTGTGGATACTTCATCTTATTAAGATAAGTTAAGTTAAATTAAGTGATGTTGCATGAATCCACCTTAAATCAAATGTAAATGAAAATCTCGATAGAAATGATAATTTTGTAAATGATAGAGAGAAATTTAAACTTGAATTGATGGAAATCATAAACACCCTTAAGTGTTATGAACAGCTGGAGATAGCCAAGAAGACCTTAGCTCCTCTCGTGCCCACTTTGGCAGCATTTAGTGCCTCAAAAAATACATATGTTTCTAAGCATAATCAAAATGTACCCCATAAAAAGAAGATTGCCCAGCAACATCGTCTCTTTAAGACAAAAAAAAACGTGTAGGTACCAAAAAGGATGGGATAACCAAACCAGATGGTCAAGAAGCTAATACATTTGCATTAAAAATGTTAGGTACCTAGTAAATGAAATTTATGTTTTTCCAATAAAAAAAAGTACGAGTATCTGTGTTATCACTGTTATCTATGACGAGTATCGAATATCCTTTATTTTGACTTGAACCATAGAGAAATTATTGCATTATATTTCTATGACTTTATTCATCAACGTAGGTATGAATTCCTGCAATTACCGCCTCCTCTATATTCGACCGGTCGGACGTCTTCTTCGCACAGTATATTCTCTTTAAAGGTATATGGGTTAACCCGCACAGATCATCTACTCATTCTTCTTTCCCCGTCCCGGTAACAGCTTAGGGGATAATTTACCCACTACTTTGGATGGGTCACTTACTGTACTAACGATACGTAGAGGTCCATAAAGAAAAAGAAGAAGACTAGATCTAGAACCGTCCAGAACAGTCTGGAACACATTGAAAAGTATAAAAGGCGTGATAAATTGACATTTTCAAAAATTTGACAGTTAATTTTCGTTAATTTTTTGTGTACGTCGATACAATCGAGTCTTTCTTTTTGTGGTACTTCAAATGGCACCAAATCTCGATCAACGTGGGGACTTCCCCGGTCATGTGGAACCTGTACAGGAAGAGGAAATTCCTATGCCGATAGAAAACTTCTCACAGGTACGTCGAAGTGGGAGAAACGCTGCTGAAATGGTACTCCCTTTGCCACTATCAGACCCAGCTAAAAGGAGAATCAAAGCTTTGATGAAAGTCCAGCCGAAGACTGTAAAAATTGGAGCAAAATTTTACACCATTTGGTACGTCAATATGACAAGTTGCACCGAAAAGATGAACAAAAAAAAATAGTAAATGGTGCTCGAGAGCCAACTGAAGCAACCGAGAAAGTATCCCAATAAATTATTTGTTTTTTTTTTGTAAAAAAAATATTAATAAAAATTTAAAAAATAATCCGTTATTTATTTACTCAAAAGCAAAGCCGAGGGGGGGTTCATGATAAAGAAAAAATTTGGAATTTTCAATAATTTTTTTTTATCAATTATGTGAAAAAAAAAGAAATTTACCAAAAAGTGATGGTTCTCATTGCCTTTTTTCCGCACTCGGATTGCTCCTCCACATACATTCCGATAGAAATGGGGATGGCATAAGCATAACCTTCTACAGTATCCCTTGAATACAGTCCAGAGACCCTAAACCCTATTAGTGCAGATGCCAGTGGTGTAGGGGGTCTTTGAAGTGGTTCACCGTCTTATGGTTGAAACTATAGTTGGTTAAAGTCTGTCCAAATTTCGGTGCCCCCTTTTCATATTTTTTCAGTAATTAAAGGGACGAGAGTCTCCTCCTTCCTATTCTCCAAATAAACCGTGACATATTCTTTGGTGAGGGTGTCTATCATCCCCCCAAAATCCATACTTTTCGAAAACCATCCTATCTTTTCAAGATCTACAATTTTTATTTTCAATTTTTTTTTCTAGGATCTCAACTTTGGCCGGAATTCGCAATTTCAATATTTTAATTTGAAAATTTTTTCCAGTTCGTGACTATAAAAACTACTTTCTACCAAATTTTCATCGAAATCGAACAATTTTTGACGAAACTAAAAATAAAAAACGAAAAATGCAGTTTTTTGCGTTTTTCGAGCTAATTTCGAATTTACTTTTAGAAATAGTAGGCAGTTTGTTGCTAAGGAAGAAAAAGGAAATGGGTTGTTAGATACTTGTTTATAGAGAAAGCGTCGTCCCTTTTCGAAAATGAATTTTCTACAAGAAGCATGTTATTTCGTTCAGTGAAAAAGTTTGCAAATTTGATAAAATATTTATATAATTAATAGTGAAAACTAACCTTGTAACACGGTTCCTGAAGAAAATCAACACCGAAGGATCTTCGTAAGTGAATAAATTTAAATAAACCATATATTAAATTTCATCGAGAGGTATTTCTACATTGGAGTTTTCTTGCTTTTCGCTTTGGAGGTTACTTCACAAAGGCCCAGAGCGGTCTAAAACAGGGAAGAAGTGATTATTCATTTTTCAACATTAATAGAAGATAAAAGGTATTTAATAAACTTCAATTTAAAATAAAAAACTTACTTGTGAGTGTATATAAAAGGAACTTAGATATTTTGCAAATTCAGATACAACTGTATCGTCCATTTTGCTTTTCGTTTTGGCTTATTTAAAACGGTATCACTGTAAATACACAAATGTATAAAAAGTTGCATAATTGCTTGTATTAAAATTAATTTTCATTGTATGAATGTGATTGTTGAGTGAAAGACCATCTTAGTTAAGTTTATTTTCCTATTTGATGTAAGAAATCAAGGTTAGTGGAAAGTGTAGGTTGTCTGGTAACTTTTGGCCAATGAGAGAACAGCGCGCGAATACGTCACAAGTTTGCCAAGTTTTGAATTTACAGATGCATTGAATATTGTAGACAACAGTTCTTTAAAGTTTCTATATTCAGTTTTTATTTTAAACGAATATAGATGGACACAAATCTCATATCAAATCAAATTAAATTGAAATTTTGAATAAGTTAAAATGTACTAAAATAAATATTCCTACACGCACAGTGACAGCCAGTGTATCAGCTGTAGGATATTTAATTATTTTGAGAAATTTAAAGATACCTTTATAGGAAACATAGTAGTAATAAGTAAATTATGTTTATTTCAAAGATAGGTATATTTATTCTAACAAATATAAAACGGTCAGTTTATAATAATTAATCTCACAATTTCAAATTTAATTGTTTTCAACAATATAAACCAAAATTTGAATAGAAAATTTCCTTCATCCATCAAGCTGAACATTTCAGCAATTAAATGAGTTTTCTTATATTCTTTTTTTGTACAATTAAAATTAGGCAATACTAAAATAATTATTAGCATTAATGCAAATGATCAGGTTCATAGAAACAAAAAGCAGAATTTCAAAATTTATTTATCAATGACAGTAAGCATTAAAATTATAATATTAATCAAATAAATGAAATAGCGGCACAGCGTGTCGCTAAAAGATACCACCAACGTTCAACAGACTCATGCACCCTGTCGTTGATTGAGTATAACAAGATACGCGAATCCTATGTTCTAAAATGTTCATGATCCCCCACTATTATTGTAAAAATCAGTTGCCGTAATGATGCGCCTCTAGCGCGAGAAACGAAAACTAGCCACTTTCGGTCATCGTGTTGATGAGGAAACAACAGCAAATTGTTATCGGTTCGGTTTGAGATTAGACCTATTTACATTGTTCAGAAAATAATCTTCTACAGGTGGCGTCTATTTTGTATGGATGCGGACAAAAATAAAATATGAATTGTACTGATCTTTGAAATTCTTTATTTTTGTTTTGTTTAATTTTTATAAATTTCCACAAATTATATACAAAACAATACAATAGTTTTATACTGTAGAACTCGAACTTTGTCGGTCCAGTTCGTAGGTCTTTTTTATATCACTCCACGCCACTGATTTCCCATCAACATTAAATTGGTTTGCTAAATTTGCAAAATTATTTCTAAAAGATTTAATCAAATGAGGAGCGTCAAATACTGTATATATTTTACGATCATTTGAGTAAAAATAGGGTTTGGTTTCAGTCGCCTCTAAAAGGGAAAATACACCACGATTGTTTGACCCTTGATCGCATACAATCACTCGCGGGTTTAATGAAATTTCCTGTAGTTTTTGTAGGACTGTTTCCACTAAAAGTTTTAATTTATTTTTGGGTACCGGCCCTTTATTCGTGTAATATGCAAAAGGAAATTTCCAACGTTTCAGTAGTCCTCGGACGTAAAAAACCAACGCACAATTTGCCAACCTATCGGATTTTCCAAGGTGCCCTAAATCCTGGAATCCTTCAATTTCGTCCAACGTTTCATTAAGTTTCAGATCTTGTTTTAACGAAATTTCGTCCATTAGAACAACTACTTGTCGTTCAAGAGCTGTCATTGTTTGGACTTTATGGGCTAGAAGGTTCACTAAATTTGTGTTTACCCCAGTTTGTAAATTTACCGTTTGTAACCATTCTTGAATTGTCCTAATAGAAGGTAACACAAATTTCAGGTTATTGCGCAAAAACTTATAACAGGATGGGGATTTATAATAAATAGAAAGAGCAAGTTGCTTTTCGTTTTTTGTCCAAGCACGTCTCTTAGTTTTGAAACATTGCATTTTTACGTAGGTTTTTACTTGTGACGTTGAATTAGAAAGTAAATTTTCAAGAATAGAATGAGCAGTTATTGTTTTCTTCTTGTTACTGTACCTTACGTTGCGGATTTTACTTGCGTTTAACTGTTTTTTAAGGTCAGCTAATTTGTAACGTAGCTTACGACATTTCGGCGACAAAGTCTGAAATGGCATCCTTAGAATCCTGTCGCTAATATTGGAAGAATGCTCCGATGACGAATACTTTAAAAAATCCTCAGCTTCAGGTTCGTGTTTTCTTTTTCTTCCATACGTTTTTAGAATAGGTGGACTGGTCGAAGTTGACGGATTATCGGTTAACACCTCTCGTACAACTTCTATTTCGGTTTCTTTCGGCTGTAAACGAATCTTCTTTGGAGTAGTTGATTCTGTAATAATAAAACAAGTAATAATGAGTTTTTCCCGTAATCCGTTAAACAAATCGGTCGAACATCTAATCTCAATCAACGGTAATAAAAGTCTATTTAGAAAAGGATTACGATCTTAAATCCTTAATACCTACAGTAAATTCAGGTTTTTCCCATATTATATTTTTAGTATTCTGGAGGTTTGAGGACAGTAAAAAATGAATTCAGTTACTGATGAACATTCATCAGAAGAAAATATATTTCAAGAATATCTCGAACAATGTCAGAAAAAATATTTTAGTCCCAAGAAAGAAAACTCATTAATGCATTTTGTTAAAGAATATGTAAAAATAATAGACGGTGCACACGAATTCCTGTCAGGTTTCTTAATGACTGATATAATACACATGAGTTCCCGTCCGACGCGGCATCTTAATCCCGCACTCGAATTGTCGTCCAGTTTATTTAATCCGCTTCCAGGTAAACTAAATAGTTCTGAAAATTCCAGTAAATCGTAATCCTGAATTCTGATGAAAAAGTTGATTAACCGATTGGGGTGGCTTTGCAGACCTTTATTTTTTTTTTCTATTTTCTTGTTTCATATTTAAGGTCTGTCGGGTTATAATTGGTTCGGGGAGTGGATGGAAAAATGTGAATCTTGGTATATTCCCTACCCCTTCTCGAAAAAATATCAAATGATTTGATATTTATATATATATCTATATTACATATATTATATTTATTCGGATAATTTACCATAAACACCTATTGGACAGGTCAGTTTTCACCCTGACGGGAATTCGAGTGACGGCTTAACGTACCCTAATTATGAAACAGGTAGACTGGTTATCCTGACGGGAATTCGTGTGCGTCCATAATAGAAAACAAAAAGACTGATACAAATATAAATAAACTAACTTGTTAGAATTTATATCATTTCAAATCTCGAAATGGTTAGGCCTTTAAGCTAGACGATGAAATAAAACAATTTAATTTGTTTAAATATCCATTATATTTTGAACTGATGTTCAATTTAAAATTAGTGACGCGTTCCGCTACACAGTAGCTTTATAAAACTAGTGATGGTACAATGAAACATTTTTAATTTATATAGTGCCTTAATACGGAATTCTAAGATATTGACAAAAGTATTATAATATGTTTAAATGGATACAAAGTACAAACAGTGCCTAAATACGGAATTCTACGAATATTACAAAGGTATTTGAAAAAGAGTTCCTTGTAAATTTTGTCCACAACCATCACATCTTCTAGGTAAAAAGGTTTAATAAGGGGGAATGATTAATATCTATTTGGTCGTTAAGCAGATTACCTGAATATTTGTTTTTGTTAATCTCGTGGGCTTCTAAAAGATTTAATTTAAAGGATTTGGGTTCTACATGCAAAATTTCAAAATTTGAGTCGAAAGTGTGTTGGTTTGTTAATAGATGATTTGAATAGTTGGAATCTAATTTGTTGTTGTCGTAGCTACGTTTGTGTTCTAAAATTCTAGTTTTAAAATTCCTAAAAGTTCTACCTATATAAATTTTGTCACAGTTGTCGTTACCACATTTTAATTTATAGACAAATCAGGTGTTTAAACAAATTAAATTGTTTTATTTCATCATTTAGTATGGATCTTCATCAAGTAAAAGCCTCATCTATTCAATAAATAAGGTATTTTATTCTTCTGAATAATAAAAAATACCTCCAAAAACCCCGTACTTTTGCAATTATATTCAAATATTGCGTCCGTTCTGGTTCACACTGTATATATTTTTTACTGCACCTAACCGTTGATTGAGTTATTAGTCAATGATCTAACATTACGACTATAACCTGGACCCAAAAGGTCTACTCAAACCGAATTATTGTTACCGAAAATAAAAACAAAATTAAACTTAAAGATTAAATTAAATAATAATAAAAAACTTACCTGATACATCATATGGCACAGGAAGTGCATATTTTTGCAGCTGTTTTCGTGTTTTCGCTGAACACGATAAATCACTAGTGGTAAAATGTTTTTCACAAATTTTCTTATTTTTTAATTCCTCAGGGTAGTTATAATCCAATTTGATATTTCCGGAGCGCTTTACCCATTCTTTTAATCGGTTACTGTCTTTTATCGGAAATTTAAAAAATGACACAGATCCCTCAGTTTCTTTCTTTTCTTTTACATTTCTACAGTTAATATAACTGCATTTGACCGAATATTTTCCGGACATTATTCTAATAAAGTTAAACAAATGATAAATGCCAATAAGTAAACAAAATAAAATACGAATCGTCAGTGGAAAACTAGTAAATAAAATCATTAAATGAGTAAATACGTACTCAATCAATGATAACACGCACAGTGGTATACGGAAAAGCTAAGGCGAAGTAACAACAACAAGATCTAGACGTCGACTGGCAACGGTAAGAGGGATTTTGTGTATGCAAGCAACAACGCCATCCAATTATTAGAGGGATTTTCGGCTACAAATAGTTCCATAAGGTCGCGCTTCTTTCTATTTATTCATTCAACGACCCTGTTCAAGATACAGCCCTTAAAAGGGGGTCCACCGAGTACTCTTACGGCCTCATAATATGTCTGTTGTGGATAAATGTATTTTACCACAATTATCTAATTAACAATTTTCTTCATTTTTTTACACGCAAATAAAAGCAAAAAACGGCGTCCTATCTGCATCTGACAGTGTAGGTATTGGCATTATTGGCAAACACAATGACGCGGTACCCTCCCCTCGCGTTTCTCCCTTCTCCGAGTTACCAGACAACCTACTCTTTCCACTAACCTTGGTAAGAAATAACGTTTATCTTGCTAATTTATGTTCACAAAATAAATTTAAAATTGTTTCATCCCAAGTATTATTTCGAAGTAATTCTTTTTATCAGTTGTTACACATCACTGGGGAACTTTCAGGGTGAGTACACAGGACCGTATTCAGGAAAGTATTTAAATCCAAATCAGATGTTAAAAACTTTATTAAAAATTTTATTTAAATAACATTGAATTTTGGTGCCCATAAAAAAAAAGAACAGTAATTAGATTTCTTACACATTAAACCCATGAACCCAAACCCTGAGAAGCTGAGATTTCATAAAAAAAATTGCTAACTTGAAATTATTCCGGGTAAAACAAAAATCATAAAATCAAACAATAAAAAAATTAAAAAAAAATTATAAAACACAAAATAAAATATATATATAAATAATATTATTAAAAAGGCATTATATCAATTTTTGACAAAATTAAATTGCCGTCTAAGAGACGTCACGTCTGTGGTTACGGGTTAATGTATTCCTACAGGAACGGGTTACCTCAGATCAGTTGTGATAAGAGATTTCGTCTTTAAAGTAGTTTAAAATAAACTCTGATCCATAGACAGAACAGCTCTTATACAATTCACCCCCGACTATACACAGCAGCAGCCACTTAAAGCAACTCCTGTATACTACTACTACATCCATATTTTCTATTCCCGCTGACGATTCCCATATTCCCCGAAATAATCCACTTAGAAGTCGTATGTACTCTTATCACTATCTACACACATCCCCCATGCTAACTAAACGGGCAAAACTCAAAACGCAAACTCAAAACGCAAAACGGGCTCTGTAAATCGTCCCGAACCAAAATTAATATTGAATAGATGAGGCTTTTACTTCATGAAGATCCATACTAAATGATGAAATAAAACAATTTAATTTGTTTAAATCTCCTTTTTATTTTGAACTGGCGTTCAATTTAAAATTAGTGACGCGTTTCGCTACACAATAGCTTTTTCAAACAAATGAAATTGTTTTATTTCATCATTCAAAATTAATATCAATGCAAAACTCTCTAAACAGAGACCATTCACTAAGAAGCAACAACTACTCCTCGGGTTATATGCCCCCGACAGACATTGAATTACATTTCTAAGTTAAACGGGGACGGTATGATATACAAGATAAAACCAACAATGCTGTCGCATCTATAATTTTGAACTCGAGGTGTTGTCGTGTAAGTGTTATTCGATATTATAGACGGTCCAAACAAGGTAAAGCGAGAATTGATATTGTTATTGTTATTTTTACTGGAAAATAATTTATTTTAATTTCATTGTTGCAGAAATGGCGGGCATATTTAATTATGTAGCCCCACCTGTTGCAGGTTTAACGGAAAAAGATCGAAAAGTATTTAACTAAAAGTTTGGCTCAAGTAATGGAGTGACCGACACAAAATGGAACAACATTTTTTATGAGGTAAGATAGTATTAAATTTTCGACTTTATCGAGCAATTCATATTTTTCCTACGACCACCATCCAGTGGCGAAAGATACACAGCGCTTGCGCGAACGATACCTAGAACGGTTCTATCGCCAGTTGGAACGAACCTATTCTTGCATAAGACACCAAGACTGGCTCTATGTAAAAAAAAAGTGATAAAGATTCCCTTCCCTTCGCTATTTCGTACTCTGTAACTGAGTTCGGTCGTTTCCGAGCCTAGCTGAACATGTCCGAAGATGCGATGTATTTTTAAGGAAAGGACATGCCAGTTGGACGTAAGGGTGTCCACTTTGAAAAAACATCGATTTTTTTTTCGATTCGATAAATCGGAACTGTACAGGGTTCCTCACTTATTTTGATTAATTTCGGGAATACCAAAAAAAATTCAAATAAAAGTTGTATTATTTTATTTGTACCGACCAAAAATGTAGCAACAGAGACTGAATTTTGTATAAAGGGAGTGCCTAATAAAATGCATCTTCAATATTTTCAGTGGGACACCCTGTATTTTTTTATAGTTTTGAGTAGCCCTGCATTTCCTGATTACAAATATATAACATTGTGTAGCATTAGTTTTGCTCTATAATGGCGTGTGGTACTACAAAAGGGTAACCATAGGTAGCAATTATTAATTTATTATAAGCTGTCAGTCCTTAGGTATACCTTATAGCTGGCCTGTTGGCTCTGCCAGTGAAAAAAAGTCCTTATACCAAAATGGGTTATACTGCAGATGAAAAAGTATGATATGGTAGCAGGATGGAACACCGCCACATAATGTCGTAGCCGTTCAAGAACATTTAAGTATTGAATTTCATGCGTGGATCGGGAATAAGGGTACCATTAAATAACCGCCAAATAGTCCCGACTTAACACCATGTGATATCTTTTTATGGGGGTTTTTAAAAGAAAAAGTGTGATACGGCATTATAGAACAAAACTAATGCTACACAATGTTATATATTTGTAATCAGGAAATGCAGGGCTACTCAAAACTATAAAAAAATACAGGGTGTCCCATTTAAAATATTGAAGATGCATTTTATTGGTCACTCCTTTTATACAAAATTCAATCTGCTGCTACATTTTTGGTCGGTACAGATAAAATAATACAACTTCTATTTGAAACTTTAGTTTTATTAGAAACTTGAGTTTCTCCTACAGTGACCACACACGGAAAGGTGTCCACGCACGTTTTTTCTCTTTAAACGAAAGCTCTTGTCATGGTTTCGTAAAAAACTAAATATTGCCCTAAAAACTCGAGTATATGCCGATACATTTTTGGAAGAAAGGGACTTTCAGATGAGATTGAAAAATACAGGGTGTTGTATTTAAAATAAACCGATAATTTCGTTTCGAAAAGTCTTTTTTTTTCGGAAAAAAATATACCTGGGGGTATATTATCCCTTTTATGTACCGGGGTAAAGTGTCCCCTGGGGGTAAATTATCCCTTTTATGTATCTAGGTAAATTATCTCTATTATATTACTGGGTAAAGTATCTATAATAAGCCCTCCAAACCATAGAAAAGTGTCTCTCCTTCGTTCATTTCGATGTCCCGAACAAACTTCTAGATGTCGCCAAAGTCAAAAATATTGTCACACATTTTTATAGGTTAAGCGTATTTAAGACCCTCCCCCACCCACTACCAACGTTATAGTATATTATATAAGTATTAAGAACGGTAAGGGTTGTTTACCGGTCGACAGCAATGTTTGGAGGCTGAGCTTAGCGAAGCCTCCAATTTTGCTGGAGACCCTGTAAAACCCTTAACGTTCGAGATGCTTATACCATTTTTTGCGCGATCCTATTGAAATAAATTTCAAATAAAATAATTTAAATTTCTTCGGAATGAACGAAAAGTGAAAAATGACATTTATACTTCTCGATCAGTTTAAAATATATTTGCATTTTGGTATAAAGTAGGCGGTTGTCGACTTGCCAATGATATAATTTAATAATCGTTGGGCAGTTGCTAAGTGTTTCCAAGATATTATTTATCAATTTATTTCTGTGAAATTGTTTTTATGCTAATTTATTATTTTATATTGTTCTGTTCGGTTCTGTTCATTAAATAGTTTCTTATTTTTTTTGTTCCTTTTGTGTAATGAATGAAGTAATATTATTTAGGACCACTTAAATGTATGTAGGGCTAAGACGTCGGTAAGTAATTTACTTACCGACGTCTGAACGGTAAGTAAATCACTTACCGACGTGTTGGACTTAGAAACCAGTAAACACAACCTACCGTCCTGACAACCGATGCTGTAAATAAACAAAAAAGATCGATCGCGCAAAAAAATTTATTACTTACAGTACCCAGTCACAGATTATAGCTGTGACCCAGTATACGTAGAGGTCCATAAAGAAAAAGAAGAGTGTTCTACACTTTTCTCGATGACAGTTCCAGATGTGTATGTCTTCTTCTTTTTCTTTATGTACCTCTACGTATACTCGGTACAGTAAGTAATGAATTTTAAGGCTGGTAGTGGACCGTCGCGGAGGAGGCGCTAACATGGGGAATTTCCATAAGAGGAAATCTTCGAAATTTTCATTTTTTTTCATTATTTAAAATTTTTTTAAAATTTTTCTCAATTTTTTTTCTTTTTATTCAATTTTTTTTTATTTTTTCTACTTTCATATTTTTTTTCATTTTTTCAATTTTTTTCATCTGGTTTTTATTTTTGTTTTCCTATTTTTTAAAATATTTTAAAATCTTTTAATTTTTTTTTTCAATTTAAAATAATTCGACGATGATGCCGCAACTGTTACCCCCCACTCAAAAAAAATGAATAAAATTTCAATTTTGCCAATTCCGAGTGGGGCTGGTGGTGGAGGACTTCGATGATTTCCTTTTATATGGAGGAGATTCCCTCCCATGCTAGCGCCTCCTCCGACATATGGTAGCTACTTGTCTTCGGTATCCTCTACATATAGGTCGAGTTCGGCTTCGAAGGAAATAAAATACCTGATGATGGTTGTAATTATTGGATTATTTTTTATTTTTTTTCATAATCATATGGCACGTTTTGGTATTTTGGTGTCAAAATATTTATAAATAGTACTATAATTGTATTATCCGTTAATTGATAAAAATATTAACAAGACGTTATTCTACAGATGACGAATGTAACATATATAGGGGAAAGTGACCTGTGATGGCCCCCCTTATTCTTTTTTGTTATAACTTTAGAACTAATTGGAATATAATTACCAGATTTAGTGAGAAATCTTGTTATCATATGTTATCTTCATTTGTACGTAATAAACTTTTTTATTCACTTCCCATTTGGAGTAAAACATAAAGTTTGAAAAAAAATTAAGGGGCCATCGTAGGCATATGTTATCACATGATGGCCCCCTTTATAAAAATTGTAAAAAGTCGATTTTGATCAAAAAAATTCTTAGTATTTTTCAACTAAAAAACATTGAAAACTAAAAAAGTTGTATTAAAAAGATATATGTATTTCTATTATACTGAAAAAGGAGAAGAACCACATTTCTTAGCAACAATAAGAAATATAAGGATACATTTCACATAAGTAAAAATTAAACCCAAACTTTTTAAAAGGGAAAGGGAAATGAATTTTTTTTTTAATTCCAAAATTAAAAACGCTTTGCTGGTTGACAAACATCACAAATAAAAGTCTTTGTTGACCTAGGAACATCAGCACATACGCAGTGACACCAGCCGTTGCAACTCTGGCACTTTAGCCAGAATTCTTTAGGACGAGAACGAGAAAAGAGCTCGTTGCAATACAGACACGCTGCATCTGATTGATCACTATCGCTTTGTTCATACACAACTTCCTCATCACTATCCTCTTTTATTTGTTTTACAATTTTTCTTCTGGCAACTTCTGCTGTTTTCCTTCTCTCTTTTTCTAATGCTTCCTTTGTGGACTCCTTAATTTCTTGATATCTGGCGTGCTGTTAATGACACCAGTCTTTCCACGTTTCCTTTTCCTTGTAGTTAATTTCATTGTTGCCATTGGGAGAGGGGATATTTCTTCAATATGCTCTCTGCTTATACAATATTTCGACGTGCTTGCAACTTGGTCACTTGCGTTTCCCTGGGAAGTCTGTAAGATCGTTTCAATTGGAGTGCCGCTAACATGGTGAGTTTCTTTTAAGATGTGGTCTTCAATTTCACTCTGCGATTGTTCTTCGCTATTTGAATTTATAGTCTGTGATTCATCTTGCGTGGTTTCCATCTCCCTATCTGTAGTTGAAGCAGCGGCAAATTCCCAGTCCTCAAAAACATCTGGATTAAATGGATGTATACCCGTTTTTTTAAAAGAATTTATTGCATTTGAGGGAGCTTTGAGGTATGCATTATTAAAAAGTCTTGTTACTTGGAAGTGAGTCACAGTCCGTCCTGGGTTATCTCTCATCCATTTTTGAATTTCTATATTATAAAAAGTTTGAAGCGGTGCAAAAAAGCCAACATCAAGGGGTTGGACGCGATGGGAACACTGGGCCGGAAGACAAAATAGTATAATTCCATTTTCCTTACTATATTCCAGCACTTTCAACCCCTTGTGACTACTATGCCCATCGAGGATTAAAAGCACTTTATTTTCGTTTGATGCTTTAACGTGCAAGACAAAGTGCTTTAGCCACTTGACAAATGTTTCAGTGTTCATCCAGCCATTGTCTTGGCAAAAAGCGACACTGCGTACTGGTGCTTCATCCATTAACTCGGCTTTAAATCGCTTCCGCGGAAAAATAAAGGCGGGAGGAACAAATGTTCCTATGACGTTCATACAACACACGGCGGTATAATTTTGTCCACGCTCAGCACTGCTTATAATTCCAATTTGTTTCCGTCCTTTGGTTGCAAGAATGTTGGTAGACTTCGTAGGAACTGTGCTCATCCCTAGCTCGTCAACATTAAAAATATTTTCAGGAGAGAATTTATATTTATGCATAACTTCTCCAATGGATCGGAAAAACAACTTAATGTTTTCTTTATTGAATGCCTGTGCTCTTGCGATAGATGTGTGCTCAGGAGTTCTTACAGTTATCGTTCGGTTCCTTGCGAGAAACCCTTTCAGCCACTTCCTACCAGCTATACCCTTTTCTCTATTACATCGGTGGTTAATTTTATGCTTCTCGGCTATTTGGAAAACAAGCTTTCTTAGCTCTGTACTGGTAAGTCCAAAAAGCCTGGGTGTGAACTCTGTAACAGAATAGAAAGGAAATTTCTTTCTATACTAGGAAATTTCTTGTAACGTTACTCCGTATGTCTATTCGGAGATTCTCGAGTAGTTCCGTGTGAATATTCGGAAGATAGAAATAGAAACGGCAAATAGGGTCTTTCTATGGCTGATATGTGGTTATGTGGTTTGTATGACACAAAAAAAAACATATTTTGTTAGGTTATTGTCAGGTTATTGTTTTTTATTAGCACCTACTTAGTTTTAATTAAAGATGGGTAAGTATTTTTTCCATGTTTTTTTAACTTTGTGGCTGCTATTACTGTTAATTTAATAGGCTAATGATAAAAATGTAATTAACAATACTTAATTAACTAGGTACCTAAATAAAATTAATTGTAAAACATTTTTTTAGATGGAAGGAGTAGAGATTTTAAAACATCCTTGGAGCAGTGGAATATTATAATAGATTTCTTAGAAGAAAACCCTTCACTGCTGAAAAATAAATTCAAACATTTTGATGGAGATCGCGAAGACGGGGCCAGATTGTGGCATGCACTTACCATTCAATTGAATTCAATGGGCTTGGGTGCTAGGAGCACTGAGAAGTGGCAACTGGTAAACCAAACTATATTTAGTACATAATAAAGTACCTTTATTAATAAGCTTTTCCAAAATCACTAATTTTACAATCACACACTCAATAAAATAATGAAAATTGTAACTCAAAATCGGATTCATTGAGTTATGCTTGACTTATGACACTATTTTACTGATTGTGTGCGATGTTGACATATTCTATTCATATAATCCGCTACCTTCTTCAATATTATTTGTAGGCTATAGGTAGGTGGAAATCAAAAACAAAGGCAAAAGCCAGCCAGTTGCGGATGGAAATGGAAAGGACTGGTGGGGGACCAGTAAAAGCTCCTCCACTAAACCAAGTGGAGGAGAGGTTAATGGCATTGATGGGGTGGAAGTCGGTTACTGGAGATAAAAACCTTGAATTAGGACTGGTAATTTACTTATTCAATACATATTAATCCATTTACAAATAAAGTACTTTAACGTATGCATACTTAATAAAACAATCATTCATTTATTTGCAGCCACCCCTGATGCCAACAAATGTAGCCGATATAGCCGCCTCTAGCTCATACAACACACCTGTGGTAAATACGAATACTTACATATTATATTGGAGGTAATATTTAATAATACTTTTAATTTTTAGCCCACAACGTCTAGAGCCCATCAGTCACTTAGCCCTCCATCTAAAGCCCAGACACCTAGCCCTCCATCAAATACAGAAGTAAGTATATTACATTTGCATCATTAGGAGTAAATTATAACAATTTTAATAATTTATATTCCTGTCTATGAAAATGTTTTGAAATTATTTAGCTTCTTTACCTAAATCTATAAACTGCATTATTTGTGGTATTATGAATGAATTGTAAATAAACAACATATATGACCCCATTAAAATATAGGAATTTAATTATTTGTAGCTGCCTGTGCTCAAGTCAATTCGCCCCCCTCCACAAATAGCAGCAGCAGCCTCAAAAAGAAAAAAAGTGGATGAGAATACACCTAAAGGTCAGAGACAAGTTAGGGTGACAAATGATAAGTCGAGAAAATTTGTCACCCTAACTAAAATGCATAGTGACACCATGCAAAGGCTGCAGTCAATCGACAAAAATATTGAAATAATGGCAACTGCCTTACAAAGCATTAGCCAAAATTTTGAAAAATTTGTAACTCATGCTGTAGAGTAAGGCGCTTATAATTATTTCAGTATTTTTGTTTGTTTTTGTTATTTACTTTTTTTATAATGTATCTGTTTTTATTTTAATCTTTGTTATAGGCAAGTGCCAATATTTAACCTTTTTTTTAAACCATAACTGATTAATTATTTTACCTTTTATATTTATTTGTAACTGTTTTTTTTTTGTTATAATTAAGATTTATTTATTTTGTGATAGGCAGTTGCCAATATTGTTTTTTTTTAACCAGAACTAATTTTATTTTCTCACCTTTTATATTTATTTCGTGATAGGAAGTTGCCAATATTGGATTGTTTTTTTTTAAACAGAACTGATTTTATTTTCTTACCTTTTATATTTATTTGTAACTGTTTTTTTTTTGTTATAATTAAGATTTATTTATTTTGTGATAGGCAGTTGCCAATATTGTTTTTTTTTAACCAGAACTAATTTTATTTTCTCACCTTTTATATTTATTTCGGGATAGGAAGTTGCCAATATTGGATTGTTTTTTTTTAAACAGAACTGATTTTATTTTCTTACCTTTTATATTTATTTGTAACTGTTTTTTTTGTTATAATTAAGATTTATTTATTTTGTGATAGGCAGTTGCCAATATTGTTTTTTTTAACCAGAACTGATTTTATTTTCTCACCGTTTATATTTATTTCGTGATAGGAAGTTGCCAATATTGGATTGTTTTTTTTTTTTAACCAGAAGTGATTTTATTTTCTTACCTTTTATATTTATTTGTAGCTTAGTTTTTTATTTTGTTATAATTAAGATTTATTCATTTTGTGATAGGCAGTTGCCAATATTGGATTGTTTTTTTTTAACCAGAACTGATTTTATTTTTTTACGCTTAATATTTATTTGTAGTTTTATTTTTCTTTTATTAGTAATTAAAATGTTATTAATTACAAAAAGGTTTTCTTTTTTATTTATTGCAATAACTCGTTTTGATCAATTTATTATTATTAACGATTATGAAGTGATCTAACGTTCTCACAATATGTTACCGATGGTGCTGGATTATTCTGTCAACCCATAGATGATGAAGGTTTGATTAAAACAACAATATATATATATATATATATATATATATATATATATATATATATATATATATATATATATATATATATATATATAATAGGTAGGTACTATCTTTATAATTAGTAACAAATAAATATTAATACTAATTACAGTTTACAGTTAAATATTTAAAGGTGTAATCAAACAATGAAACGAATAATTATAAGTACTATTTCCAAAACACTGACAGCTTAACTGAGAAGAAAAAACTACATTCCGGGCTATACTCCCCGACGAATATTGAATTTGATAATTTACCGAAAATAACAATTATTAAACAAAAAAAAAAGGTGATAAGCCAGAGTACTTCCTTTTTGGTACGACAGTATGATAGCTACCTAGATGAAAATGAATAAGTAATACCAATTAAAACTAAGGCTTATTATTAAACTTATAAAAATTATGAAACAATTAATATTAAACAGGATTAAACTTATTATAAAAAATATAAATCAATTAAAACTAAACAGATAAAAAAAACAGATTAATAAACTTATAAAAAATATAAATCAATTAGTTGACCTCTACGTTGCTGACCTAAGCCTAATATGTTTGGAGCAACAAAATTGTTGGCATCTTCGTCATCAACATTATCTTCATCATCTCTTTCTAGTCCATCTTCTTCCAAAGGGATGTTGCCCTGAATGCACATGTTGTGGAGAATTGTGACAGCATTAATGATTTGACCAGCTTTAAACGGTCGATATCTCAAAACACGTTCTCGTAATATACATCTGAAGCGGTTTTTCAAAATACCTGTAAGGTGTAAAAAAATAATAGGTTAATTAAGCTATATCTAATGATGTTGTCCGACTTACCTATACATCTCTCGACACAATTCCTAGCTCTGGTTAATGCATTGGTGTATCTACCCTCTGGAGAATCTGGAGCCATGCCTCTAATTGGTGTCATTAGCCATGGTTCTTGTGGATAACCACTATCTCCAATCAACCAGCTATTTCGGTCACCCCTTTCATAATTCTCTTCCAAGTGCCTCTTTATAGCAGAATTCCTCCAAATAAAAGAATCATGATTGGCGCCTCCATAATTCGCATTTACATTTAAGATGTTTAAACGGGTATCGCAAATAATTTGAACATTTTTTGAATGGTACCTCTTCCTGTTGAAATATAAATGTTCGTCCTCAGTAGGCTGTAGAATGGCTACATGGGTGCAGTCGATACAGCCTATAGTTCCAGGAAACTCAAACTCTTGCATAAATTGGGCTTTTTTAATTTCCTTTTCTGCTCGAGTCATTGGAAATTTCACCCAGCGAGGTGCAATGGCTTCCATAGCCATACAAACCTCTGATAGAGCACTACTGAAGGTCTGCTGCGCCATAGAAACATGCATCTCATTTCCAATGCCCCTTTGGTATGACCCGTGTGCAAAAAATCGTAGAGCTCCCATAACTCTCGAGGTGATGCTAACCTTCGTAGATCGAAGCCCATCTTGCATATGAGGTGTCAGTTCTTCGATTAAATTTCGTGTTAGGTCTTTGCTAAGACGAAAACGTTGTCTAAACTCTCTTTCAGGGAGTTCAAAGACATTTGTCGTGTCTCTTAGATGTCTTCTTTCCATCTTCAGCATTTCTCTTCGATCTTCTTCTTCTGCCTCTTCTACAAAATTCGCTAATACCAAATCCATTTCACTCAAATATCAAAAAAAGTCAACAAACAACGCAAGAACAAAATAAATGATTATGATTAATAAGCTTTCATTGACAATGACAATACATATTGACATAGAATGTCAAAATCAGGGGTAGATAGGTTGAAAATCGAAATGTTCTAAAATGTTTTCAGATTCAATAGTACACATTTCTCTATAGACGAACTTGCCCGAAGATTTCAGGAAAAAGCCATAGAGAGTAGCATCTGTCGATAGAAAGAAATTTTTTTTCTTTGCTATTTCTTTTCTATTTCTATCTCTATCGAGTTACAGAGTACGCACTCTGGTTTCTAAATTAATAATAATATGCTTTGCAATTTCTGCCTCAGCATCAACATCAAATGTAGGCTTATGTCCTCCTAAATATCCTTTGCTACTGCCCTGTTCATTCTTAAACCTCCTACGCAGTGTCGTTCGTGGTACTTTGAACATTTTTACGGCAGTTGTATAGCCCATTGTTTTATTTCGTAATGCTTGTAAGGCTTCAGCCATGTTGTCTTCATCCCAATGCTGCCTAATTTTTGACTTATTCTGAAATTAAGAGGAATTATTTTTATTACGTTTATTATGATGGCCATATGGTGCATACGGCCCCCGGACCATCATAGAAATACTCGCCTGGGGCCATCATAGGCAATACTGCATGTGATGCATAAACATTAAAAACTTTTCATATGAAAACATAACCTTGAAACTATTATAGAATATATATTGAAGACTCTACTAAAATTACCCTCCCCAAATTGTATCCAATCATCCCTACAGATACGAACGCAAAATGCATTTTAGAATAATAATTTTTTACATCTGCAGTTACTTACCGGATT
Source organism: Lochmaea crataegi (assembly GCA_947563755.1). Taxonomy (NCBI): domain Eukaryota; kingdom Metazoa; phylum Arthropoda; class Insecta; order Coleoptera; family Chrysomelidae; genus Lochmaea; species Lochmaea crataegi. The sequence continues at coordinate 45,613,797 of OX387425.1, read as the reverse complement.
CATTTTTTTTATAGAAGCCACAAAAACTAGTAAACTCGATGGTACACTAACCGGCTAATATTGAAGGTCCCCAGTAAATAAAATAGACAACCAAAGATACATAACAGAAAATAAAGTAACAGGGCCAACACAGGCACAGGGCCGTCACAGGTCACTTTCCCCTACTTTGCTTAGGCGTTGGTTAAATCTCGAATCAATGACGCAGAATTTTTGTCGTTCCAAATCGATGAACGACGAACAAACAAACACGTGTACCTATTCCATGCGCCCACTATACTTTCCCTTTAAAAATTGATATAAAGATAAAACCAAGTTTACTAAAAACCATTAGCATCATAGTTAAAAGAGATCGACAATTATGCCTAGGTATATATATACAGTAATGTAGGGATAATCCGAACCCCCTGTAATCCGAACTACTCTATATCCGAACGCCCCAATAGCGTAAAATGATATCCATAATCTGAACAACCGAATTCCGTAATCCGAACTAATCAGTAAAGGCTTTTATAACCATTTCCCACCACTTTTTGTTGTGGAAATGTATTTTTTGTATGGTTAAGAAAGGTATCTGTAAACCGAACTAGTTCGGATTATAGATATCACTTATTATGAATTCTATAATCCGGAAGTTCTGGTAATCCGAACGGGGTCTACCAACTTTCTGTTCGGATTATTCATACATTACTGTATATATATTGATATGATATTTTATTTAGTGTTTTTTATAATTATGTTTTCATTATATTTGATATGATATTTTATTTTGTGGTTTATAATTTTTTTATTGTACCCGGAATAACTTCCAATTTTTTCAATTTTAATTTACTACACAATGCACTCACCTTTTTTTGTGAAATCTCATCAGCTTCTCAGGGTTTGGGTTCATGGGTTTAATGTGTAAGAAATCTAATTGCTGTTCTTTTTTTATGGGCGCCAAAATTCAATGTTATTTAAATAAAATTTTGAATAAAGGTTTTAAAATCTGATTTGGATTTAAATACTGAGGTGTATTGGAACATACCTATTATGTGTACGGGAACGTACCATGGTTTTGAGTTGGTAGCAATGCGGCTGTCTATGTCACATAGACAGCAAGCACACTTCACTTTGGCCTACGACTCGAATCACGATACACACATGTATGGTTGTTATAAAATAAATAATTACAAGTATTAAAGTGTATCTAAAGTAATCGCTAACTATTTGTTATTTACCATCCTTGGCAAACACTTCAAATACGGTCCTGTGTAATCACCCTGAAAGTGCCTTAGTGATGTGTAACAGGTGTTCGAGATAGTTGTACCAACTGATAAAAAAATTACTTCGAAATAATACTTGTGATGAAACAATTTTAAATTTATTTTATGAAAATTAATTTTGTGAACATAAATTAGCAAGATAAACGTTATTTCTTACATCAAAAAGGAAAATAAAACTTACCTAAAATGGTCTTTCATTCAACAATCATTCACACAGTGAAAATTATCTCTAATACATGCAATTATGCAACTTTTTATACATTAGTATATTTACAGTAATATCGTTTTAGATAAGCCAAAACGAAAAGCAAAATGGACGATACAGTTGTATCTGAATTTGCAAAATATCTAAGTTCTTTTTATATACACTCACAAATAAGTTTTTTATTTTAAATTGAAGTTTATTAAATACCTTTTATCTTCTATTAATGTTGAAAAATGAATAATCACTTCTTTCCTGTTTTAGACCGCTCTGGGCCTTTGTGAAGTAACCTCCAAAACGAAAAGCAAGACAACTCGAATGTAGAATGCCTCTTGATGAAATTTAATATATGGTTTATTTAAATTTATTCACTTACGAAGATCCCTCGGTGTTGATTTTCTTCAGGAACCGTGTTACAAGGTTAGTTAACCTATTTTCACTATTAATTATATAAATATTTTATCAAATTTACAAACTTTTTCACTGAACGAAATAACGTGCTTCTTGTAGAAAATTCATTTTCGAAAAGGGACGACGCTTTCTCTATAAACAAGTATCTAACAACCCATTTCCTTTTTCTTCCTTAGCAACAAACTGCCTACTATTTCTAAAAGGAAATGTTACAGAACTTGGGTAGCAAGGGTATTGAGACAGTAAAAAAACTAATTAACAAAATTTCAAAGGAATGCTGTATACCAAAAGACTGGGAAATAGGGATAATACTGCCGATATATAAAAAGGGTAATAACCGTGTTTGCAATAATTATAGAGGGATCACGTTGTTAAGTATTGTTTCTAAAGTGTACGAAAGATTACTAGACAATAGATTAAAAATAATAATAGAACCCCAAATGGAAGAGTCGCAAAGTGGTTTTAGGAGAGGAAGAGGTATACAAGACCATATATTTACTATAAAATAAATGATTGAAAAGAATTACGTTAACAACATATACGTAGCCTTCATAGACCTGCAAAAGGCATTCGATAGCGTGCCAAGGAAAACAATTTGAAATAGCCTGAAACAAAGAGGAGTTAGTACTGTACTAAAGAAAAATATAGAAAGTATCTACAAATGCACGAGAAATTACATAAGAACAAACAATGAGCACTCCGAAGAATTCAACACCCATGAAGGATTAAGACAAGGAGGAGTACTTAGCCCAACGCTCTTTAACGTAGTACTTGATGATGTGATTAAAGAAGTAAAACTTAACACCAAAAAACTACAAGTGGGATACAGAAATATGGAACCTATATACCTATCAGAGTGTGCCTTCGCAGACGATCTGATGATATGTGCTAAAAACTTGAAAGATTTACAACAAAACTTAGAAGCATGGAATATAGCACTCGATAAAAGAAATCTAAAAATAAATTTAGACAAAACAGAAATAATGGTACTAGGGAAAAATGAGCAGAAAGTAACAGTAACATTAAACGACTACGTCCTAAAACAAACAGACCATTTCAAATATTTGGGCGTCACGCTACAAAACGATGGAAAAAACGAAGCAGAAATAAACGACAGATTAGAAAGTGCAACCAAACTGTATTACTCCTTAAACAACGCACTTATTAGGAAAAAAGAAGTATCCAAAAAGACAAAAATGACAGTATATAAGACAATATACCGACCGATATTGACCTATGGAAGCGAAAGCTGGACGCTCACAAAACAGCAAAAGAGTAAGCTCCAAGCGGCCGAAATGAAATACCTTAGAGCGGTCAAAAACATCACTAGGAAAGACAAAATAAGAAACGACGCAGTGAGGCAAGAATTAGAAGTCGAGCCATTAATAACACACATAGAAAGACAACAACTGCGATGGTTCGGACACCTAGTTAGAATGGAAAGTAGCAGACAAACCAAAAGAATATGGCAAGCAAAAGCGTCTCAAAAGAGGACCAGAGGTAGACCTAAGAAAACTTGGAATGACGTCATAGCTGAAAACTTAAAGAAGAGAAACAAAAGTTGGACAGTAGCGAGAAGATTAGCACAGAACAAGAAAGAGTGGGCAAAATTTGTATATAGTTAAATTATACCACCTTAACACCTTCGGGTACACTAAGGTTTTCGATTATATATATATATATATTTTATCAAATTTCCAAATTTTTTTCACTGAGCGAAATAACGTGCTTCTTGTAGAAATTCTTTTTCGAAAAGGTACGACGCTTTCTCTATCAACAAGTACCCAACAACCCATTTCATTTTTCTACCTTAGCAACAAACTGCCTATACTATCTCTAAAAGTAAATTTTTTTATTTGATTGTCATTGACCAATCAAATTAACTTATAGTTGTTCATTAAATAGATTTTATTATATTCTTTGATAGATTTAATCTTTTTTAAAAGAAAGCATCATCTGTTATATTTCTAAATGAATTATTTAAGTTTAAATTTTTAAATTATTTGACATATTCAATTTAGGTTGGTAATTTTCCTGTTCTAGCTGACAATTCTATGTTCAAACCTGTCATACATCAGATGATAAATACTTTCACAAGTGTCATAGATTTAATAACTGTATTAAAAGTTTTTCTATTTTAGATTCTACCATAATACGAATAAAGTTTCGTAATGCTTTTGGACAAATTTAATTTTACATGAAGAAATTCAAGATAATACATACAAACCATAAACATTCCCGTTTAAAGGTGGATCTTATATTTGATACCTGTTGATTTGTTTTCTTTATATAATTGAATTTTAGACTTTATGCATTGTGTGTATGTACGTGTACGAGGTACATTATAAATTTTGAATTGCTTCTTTGAGTTTGATTTTATTTAATTTGAATCATTTAAATAGTATTCCTTTAATATTCTATAATTATTCAAGCTTTTATGTTAGAATTAAGTAACTCGTGTTGGTTATGTACAATATACAATATATATCTCAGCATCATTATGACGACCGATAGACAGTCAAGTAATTTGGCGGCCAACGAATTCAGCCGAATAAAATCGTAATGATAGACAAAAAGAGCTATATGAAGTATTTTTTAAAACTATATACGGCTGTCTTTTTTTTTCTATTTCAATTGCCATCAATGTAACCACTTTCAAAAGTAGTGGAATTTGACGGTCAAAATATACGAATTTCAGATAATACTATCAACAAGACCGTCAGTATTTTAGACACTTCAAGCGAATCGGAGGGCTGACAATGTTGCCATGTTGATAGATTTATCTGCACATGTCGCTAATTTCAATGGGGTACCTTTTGTTTGTTGAAATATTATCATTTTCTAGGTTTTTCCTTCTAGTTTACTAGTTGTTATGTACTTGTTTATAATATACAAATTGATACTTGTCATATATAATTTTAATAGTTGTCATTATTATAATTTTTCTTTAAACATAAAAGTCTTTTAATAGAGTATTTCTGTGTTATTGGGTTTGCTTCAACAGGTTATGGGCCCAGGAACGCAATAAATAAATATACCCCAATTTTTGTCATCACCGATTTAGTTGACAAAATGGATTATACAAAAGTACAAATTGGACTTTTAGAAGGTAAATCAAATTGGTCTACGTGGAAATTTAAAATTTGCATATTACTAAGAGGTATTATTGGAGCTCTAGAAATTGTAGAAGGTACACTAAAAGAACCTACAACTTTAGCAGAAAATGCTACGAAGGCAGAAGGTATCAAGTACAAAAAAGAGTTGAAAGAGTACAGAAAAGTAGAAAGCAGTGCAATGATTATCCTAACAACCAATATGACCGAAGATACTTTAAAGAAAATTATGAGATTTTCAACAGCAAAAGAAATATGGCAAGAATTAAATAGACTATTTGATGGTGCAACAGAAGAAAAAGTTTATGATCTCTGTTTAGAATTCTTTAGCTTTGAAAAAGAACCAAATGACGATGTAGCTACACATATGTCTAAGCTTAAAAATCTTTGGAATGAAATGAAATTAGCAGTTCAAAAAGAAAATGCAATTGAACTACCAGAAGTGTTGCTAATTTGTAAAATTTTAGGAACATTACCAGACAATTATTTCTCATTTAGATCTAGTTGGATGTTAATATCCAAAAATAATAGAACAATAGACAACCTTACGAATCAATTGTGTGTTTATGAGAAAGCCTTGAATGAAAAAGATAAAAATAAGGCGAATCAAGAAGTTCTTTTTACTGGTACGTCTTCATATCCAAATAAAAATAAGTTCAAGAATTGGTATTGCAAATATTGTAAAGAAAAAGGTCATAAAGTTAAAATGTGTCCCAAATGGCGTGCTGATGGCAAACCCCCTAAGCCAAGTACTACAAATTCAAAAGCTAACGTCATTCTAGTCTGTTCAAATGAATGTTTTAATTCAGAAGAAGTGGTTCGTAACTGGTATGTAGATAATGGTGCTACAAATCACATTACATTTTGTCCAGAATTATTTGATACTTATGAACCTTTCACAACAGCTCATCAAGTGATAACTGCAAGTGGTGAATCAATTGAAGCCCTAGGAAGAGGAACAATAATTTTTGAAACATTGGTCAATAATAAAAAAAACACACTAATTCTTAGTGATGTTTGGCTTGTACCAAAAATCAAGAAAAATTTGTTTTCCGTTCTCGCTGCTCAAGATAAAAAACCAAATAGTCAATTTATCTCCAGAGCCACAAAATGTTTTCTAAAAATTGATAATATAGTTGTTCTTGAAGGTTACAGAAGCCAAAATTCCGGATTATTTAAACTAAATATAAACACTATTACGAAATTACCTGAATTGAATAACATATCAAATCAATCACAACTACAGTTATTTCACGAAAGACTAGGTCATCAAAACAAAAGACATGTGAAAAACTTAATAGAAAGAGAATTTGGAATCAAAGTATATCTTGATAGCGAAATATGTGAAGGATGTGTGTTTGGAAAAGCCAATCGAAGAAAATTTGGTACAAGAGAACATGCAACTCTACCTGGAGAACGTATTCATACGGATGTATGTGGTCCATTTTTAAATTCTATGTCAGGGTTTAGATACTACGTTTTATTTAAAGACGATTTTACTTGTTTTCGTGAAGTATTTTTTATCAAACATAAGTCAGAAGTTTCTTCTAAGCTGCAAGAAATGTTGCTTCAGATAAGAGCTGCAGGTCATACAGTGCAAGAACTGCTTTGTGACAATGGAGGAGAGTTTGATAATAAAGAAGTTAAAGAGATTTTAGCTAAGTATGGAGTAAAACAACGCTTTACTATGCCGTATACACCGCAACAAAATGGTTCTTCAGAAAGAGAAAATAGAACGCTGGTAGAAACAGCTAGAGCTCTTATACACTCCCATGAAGAAATTCCTCAAGGATTGTGGGCTGAGATGATAAATACAGCTAAATATATTCTCAATCTCAGTGGTTCTTCTAGAATAGAAGGAAAATCACCAATACAATTATGGACTGGGAAGAAACCAAGCATTAAGCATCTTAGAATTATTGGAACTACATGCTATGCTCATATACCTAAACAACAAAGAAAGAAAATGGATAAAAAGGCCATGAAAGGTATTTTAATTGGCTATGATGGTGTAGATGGGTATCGCATATGGTGTAGAGAAAATAATAAATTAATCAGGTCACGTGATGTAACTTTCCAAGAGAACATTCTCCAAATTAAAAGTAATTTCAAATTAGATTTTGTCCGACAGAAAAATGAAGAGACTCATGTGGAAAATCGAGATGTTAAGGATAATTATATTCAAACAGAAGAAATCTTGAAGAAAACAGAATTTATAAGTCAAGACGAAGATAATGATGATGGTGAAATAGAAAATTCAGAACCGCAAATAGATGAAACAAGAAATCTACGAAATAGAGCATTAATAAAACCTCCACAACGTTTTGAAGACTTTGTAATGACTTCTTTAGCAAATATAACTGAACCTTCAGAACCATCTTCATACAGAGAAGCTATAAACAGCTCTGAGAAGGAAGAATGGCAAAAGGCAATGCAGATAGAGATGGAATCTTTACAAGAAAACCAAACGTGGACTTTGGAAGAACTCCCGGAAGGAATTAAACCACTTCCATGTAAATGGGTTTATAAAGTAAATACGAATCCCGACGGCTCCATTGATAAGTATAAAGCTCGACTAGTCATAAAAGGTTTTGCTCAAAAAGAAGGCGTAGATTATGATCAAACATTTAGTCCAGTTGCGAGATCTAGCACTATAAGACTTTTACTTAGTGTTGCAGCAAATGAAAAGTTGAAACTCACTCAGTTCGATGTATCAACTGCTTTTCTTTATGGAGAGCTAGATGAAACAATATACATGCGTCAACCTGAAGGATTCAATGATAACTCTCAAAAGGTTTCCAGATTACACAAGAGCCTATATGGGTTAAAACAGGCGCCTAGGTGCTGGAATCAACGTTTTGTTAAATTTCTAAAGGAGCGAAAGCTGATCCTTGTCTTTTTATAAAGCTACATGGAAAAATCAAACTTTTACTTGCTCTTTATGTAGATGATGGCCTGTTAGCTTCTAATCATCCTGAGCATACTGCAGATTTTGTTGAAAAACTGAAATCTGAATTCAAAATTACCCTCAAGCCTGCTTTATATTTTCTAGGTATAGAGATATCTACCAAAGACAATGGTTCAATAAAAATACACCAAAAGTCCTATACTAAGAAAATTTTAGAAAAGTTTGGCATGGAAAATTGCAGACCAGTTTCAACACCTATTATTAAGGACTATTCTCAATCAGGGAAAGATCAAGATGAATCTCTAAATTTTCCTTATAGAGAAGCTGGTGGTTCATTAATGTACCTTATGGTATCTACGAGACCAGATATATCTTATGCACTAGGAGTTGTTTCTAGATCGTTGGAACATCCCAGTAAAGAAGATGTTATTAAGGTGAAACGTATATTTAGATACCTTCAAGGAACATTGGATTATGGAATCACTTATAAACCACACCATCTGCAAGGAATCATAAGAATATACAGTGATGCTGATCATGGTGGTGATACACTCACTGGTAGATCAACATCAGGAATTGTTTGTATTTATGCTGCAGGTGCGGTATCATGGTTAAGCCAAAAACAAACTTCAGTAGCAATTTCCACAACCGAATCAGAAATAGTTGCTGCAAGTGAGGCTGCTCGCGAAATAGTTTGGATTAAACGTCTCTTGACAGAAATAACTAACTTATCAGCTGTACCAGAACTTCATATTGACAATGAACCAGCATTGAGGTTAGCTCAAAATCCCGAATTCCATAGACGTACCAAACATATTCGAACAAGGCACTTTTTGTACGGGAATTGGTATCAGAAGGAGAAATTGTCGTTAAGAAAGTACATACTGAGCATCAGTTGGCTGATATGATGACCAAAGCTCTTCCAAAACCTAGATTAGTACAGCTTTGTACAAATATAGGATTAAACTAACTTAGTGAAGAGAAAAACCACTTAATGAGGGAAAGTGTTGAAATATTATCATTTTCTAGGTTTTTACTTCTAGTTTACTAGTTGTTATGTACTTGTTTATAATATACAAATTGATACTTGTCATATATAATTTTAATAGTTGTCATTATTATAATTTTTCTTTAAACATAAAAGTCTTTTAATAGAGTATTTCTGTGTTATTGGGTTTGCTTCAACATTGTTATGTCGTGTGAGGGTTTTGTACAGGGTCATTGGTTATATTTTTTCAGCCAATGCCCTAGCTTCTGTATTTTTGTAAAAAAAATTATACATGTGCTTTAACAATTCGTGGCAAATTTCTTATTTTTACATTAATTACCGAATAGGCGAATAGTTCACTCTAATATGTTATAGGAATAGACGTTTATATTCAATTTTTTATTCATATTGGTAGTAAAATATTACATAAATTCATTAACAATATTAAACAAAAAGTAATGCATATTAATAATAAGAACTACGTTAAACCGTCTTTCGGATGAGACGTAAAACCGAGGTCCCGAGTCCATGGATGTTGGGCTCGATAAAGATCCCTACCACTGGTTCGAACACTAGTGGATTCGGCAAAATTTCCGGTTAGGGGTAGAGTGCTCCCGGCGTCGGTGATTAGCCTAAGTTGCGCAGAAATAGACCGACGTTAAATAACCGAATAAAAAAAAAAACTACGTTAAACATACGAAACCAAAATTTTTACTTCAACCAAACTTAACATAATATGTATTGAGTATAGGGTAAGCAAATAACTAAAGAAACAAAAATTACTTACACTTCCCACTGTACTTATTTTGAATGTATACTTTAATTTTCAGCCAATCCTTCGTTTTTAATAACTCTGGATGATTATTCTTTAAAACTTCGCATTCCGTTTTTTTGGTGTTTTTTTTGTTTTATATGGTCTTTGAAATATTCTGAAACTACTTGTTTTTGTTCAGGCGTCCACTTTGTTACAACTCTATCTTTTTTGGGTATTTACCGCTCTTGTTTTCTTTTAAATCGTCTGTTCACTTGCTTTGTGCTCATTAGATCCAGATAAGACTGATTCAATTCTTTCGAAATCTGCTTCATTAACTTCATCTGCCTCTCCTAAGAGATCTTCATCCATATCAATATTTATTTCTTTCAAGGTCTTTCCTTTAAATTTTCCAATGTTTCCTTTTTCCATCAAAAGTCATATTTTTGCTATTTTTGATGTTTGGCAAACATCATCCGGGAGTCTATAGGCGTCTCGATGGACACCTAAGATATGACCCATGAAGGTAGCGAGGGCTCGGCCTCTTTTTCCACGTATAACAATATGCTTGAAACTTTTCAGTAATATTTTTTCAGTCGGCGAAACTGCATCTTCAAATTCTTCATAATTTTGATTGGTGTTCATAAGCAGCCAATAAAAGTCTCTGAAGTTCACCCGGTCTTCGTCGGTTCAATAGTATTATTCTACAATACACTGTTTCAAGGAGTATTTTATAATCTTCACGATTGCCAGAAGCACTTCTTTATCTGGATGAGGACACGCTTCCCTTATCAGTTAAACATTTTTTCAACAACTGTAGGTCCGTTGCCACAGGTATTATCGTTATTTTGTTCCATTTTCTCACATCCCTGCTTTATTTGAGATTTCAAATTTCCAGTTCTCGTTGATCAAATGTAAAAGTATTTTCAGAGCAGCTTCGCTTTCAGCTGTCGAAATGTTGGCATAAACATCTTTCTTCTTTAAGGCATGTATTATAGCAATATCACAACATTATTTTATAGTTGTTCCAATGTTCAAGGCATATGCTGGAGATTTATAAAGATCAGTACTAGTATCAAGATCTCCAACTATTTTTGTGGCTTGGAGCAATTTCCCTCATCTTTCTGGATACTACATTCACAAAGTGTGCCTCTCTATGAATTTTCAAGTACCGAGCTCCAAATGCACACACTAAAGGAATCGGTTTTTGCAACCATCGAAATCATCTCCGCTCGCATTCTGGGAAACACCTTATTTTTTAAATCTTCGTCAATTTTGAGGCCTCTAACTAAAAAATTATGTGCTTCGCTTTGGGAATGTTTTGTGGATGTGTTGCCATTGCAAGTTTTTCGGTGTCGCCATAACTGATTTCTTGTGTAGTAGCCGAAACAATCTGGACACGGAAGTAATTCTCTATTGTGTATTCCTTCACGGCCTTTTGTACTCTCCCTGAATTAATATAATTTCCTTTCTTTCTTTCGGGGTTTTGCGGTGGGTATGAAATTATTTTTTGAACCTCTACTTCTACACTGTGATTCCTTATGGTATGCCTAGCAAAACATTGCACTAGACTTTCACAATAAAAGCAGAAGTCCTTTTGACGACGACTTTTTTCATAAAACAACTGCGCTTGGGAATCAACTTGGTTTTCATTATTCAAAGGTGGTGCGGGCGATGTCGATATAATTTCTTCTGAATGGTGATTTATATTTGAATTACCTCGGCGGTGTTACCTTCATTTTCAGTGGAAATCTGAAAAGAAAAAGAAAATGTAGCTGTTGAGTTCCTAAAACAACGATATATTAAAATTTTCTCTAAGCAATATATTCAATTTTTTTACATAAAGAACTCATTATATTGTCTGTTAAACAGAATTTCGCAGCGACGTGATTGACGCTTGAACTATGTTTTTCTTTTATCACCCTTAATAGTAGTTTTGACTGATTTTGCAAATTACTATGAATTTAGAAAAATATAACTTAATTTTCTTTGTTTTTCGTTTATTTTAAAATTCATCTTGAGCTAATTTATATCCTGCTCAAATATTTAGAACTGTACGAATTAAAAATCAATAATAAAATTCAATTTGCTAGCCGTGGACTATAACATATTTCATTTTTCAATTGACAAAAAAACATTTACAAGTTATCTTTTATTTAGAGATATCGTCAACGAAATGTGGCAAGTTCAACTTCTCTAGATTTTAAGGAAAAATACAATTATAACTCTCTCTCTAAGCCCCAGGAATCGCTTGAATAAAATATTTTATATAAAAATTCCTTTATATTTTGGAGAGCAGTCCTCAAAATTTTCGCACTAATTTAGAATCGGCCCGAAAAATCATAAACTTCAGCTATATGTTATAATATAATATATGTTAGTTTTGGAACGTGAACGATTCATAAAAATGAATGAAATGCATCTTTTGGATTTTGTTTTGTGCCTAGCTAGAATTTTTTACTTTTCTGGCGGCTCTACACTTACCTCGGATTCACCACTTGGGCTGGAGGGAACGTAATCGAAATCATCGTCTGAGAGCATAGATCCAGAATCTGTTTCAGATTGTTCTTGTTCGCTTTGATTCGTAGGTTTCTGACGTTGAGCTGTATCTTCCCAGGATTTTCCATTTTTAAGTTCACACGGTTGATTATGAAAGGCATACCTCCTCTGAAAGTCATAACACTTATGTTTTTATTCATGGATAACTTAATTATTTCAGTGTTGATGTAAAAATGTATTGATTAAAGTAAAATTCAATTTTCTAAAAAAAATCATGTTATCCATGGACATAAAGGAATACAAAATTGCGCATATCTCCCAAAAAAAATTACATCCAATAACACAGAAATTGGTATACGATTTCATTAAAAAGTCCAAGTTATTCGTGACTGAACATTTAAAATAATAACATTTTATTTATTCAATTTATCAATAAACGGAATAATTCTCGCTATTTAATCCATAAAATACGATTATGGTTTTATAGATATATTTATAATTTTCAGGCACTAATTTTCAAAAAACATCAAATAACGCTGAAACGGTACTTGCTGAATACAATATTTGTCATTTGGAAATGAAATACTATATAGGATGTTCAGTATGAAAAATAAAGTTGAATTGGTAAAGAACAAATGGTACGACCTGTATATTTGTAAATAGTTTGATCTCTCAAAGATTTTAAAAATGTTATATCTTTTTTCAATGCAACCAATGATTAAGCCAATAATTACTAATGCGAAAAGATGGACCGTCCTGTATAAAATGCCCCTGTTTGTGTCCCAACCCTCTAACGAAGAAAAGCTACGAAAAGTTACGTCACTGGGTTCTGTGCCACATTCTACAAATTGACATTAAAACACTTTCCCCTATTTCTAATAACAATTAACTTATTACAAATACCTATAAAATAATCGATTTTTTAAAAGCACCCTGTAATTTGAAAGTGAATTGGTAAAGCAATGATATGTTGACAGAACTGAATTGTAATAAAAAAATAAACGAAAAAGTGACTCTGGTAAAAATGTTGGTGACTATTCACTGCTCCTAGTAATCTCGCGAAAACCACATTACTTAAATGTTACTGTGTATTTACCACAATAACTATAGGACCAGAAATTCAAAAAAGAAATCAAATTGATCAAATTCTATTAGGTTAATTCACTAAATAAACTCTAAAAATAATATGCATGTATTATTGAATAATTAAATAACTTACCTTGATTTGAAAAATTATTCGTCCTACAGACGATACACAAAACAAAAGGTATAAAAATCCTCTCAAAAAGTTAAACAACTTCACCGTGTATAACGTATAACTAAAGTGGTCGTCGAAATCTCTTAATTTGAACGTTCCCAATTATTGTGTGAAACAAAATAGTTCCTAGAATGGAGAAAATAAATCGCAAGGTCACATAAAAAAATGTGTACCCCAACTGTGAAATAAAGATACAGTGTTGCCGCGAAAACCGGCCGTCCCAAAATCGGTATCGTGAAAAATGCACAGCTTGGATGAATATACGTCTAAATAGCGCCCTCTTTTTTCTAACTGTATTGGCCAACTAAAAGTACCTATACGCATTTATACGTTTTTCGCAACTATTTCATCATTTTGACGGCCCACAAAAAATTTGAGAAAAGGTTCGTGGTAAAGAGACAGTGACAAGTAACACGATTCCCAATTCGACGGCCGTCCCATTGATGGTATTTTGACAATGTATGGTCGTCGCTTTGATTGTGAGAGATATATATATATATATATATATATATATATATATATATATATATATATATATATATATATATATATATATATATGTGTATATATATATATATATATATATATGGTCTAACTATTATTGTGGGGGATGCGGCAATGTGAATAAGTGAACTCTTTTTAGTATAGATCTACATAAGAGCGATGCAAGATTATATCCAGAAAGATCAGCGTTAGCTGAACATGTTTTTTCTACAAATCATATAATAGATTATAAAAACTTTGAAATTTTACATAAAGAAAACAACTACTCTAAAAGTATTTTCCTGGAAATGGCATTCATATCTCAAGAAGATAATTGCTTAAATAAAAGAACTGATATTCAAAAACTTAGTACAATTTATAGCTATTTATTATCTTTTGACAAAAAAACAAAAAATTCAAATATTGAAGATGAGAATTCTGTTCCTTCATATTAACTTACCAACTATTATTTCACTTGCTAATATACTAAACATATTTAAAGACATTTCTATGACTACTAAAAATTAACATCGATGTCGTTATGTCAATTTTGATAGTTTTATTTTTAATTTAATTTCTTGAAAAAGAAAATTATATCTTATACCATGTTTTTTCTCCATATTATACATATTATATATAGATATTGTGATTAACCTCGCTTAGTTGTAAGTAATTAATGTTTTACTTTTAAACTGAATTTATTTATACCTGTTGAAATATCTATAAATGTATCTTTTGTAGTTCTTTGATAATGGTGATAATAAATTACCGAAAGCTCAGAACAAACTAAAAAGAGTTCACTTATTCACATTGCCGCATCCCCCACAATAATAGTTAGACCTAACTAGTATCGGCAACGAACTATTTCCTATATATATATATATATATATATGTATATATATATATATATATATATACACTGTGTCCGTAAAGTATGGAACAAATTCATTTTTAGCTAAACAGACCATTTTAAGAAATAATCCTGAAACACGTCGATTTTTGATTTTAATTTACCGTACTTTAAAATAATAATCTAATATACAGGGTGAATTACTTTCGAGTAATGACGTCACCGTCATTTTTTTTAAATGGAACACCCCCATTTTGTCCCAATTTTCGGATTACACTAGCTGAGCTGATTCCAAAAATGTATCACATGTTGATTCCAATTGGTACAGGGTGGACAAAAATACAATAGTTTTGTGTGTGCTCATAAAGTAACGCGTAACATTCTTTATTAGTTAAATTAACAATATTATCAAAAATACTTATTGTCTAGCGGCAATTAGTTTAAATAAGTATTTTTGATAATATTGCTAATTTAACTAATAAAGAATGTTACGCATTACTTTATGAGCACACACAAAACTATTGTATTTTTGTCCACCCTGTACCAATTGGAATCAACATGTGATACATTTTTGGAATCAGCTAGGCTAGAGTAATCCGAAAATTGAGACAAAATGGGGGTGTTCCATTTAAAAAAAATGACGGTGACGTCATTACTCGAAAGTAATTCACCCTGTATATTAGATTATTATTTTAAAATACGGTAAATTAAAATCAAAAATCGACGTGTTTCAGGATTATTCCTTAAAATGGTCTGTTTAGCTAAAAATGAATTTGTTCCATACTTTACGGACACAGTGTATATATATTAGACTGATTCAAAAAAAATTATGAATTTTTTTTCTTAATTATATCGAAAATATAGTTGGAAATGACATAAAAAAAATTCTGTGAAAGTTTAAGCTCTTAATATTAATATTAAGAGGTGCCGCATCGCAAATTTCGATTTTCCATTTAAATAACATGGGAACAATATTCTCTTGCACTTTGGAATTTCATAGCTCACGTTGGTGACAATACTTCGGAATGACTAAGGTAAATTCTTGTAGAAAATTGAACGCTCTACAAAAAAGGTCTCTTACAATTTTATTGATATATTTATTCCTTCAAAAGTTCAAGTTATAATTTTTAGGTTAAAATATTTTTAGTTCAATACAAATAACTTAGGACCTGTAAAGAATATCAAAAACTTTTATAGAGATAAGTTATAGAAAATAGAATGCTCTCCAAAAAATGTCCCATAAAATTTTATCATAAAGTTTATGGTTGCGTAAAAAAAATGGAAAAATATTAAAATTTGTCCTTAGTTCAACTTTGACCTCGAATAACTTTTGAAGGAATAAATATATCAAAAAATTGTAAGAGACCTTTTTTGTAGAACGTTCAATTTTCTAAAAGAATATACCTTGCTCATACCGAAGTATTGTCACCAACGTGAGTTATAAAATTCCAAAGTGCAAGAGAATATTGTTCCCATGTTATTTAAATGGAAAATCGAAATTTGCGATGCGGCACCTCTTAATATTAAGAGCTTAAACTTAAACAGTATTTCTTTTTTGTCATTTCCAACAATATTTTCTATATAATTAAGAAATTTTTTTTTTGAATCAGTCTAAACGATGGCACTAGTGGCTTTTTTAGTAACTTGGTTTTATCTCTACTTACATTATCATCATCTAGATTTATCCCTAAATACATAAACAAAAGTCTTAATTAGCTTCGAATAAATCAGAATTAATAGTGTCCCGGAAAAACAATTAATTACAAATTTTCTGAAAATATCGTGTTCTTGATACAAACGCAAAAAAAACAATTCAATCCGCTCCTTCACACATTCTTGTATATAAATTTTAGCAAATAAATCAAGAAATAACAGTTGCATTCGCTTTTAATGTCCAACTATTTTTGAAATTACGTTTTCAAGTCATGGTCATTACTTACATATTTAATGACATTGAGACAAAATATGAAATCATTAGATGGGTTGCTATAATCGATTTTATTATCATTCACATAGATATAAAGATAGAGAAAAAAAATAAATTGTATTGGAACTACGAACTACTGTTCAATTCATCCAGTAACGAAACACATTTGCTTCTCAAGCAGATAACTGCTTCTTTGAAAATATCTTCTGGTTTCAAGGCACCCACTGATTCAACGGTAACTGAAAAAAAATGTTCACTTGTAGTCCAATAAATAAAAGGACAAACCATTAGTTATTTGTGCAAAAGGATCATACCGGGCGCAATTCTAGGTCTCAACTGAGTCTTTCAGGCCATTTTTGTAGATAATTAATTGATCTTCATTTTTCATCTGATAAAAATTCTTTAAATGTCATATCTTGGCAGATATCAGCGAAAAACGGATTTTTGGAACCATTTTTCACCTCGACACCAGACCAGGAGAATGGAGGAAATTTATTTATTTGAAAGACCCAGTTGAGACCCACAATTGCCCCCGGTATGTATGATTTGCTTGAATAACTAGAGCTTTAGGTCTTCATTTACTGGACTATTGAATTCTAATTGATATTTTTTTATAGGAAACTTGACAGTAATTTGTGATCGGCACTATATAAATATCATCATAAATCATATTTTACTTACATATAAAGTGATCTTGAATTTTAGACATAGCTACGGCATCTTTGAGATCGTCATATCTGTAAACGTTTCTACTGCCTGTATCGTATCGAGGATTGTTAACTACTGCAACTTTTCTTCCATCCTTTTCATTTCTCACAGCAATAACTCCAGGTGAAAAACAACTTTGTAGTTTGTAAGCTGCTTCACCTGTTGTTTCTTTAACTAACTTTATATCGGGCATCATTCTGTAGAAAGCTGTAGCTACGGTAGGGTAATAATGTACAATTTCATTTATTTTAATGTGTTTTCAAGTGTACCAAATACTTTTACTTACCGACAGGTGAAAATTTGGCATGATCTTTTCCAATTCCTTTCACAGCTACCAACTTTAAATCTAATTCGTGTCCGGGTCTCATTTTTGCTATAAGTATATCAGAATCGATTGGCCCAACGTCTATATCTTTGTACCTTTCTTTTTGATCTCCTACTGGTATCCACTTTATATGTTTTGAGTATACTATAATAATAATAATTTATTCAATTAAAAAAAATAGATACATTGATACATAGAAAATAGTTAGCCTAAAATGAATAAACAGTTCAGGTCACAGAAGTAGTTTTTATTACTACTTGTATTGTGACCGTAAAACATAAACAAATCCAGTAAATTGTCAAGTCCAGTAATAAGACAAATGCAGTAAATTGTCGAGTTCTATAATAAACTATTAAGTGGTACCATATTAACTGTTTGACACCTGAATCTATCTGAAATGGATACTTTTAATTATGATAAGAATCATCTGTCTATTTCCATAATGCTTTTTTTAATTTGCTTTATAAATAAATTGTAACTCTTTGAACTTTTTATATCATCATCGACAATGTTTCACGAAATATACTAAGGACTTTAACAATGCCAGTTCACAACCACATTAGGAAAATATTTAATTTCTGTACTACTAATCAATACTTTCCTAACGAGTGGAAAAAGGGAGTGACAATTACAATACCAAAGCCCAACACGGACCACACCAAAGCCACCAACTATCGTCCAATCACATTACTGCCAGTTCTAGGGAAAATGTTCGAAAAGTTAATACGAAATCAAGTCAACTCAGTGCTAGGTGCATATATTCCGAAACAACAATTTGGATTCAAAAGCAAGTGTTCAACCTTACATCCACTCACAATCCTCACATCAAACATGCAAACATCCAATATCGAAGGAAAAAAATCCGCGGCGGTATTTTTGGATATATGCAAAGCATTTGATAGCGTTTGGCATGCAGGTCTTCTCTATAAATTACATTCAGCTAACTGTCCAACATACCTACTACACTTAATAAAAGAATTTCTAGAAAATCGTCAGCTCTGTATAAAAATCAATAACTGTCACTCTCATTACTTTTCTATGCAGCAAGGCGTTCCACAAGGTTCACCTCTCTCTCCATACCTCTACAATTTTTTCTGTCATGACCTTAATATTCCAACCTTCAACAAGCAAACCTACATTCTCCAATTTGCCGATGATACTGCCGCCATTGCCCATAACAAAACCCTGCAACAAACTGTTGATGCTTTACAAAATATATGCAACAGCATAGTTTCATTTTCTAACAAATGGAGAATTCAAATAAACCCTACAAAAACTAACTTTATTATCTTCAACCACATAGCCTACCAAAATGTTTATACAATAAATATCCAAAATCACATAATTCAGCCCTCGCAACACTGTAAATACCTTGGTATAAACCTCGACCATAAACTAAATTTCAACTACCATACAAAGGAAGTTAAGAAAAAAGCCATTGCAAGAGCTAAACATTTTAGAGCTTTGACTTACAAAAACGAAGGGATCAGCAGAAAAGTAGCAAGTGAGATATACCAAATGATATGTAGACCACTTCTGGAATATGGCTCTATATTATTTCAAACCTTCTCGAAACCAGCCCTGAACAATCTACAAGTAGCAGAAACAACTTGCCTCAGAAGCATAACCAAATTAAGACACCCCCAGAACCCTATACACTGTCCATCAAACCAAATGCTATATAGTACTGTCAACATCACACCTATCTTGGAAAGAATGGATGAGCTAAGCAAGAATTTCGCAAAAAACTTAAACATTGAAATGCTTCAAGATATGGTCATAGCCCGGGATCCGAATATACCACCAAAAAGGAAAATTCCAGAAAAGTCACTGTGGACAAAAATAATGAATATTAAAGCAAACTCTGTAAATTAGTGCAATGTAGGTCTCTGAATCAGACTCTATTAAGTGTTCCAATTACATCTTACATATATACTTATATAATTGTTATCTATTTATTTTCACAATTTTTTATTTTTTTTTTCTTTTTTGCATTTTATTTATTATATCTATATAAAAAAAAAAAAATTATGTTATACAAGTAAATTGTAAAAATCTGTGGCAGAAAGACCTCGGTCGTTAGCCATTTGGGTAACCAATAAAGATAATCTCCTCCCTCCTTATATCATCAGACAACAATACGTAAATTCTTGGTGCTAAATAATTAGCATTTCTTTGTCCAACGATCCCTTCATATCCCCTAGTTTTGTAAGAATGTTCATGATGTACAAATTACAAATTATCTGATGTGTATTAACTCTCTTTAATAACCTACCATTATTATTTTTGTACATATCTTCAACCCTTGATGAATCTTTTTTGTTGGTTTCTTTATTAAAACTACATTTAATTTTCAGTTCAAATTCCAAGGAATCATTTTCACTAGGTTCAGCTGTACCTGTAAAATTATTAGGATAATTAAATGTACATAAATTATTTAAATTGAATAGGTACTAACTTTCTTTATAATCAAACAATCTTGGATCTGCCTTGAGAGGAATTAGTCCTAATCTGTGTGCAAGAACTTCGTCTTGAATTATTGAAGTGTTATTATGGATATAAACCTTATCGAACGCCATGCTAGGTACATCACTAAGCATTATTCGCCTGAATGTGTTTGCTAGAAATGGATGTATACCTATCATATCAAATTCCATTTCATCATTTTCCTTTCGTACTATTATAATTTTGAATTTCTTTTTAAAATTCTTGATTGAAAATGATTCGTTGAGTACTGTTGGCCCACTTGGTAAATTCTAAAACGAGATAAAGTATTTATTCGGCAAACTGCACTTTTGTACAAGAAAAATATAAACTTACTCGAGATGTTTTATATTCTTCCAATAATACTCGAGGTTTTTCATCATTTATATCCATTTTTCTTAAAAAAATTTTTAGGGTGACTATAAATTTTTAAGGTTATGTTAACTCTTCTTCCTTTTTGGTCTTTTCTAATAGGGAATTCATCCAGCTCTACGCTTGCGAAAAAAAATTGTCTTTTGTAGATTGGCTGATTTATGGCATAGATATAATACACTTATATAAATATGGTGAAAAAGAAAGTAAAGTGAGCAATTTATTTCTCTATGGAGTAGGAATGAACTTCAAAAAATTTATAACTTTTTCTAAAATTATTGATATTGACTAAGATAGCTGCTAAGAACAATTTCAAATATACGAGATGTGACCAAAAATTAGTGGAAGAAAAAAACTACTACAATTACCTCCATAAATAATCACTTATCTTTTAATGCTCTCCTCCATAAGCTTTGAATTAAAAAAGGAATTAAATTACTTACTGTTTCTGGTTTTGCAGTGGTTGTGCCATTATCAGTGTGATAAAAGTGGATAAACAATACCTACATCTTTATTTGAATAAAAAATAAAATAATCACAATGAATGCAGAGAATAAAAACAATACTTCAATCAAATTGGCAAATGTAAGCTAGCATACAAAAAAAATTGAGAACCAATTGATACTTATAATTATGATGGTTCAGTTGAAGCATGCAAAACTACACATAATCAAATATGCTTTAAAAAAATCACATTGCATTTGGTTTTTATTTTGTAGTCTTTTACTTAGTTAAATTTCAAAATTAAAGAATTTTCTCAGCGTCTTACGCCAAGGTCTTTGTGCTGTCCATACGGCAACGTAAATAGTTGTAACTAATCCTAACATAAGCATATATTTATTGTTATCAGTATGCGTCTTAAACCAATTAGTAAAAACGCTCATAATAAGAGACAATCCTCCAAAAGTTACTACAACACTACCACTAGCAACATGAATTGCCGTATTTAAAGACGGTTTTATGTATCGTTTAAGTTCAACGTCAAACAAGGATGCAGTACCATTAATAGTCGAAGGTATACATCCTATTATAGCGATAAGTCCAAATATAGCATGTAAACTTTTGAAATGTTCTTTACCTCTATCGTTTTTCGTCTTAACTACCACTATAAATCCACATAATATTAAAACTAAGCTTATAACTATGGCTATCCAATGGTAACGGAGTTTTAAAGTGCGGTTTAAGTTGAGTCTTCTTCCTATTGGATTTTCTTTTGAAATAAACAAAACCCCTTCAGTCATTATGAACATCCACTACAAGAAAACAAAATATATTTAGTATAATTTATAATATATTAATACTTGTAGAAGGTGCAATAAGTAATAAAATGTTATAAAATTAAAATATAGTAAAATTTATTAAATATAATATTGATGTACGAAACTCACCCCAACAGAAAGTAATAACGGATGCCACGTAAAAAACTCAAATGGTTTTGAAAAACATGCATACAAAATAAGAACTACGAATAGGATAATACAAGTATGAGAAATTGTAGTCAAATCATCTTTTAAACCAGGTGGAGGTGTAGGGCGTGGACCTTTTTTTAATTTTTTTTCTTTGTCTGCTCCCCCTATTTGATTCAATTTCTCTAATTTTTCTTCTGAGCCCATGTCAGTTTCTTAAAGAGAACAATCACTGGTTCATAGATAACAACACATTCCAAAATTGAAAAAGAATTGTCACCTACGCCAAATTCAACTATTTGTAACCTTAAATTTTCTTCTTTTTTATTACTTGAAAATCTTCAGTCATAGTTCTAAGTATTATCACCTGGGTAAATTATCAAAGGTAATACCACGAGTGCTTCAAATTTTATCGATAATTTTTTCTTTTCCACGAAAACTTGTTTATTTGACAAAAATATGAAAACAAACCGATTGATAAAATCACGAGTCCGTCAGGACGAGTGATTTTATCTAAATTCGGTTTGTTTGAATGTTTTTGCCTCAAATAAACAAGTTTGAGTGATGAAAATAAAAAATTATGTGATAAAATTTGAAGAACGAGTTGTATTTGGGAAGATTATTTTTTTCAACAATTTAAAAGGGTTTTGCTTTATTCAATATTCTCTTGGGTGATGGCACTGAATCTGTTTGTGTTCATTTTTCAATAAACTTCGAAGCACTTTTAGTTTTCAATAATGACAAAATCAAAGTAAAATTTTGACGTTTCAATGTAAACAAGGTATTATCGATGAGGAAGCAGTTTTATCAGTATAATACCGAATGATTGGCTAGAATAATGTATTGCTATTGGTTAAAATCACCAAAATGTCAGATTTTGACTTGTGAAAAAAATAATCCCTATGATATACCTGTGTAAAATATCCCCTGTCCACAGTCTCCTTCTCTGATTCATCTATAATAAATAAATAAATATGTAAAATAATATATCACACTATAGCTTTGCGTTGCAAACTTTTTACATTTCCTCAAGTGTTTGGACTTACTAGGCGAATCATGTATTACCAGGTTATTCCAACAGACACTAATTTACTTAAGTCCAAAATTTCCTTTTCGTCCTCGGATATACGATGATGGTTGTGGTTCGCTTGATTTACAAGCTAAAGATCATTTAACTTAATCTGATTTACCCAAATCCTGTAAATCATAAGAAATTCTATCGCTTGAAAACATAATTTTTTCATCTACCTCATGTAGGTATGATCTCAAAATTCACCATATCGATGATTAATCAATTCGGTATCGCATTTTTATTAATAGGAACATTTTTCAGCCAAAGCTCATTATTTAATTTGTAAAGTACATTTCACAACATTTCGTTGACTCGGTCGATCTGATTAATAAAACTTTATAAATCCCTCATTGTACAGTAAACAGTAACAGATCCGTAGTCGGTAAAATTAAGATACTAAAACTAACTATTATTTTATCAGCCAAATATTTCAGTTATAACATAATCATTCAATTAGGCATTATCTTTTCGAAGAAACAAGTACGATACGATACTGGTTTTTTGCAACAAACACACGAAACAAAAACAGCAAATAATAAAAAATCTAGATGCACGTCCAAATCATCAAACAGCACAATCTAAAATGGCGATGGGATGAGTAATATGTGATGGCGATATTTCAAACAATTGACGTCTTTCACCTGCTACACTAACGACGAATCGACCTATTCTCGAACTAAAAACAGACAAACAAAAATATCTCATTCTCACTTACGAGAGTCTCAGCATGGGATTACGCGCATTTAGTGAAAACGTCACGACCGCCATTTTGTTATGCTAGGTTAGTTATTGGATGCGAACAAACTTTTATTTGTATGTTAATACCACAGTACTTGATTAGAAATATTTATTTTACAAATTCTGGAACTATTTAACAACTAAAAAGGTATGTATCGAATGGTATTGAGAATGAAATATATATTGGGTACAATTTTTTTGTTCTAAAATGTAATATTAACATTAAATATTCATTATATAATCTTAACTTTCAGGTTAGGATGGCCATAACATGTTGGGCACCTGATTGTTGTCACAACAATATGAAAAATATATGTGAGTTCTACAGATTTCCTAAGGATAAAAAAGTCCTGAAAAGCTGGATAACTCTTTTAAGGTTATTTTTTTTTATATCATAATTCTGTGAAATAATCGTTCAAAATGTTGTAGAAGAGATGAAGAGCCAGGATCTGGAGCTAGAGTGTGCAGCTGTCATTTTCGAGAAGGAAACAAGAAAAATCTTCCTGAGTTATATGAACATAACAAAAGAAAAACGTTCAGTAAGCACCACCTTAGTCCAGAAAGGAAGAAAAGCAGAACCAAGTCCATTCCATTGTCTGAATTAAGGTATACTATTGACTTATTTGTATTTATTATATTGTATCAATGAAATGAATCCATTTATAGTAATATTTTATTATTTTCTAATAAATCCAATTTAATATTTCCCAATTTGTTTTAGCTCGTCAACCTCTACTGTAACGTCTGTAACTGAGGTTTTAGCCAATAAACTGATTGATGAGGGTCCATCTGTTTCAGTTACTGAACCCAATTCATCTTCGGTTGACAATTCTGCACAGTTAAAACCATCTAACGCAATGCTAGAGGCAGAAAATTATTTATTAAAAATGCAGTTGAGCAGGAGAGATTCAGAATCACTCCGACAACAAATGAGTTTTTCTCAGATTTGTGAATCTGATAAACTTGTTCTAGAGTATACAGGGCTACCTTCAAAAAATGTATTTCTCAGCCTACACAAACTTATTGAAAATGTGGAAATTAATTATTATCTAAAATGGACAGTTGAAAAACTCAGTAGAGTGGATCAGTTACTTTGTAGTAATGATGAAATTTCGTCATAATTATTCTCACACTGATTTGGCATTCAGGTTTAAAGTATCGGAGGCCACAATATCAAACATAATTGTAACATTTACACATGTTCTTCATGAAGCTCTATATGATACGTTTTTAAAACAAATACCAAAAAGATCCAAAAACAAATCGTGTCTGCCTAATTGTGCAAGCTCTTTTACCAACTGCAGAATAATTATCGATTGTACTGATATATCTTCTGTGCTGTACCAAGAAAATCGATGAAAAGTCAAAGGTAAATTTGGTCATCACTTTATTTCTGTAAATGTTGACATGAAATAACTTATCGAGAATGCCGAAGCCGTTTTTAAAAAGCTTTATTTTTACAAATTATCAAGTTTTACATATACTTTTATTAAATTACGATCTTAACTGCATGAGAAACAAAAAGAATCTAACGAGATTGTTAACAACTGAAACAAGTGTTCATAGATAAAGAAATATTATATGATGTCGTTGCAATCAGCACTTTTCTTAGAATACACCAGTGAAGGCGTGAGGTAATTCCTCCCCTCGAAGATTCAAATCCGCAGGGCTAACGAGGTATTTGAACAGCCGATGGTTCTAGGGATGGATGGCCTTGTTGAGGTTTCTTTTTGGTACAGCACCTTGGAATGATGTACCTGTATGCAAGGTAGATTAGAAGAATGATGAAAAATACATAAATAACAATAGTCCAGATGCTTGGAGTATTGGAAATTTTCGAAAATGACATATCCGGCTGGATTTCCAACAGTTTCATCTTCAGGTCTTGCAACTCATCTAACGGGGTGTCATCTATGCTGAATCTTGAAATTTTCTGGGTTTCGGCTTCGTAAAATTTTAATTTGGGAAACAAAACTGGTTGACCTGAACTTGTCTGGTGTTCTTGGTTTTCGATATTTCGGAATGGCATTTTTACTTGACAGTTGATTGGAATTTCAAATAGATAGCTCCCTTGGAGAGTAACAATCTCTTCTTGAGTTTGGCAGTGAATGGAGGTGGTTATTTCTTTTGGCAGTACGGCTATCCATTGGTTGGCATTGTCTAACTTCATGATAATAGGCCGGTTTATAGGAGTAGGTGTTTGCTGGCATGTGGAAGTGTTTTTTAAATTTAAGAGTTCAATTTCACAGGAATTTCCAAATTTTATTTCTTGAAGATCAATTTCGTCACAGAGAAACAATTTTGATGAGATTTTACTACAGTAGTCGTTTGTATATGCAAAGTACAGTTCGTTAAAAGCCAAAAATTTACTTTTCGGAATAATTGCTTTGAATTGATTGTTATGGAAGATCGGTACGGAATATAAGTGATATAATTCTAATTCGAATGGAAATGTTATAGGGACGTGCAAAACATATATAATCCTGTTGTTGTTTGAATAGCTTTCTATCTTAACAAGTTTTTCTATCAGTAGAACGTTATTTAAATTTATATGTAACGGAATTTTGCGAGGACCGATATTATCTTCTATAATTTGAAGTTCTTTAAAGAAATCGTTAGTTCTCATTATACTGGGATGCATTTTTCCCAATCGTGAAAATGCAATGGAATTTTCTATATCTTGGATTAAAGAGTAAATTATATTGTAAAGTCCAGTAATATGATTGATAGTATCTTTGATAAATATTGAATTTTCATGAAGTGCCTGACTGTTGACCATTTTTGAAATTTTAATGATTTTTGATTCTAGTAATTTTTCATTATGTATTATATTATTAACAGTGTTGTTAAATTTTTCAATTAATCGAATTGATAGTGAATTTTGGTTTCTGATACTTGAAGCTAAATTTTTCTGATTATTTTGAAGTTCTGTGATTAACTTATCATAACGTTCGCCGTCATTAGCGTCTAGATTTCCAGATATAGTTTTGAAAATTGAACCTAACCCGTTTATGAGACCGCGTTTAATTCTATCGGGATGAGGTAATATATCATTTAGTTTATCCGTTACTTTTTGTTCAAGAAATTTCAATATTTTAAAATAATTTGTATTATCTTCTCCTTTCTCTTTTATTGGGTAATATCCTAGAGGATAGTTTGCCCAATTTGTGTTATCTTCTACTACCGAATATTTTTCAATTTTGTTTTTGTAAGATTCTAAATAACGTGTTTGGGCTTCTAATTGATTTAGTTCTGTAATTATCGGTTGAAGGTCATAATAGTGAATTAATTTGTAATCGTAATCTTTTATTTTTGTTTTTCCTAATTTTACAGGAATTAATCCTGGGTTATTTTCTAAGTCCTTTATTTTTACTTTTTCCAGTGAGCTGAAGACTCCGGGTAAACTGAAAAGATAAATTTTGAGTTAGTCGCTGAAAGTAAACGTACTATTACGGGGACGTCTTAGATTGTCCATATGCACTTTTTCTTGTGATTCTGTTGAAATCGTTTTATCTTTAGTTTTAACTTCCTGAATTATTGTAGGTTTGTTAAATTTGTTGGCATGTTTTTGACGTTTAGGGTTTTTGACGTAAACTTTCTTATTTTGTGTAAAAATACATGGGTCGTCTCGATTTTTATTCATTCGCTCTGTGCGTTTCTCTTTTTCCTTGATAAGGTTTTCATTTATTTTTTTATAAAGCAATTTAGAACGTTCTCTATGGTCCTCTATGTAATCATTTATAAGAATTTTATCGATTTCCAAATTAAAAGGATCATTAGTATTTATGTGCCCATTGATAATGTCTATGGGTTTCATATTTGTTGTAGAGTGTATTGAATAATTATATGCAAGAATGGCATAGGTCATTTTCATAGTGATAGGTGTTCTAAGAAAACCTCTAGTATTGAGTAGGCGTACATGTTCTAAAATTGTTGAATGGAATCGCTCAACTACTCCTTGTGACTGGGGGTGATTTGGGCAACAAAAATGAATTTTAATTTTATGTAAAGCTAAAAGTTCTGAAATGACAGAGTTTTTGAATTCGGTACCGTTATCAACTAAAATTTGTTCAGGAACTCCGTGATGGGAGAAAAAGTTTATTAGATTATTCACGATTTCTGTACTAGAGAGGGATGTTAGATGGTATGCTTGTGCATATTTTGAGAAACTATCTACTATTGTCAAAAATTTGTCGTGTTCTAAAGTGAATGTGTCCATATGTATTATCTGAAAAGGTTTATTAGCAGTTGGCGTGACATTCATTTTTATGGTAACAGGATGTCGTTCGTATTTACTTTGTTGGCATATCTCGCAATCATTGATATATGTTTGTATAGAATTTTTCATGAATGGCCAGTAATATTTTTCTTTAATGCGTTGGTACGTTTCGTCTATACCCCTATGATTACTTTTGGATTCGTGGTAATTCTGAATTATTTCTTTAGCATCGTCTTTATCAGTAATGTCAATTAATTTTTTGGTGCATTTTCTTAGTTTTAGGGATGAATATTTAAAATACTTTTGTAATGTTACTAAAAATGGTTCATAAAGATCTGGATTTTCGAAGTACAGACAATATTGCGTGTCCGGGTTAATGTAATTTTTCACGAAATCGATCACGTTTTTTTCAAAATTATTTTCTGAAAGCTGAAAATTTATTCGTTTTTTATTCCCGAATAAAATTTTAGTTTTGGGATTACTGGGCGAATGTAGCACTGAACTAATTATGATTTGATTTTGGCAATAGTTTAATGCTGTAGTTGTGGTAGGGATTTCGAAAGTTGGGTTATGTTCAGCGTTGGAGTGAATAGTATCATTATCGGTGTCAATTTGACTTTCGGAATTGTCGGTTTGGTTTTTGGGTATTGTTATTGGTTCTATTGGAATGTATAGGTCAGGATGCACTAGTAAGGATATGTTATCTTCGTTATCGTCTCGATTTCTATCATTTGTTTCGAGTGGGCTCTCTGGGATAGGGATATTTTCGGTATAAAGGTCTATTAGAGGTTCTTCTGAAGGATTGGTTGTAACTGGGTCATGGTAGGGGTTTGTTTGTGATTTGTTATTTTTATCATTGTCATTTATTATTTCGTCTACTTGTTGCCAAAATGTATCTGTTTCATTAGTGTGGATTTCTATTCTCGAAAGTGAATCAACGTTAGAGTTTAAGGTTCCTCGTTTATACAAAATTTCATAGTTGTATTCAGATAATTTTAACTTCCATCTTGTAAATTTGCTGTTTTCGTCTTTGAGTGAGAAAAGCCATTTAAGAGGTTTGTGATCTGTCACGATATTAAATTTTCGACCGTATAGGTAGGGTCTAAAATATTTCGTAGCCCAAACTATGGCTAGTAGTTCTTTTTCAATAACCGAATAATTTCGTTCGGAGTCGTTTAGGGTCCTTGATGCGTATGCTATTGGCAAATCTTTGCCAATCGGTCCCTGGGACAATATTGCACCTACAGCAACATTACTTGCGTCTGTAGTTAAATTGAATGTTTTATTAAAATCTGGATATTGCAAGATCGGATCATTGATTAGTAAATTTTTACATGTTTCAAAACAAGTTATGAATTCTTTATCATGTACAATTTTTGCACCCTTTTTTAAGCACTTTGTTAAGGGCTTGGTAATTCTAGCAAAGTTTGGAATAAATCGCCTGTAGTAACCTAACAAGCCTAAAAAACCCTTAATTTGTTTTGTTGTGGTTGGTATTGGATATTTTTTGATTACTTTTATTTTGTCCGGGTTCGGTTTCACGCCATCTGGTGTCACTATGTGACCCAAGTAGGCTACTTCTTTCTTCAAAAACTCGGATTTATCGAGTTGTACTTTGAAATTTGACTCTCTTAGTCTTTGGAATACATTTTTAAGTCGTTCAAGGTGTTCTTGTAATGACGTAGAAAAAACGATAATATCGTCAAGATATACAAGACATTGTTCGCTCTGTATACCGCGAAGGATATTATCCATTAGGCTGCATTCGTAATCAATTCGCTGGCCAAGTGGCACTTTGGCTCGCAAGTCGGCACGAAATTTGCCATTCACAATAACTTCAAAGTCGACTTTAACGCAAGCGCGTTCGTACTTAAATAATTGTCAGGATTCCTTCAACATATGGTCGAAGGTCGACGCATGATTCTGTGTGTATTTAGTTCAGTCTGAGGTTAGAGGTTATAATAATTTGGATTTATTTTTTATAGCAGTATATACTGGAGTTTAGTAGTGATAGACAACGCGGAATATCAATTCAATGATGAATTTTTGTTACAGTGCATTTCCAATTACAAACCACTCTACGACAAATCTGATAAGGGTTATAAATCTATTCTCCAAAGAGAAAATTGTTGGGCCAATGTAGCCAGAAGTCTACAATGCACAGGTTAGTTGGTTGAAGTAGTGTTGTACAGGGTATCAGGGTAGAATTAGGTGAACCAGATTCAGATACATCCGGATTGGGGTTTTTTTATGATGGCATGATATTTGAGTTTATTATATTTTATTCTTTTAGTGTCACAAGCAAAAGCAAGGTTTAAAAGCCCGAGGGAAAAATTTAGAAGGGAAGTCCAACTAATGGAAAAACTGGAAAGAAGTGGTGCTCCTGCTTCTACAAGACCTGTTTGGCCTCTTATGAGTTTTTTTAAATTCATGTACAAATGTGGTGAGGAATCAGAGAGGCAAACAACTTCAAACATTCCTCTTCATGAGTATGACACTCAGTCAGAAGCCACCGAACACTTGAATAATCTTGGTGATTCCGATAATGAAAATATAATTGTGCAATTTGAGGAGAAAGATAATGCAGGTGCATCTCAAAGCTTCATGAGTGATATACCATTGAATGCACCTACTCCAAAACAAAAAAAATCTGAAAGAGAGCGATTAAACCTAAATAGAGAGTTGAAACAAATTGACAATGTGTTAGTGGACGTTTCAACTGCCATTACCAATTTACATGGTAAAAAAAGAGAAAATACCTCTGATAGGTATGATACATTTGGCCAATATCTGGCTTCAGAATTAAAAACTATTGGAGAGCCACATGCAAGTTTTTTGATGGAGGAGTTGCAGCTTTCTTTGATAAATTACATAAGAGAATTAAGATCTTCCAACTAGCAGTATATTTATTTTTGTTTTATTCCTAGAATATGTTTAGTTTATAGTAAATTTTTAAGCATACCTCAGGGCCATGTGCATATTATATGCCAAATGTTCCATAGGGAGATGCACAACCTCCATTTCACCATTAGTTTAAGAAATGTTTTTATTTATATTTGACAAGACTGAAGTGAGAAAGTTTTTTTTATATATTTATCACAATACTGAAGTAAAACTTTTTTTTAACACATAAGACTGAAGCGAAAAAGTTTTTTCTCGAGTTCTATGTTTATTTTATATATGTAGTTTGGAAAAGATTGTTTTGTTGTTTTGTTTTTTTATTAGGGTGAATAAAACACTTCAAAATATTTTTTTGTTTATTTAAAAAATACAATTTAATCAAGTGGTATAAAAGTATACTAAAATTTATACAACATAAACTACAAGTTTAGTTACAATTAAGAGAGTGGGGAATTTTGTTTGATATACATTAATTTGTTCTATCAATTGTTTCCCACTGCCATGGTGCAAAAGATGCTCCTGCTCCATTTAGATAATTTTTGACATGATTTCTCATTGTCAGAGCTGAAAATGGAGCATTTCTGGCACCAAGTCTAATGGGAATATTTCCAAAAGCGCTACCCTCTTTGGGTATTTCATTTCTCCACCTTCCTGGTATGACTTTACCTTCAACTTCCTTATCTAAATCACCGTCGCTTATATAAAAGTTATTGTTCTCTTTTCTAATAAAATTGTGAAGACATACTGCAGCCTTCACAATATTGTCTACAGTTTCTGGATTGCCATTTATAACCCGATGAAAAACTCTAAAACGTGCAACCATAATACCGAAAGTATTCTCAATGACTCGCCTGGCTCTGGAGAGTCGATAATTAAAAATTCTTTGATCACGAGCTAATAAACCTGTTCTAGGCTTGCTAAATGGCCGCATTTAGTTTTCCTTTAAGGGAAAGGCCTCATCACCCACAAAAAAAATGGGGTATTTTAATATTTGATGGGCAGAATCTTAGTTCTTGTGATGGTGGTATATTAAGCTCATTAGAAAATAACTTTTTCCCAAAGGAAGAATTGTTTAATACACCACCATCACTCTGAGAACCGTATGCACCAATGTCCACATATGTAAAATTATATTTACCATCACATACTGCCAATAGAATGATACTAAATGATTTTTTATAATTATAATACATGGATCCAGTGTTAGATGGTGCTTGCATAATGATGTGCTTGCCATCAATGGCTCCAAGGCAGTTTGGTCATGACCACAGAAATAAAAAATCTTTGGAAATATTTTTCCACTCATCCTCTGTCAAAACGGGTAAGAGTTGTGGCTGTAGCTCATTCCAAATAACGCAACATGTTTCCTTGAGTATTTCACAAATGGTTGACACTCCAACTCGAAAACCAAATGAGAGGCTTGGATAACTATCACCAGTGGCCAAAAACCTTAATGTGATGGCTAGTCTAAAACAAAAAATGTACCTATAATAAATTGTTTTTATGGAAATAAGTCTTACAAAATTTAAGTTATACATATTGCTTTTAATATGTAGCACTAGAGTGTGTATAACTTATTATTTATCTATTTCCCATACCTGCACCCTGGAGATATAGGTTCTCTGTTGGATCTCTTCTTAATATATGGACCCACTATACTTAAAAGTCTATCAAAGCTAGCTGCTGACATCCTTGTAAAATTATAGAATATATAAGGATCACTTAAACGTGCTTCTTGCAAAAGATTTTCATAAAACCCGAATCTCTTTCGTGCCATTAAAATCGGACGCACTCCCCATCTTTTGGGCCTTGGAGGGTTTCTTTGTCTTTGACCAAGACCAAACTGCATCAACAATTGCCCTTTTTTTAAAAGCAAAATCAGTGTTGTTGCAAGTAAATTAGAAGTAATGTCCTCCTCCTCCATTTTATTTTTTTAATCACTCAGTGTCAGTCGTACGGAAAAATCAAGAAAAACAAATCAAAAACACAATTCGATGAAAATGTCAAACTATCAGACAGATGTCAGATATATCAAAAAACAAATAACAAAAATTAATGCGCATGTCTCATAGCCGGCACGAAGTGCAAGTCGAAGTGAAAGTTTGCAGCTTGCAAGAAATTTCGACGACTTCAACTTCAACTCTGACGCCAAATTGCGTTGTGAACGATCACACTGAAATAGATTTGCTTAGCTTGCGTGCCAAAGTGCCACTTGGCCAGCGAATTGATTACGAATGCAGCCTTACGCGTTGAAAAGTAGCTGGAGCTCCTTTCAAGCCGAATGGCATACGTAGAAACTCCCAATGTCCTTCCTTGTTCTGTCGTGAAAGCAGTTTTTTCTATGTCTCTCTCTTCCATTTGGATTTGGTGAAAACCACTTGCCAAATCAATGGTTGAGAAATATTGACACTTGCCCAACTTATCTAATAGATCAGTTATGTTGGGTAACGGATATCTATCGTCGATAGTTTTCGCATTTAGCTGTCGGTAGTCAATGACCACGCGCCATTTTTGTTGTCCTGATGCATCAAGTTTTTTGGGAACCACCCATATTGGCGATGACCACGGTGAATTACTTGGTCGAATAATATTAGAATCTAACATTTTTTTGATTTGATTTTGAACTTCGTTTTTATAAATAAATGGATAACGGTATGGTCTAGAATAAACAGGTATATCGTTTGTTGTTTTAATTTGGTGTTTTATTTTATTATTAAAAGTCAAAGATGTATTTTCATGGTAAAAAATATCAGAAAATTCTTTACAAAGATTTAAAATGGATGATTTTTCTTCCTGATTTAAGTGATCTGTCCTAATTGAATCTAAGTTTAAGTAATTTCTATAGTCTGTTTCAATATTGTTGAAGTCAAAGTTCTGAATTTCTTGTCTCTCAAAATGTTCGACTGATAATGGTCGAGAAAAGTCTAAGGTAACTGGTTGTGTAGTATTGTTTAAAATAGTAGTAAAAGCTTCGTGATCCTGAGCAATTGTAAGACTTTCGGGGATTTCACAGTTATGAATTTTTTGGTGGGGTATAATAATTTCTCCACTCTGTATAGAAGTTTTCACTTTAATTACTTGTTGACATCTTGGGCCAACTGTTATAAGATTAAGTTCTTTTGATGTGGGATGAAATAATAATTTTAGTTTACAATGAGGTGTTATCAAATATCCTTTTTTAAAATCTAAGTTGGCTTCTAAGAATTTCAAATTGTCGATACCAATAAGACCATCAAATGTATTGTGAAATTTAAATAAGTAAAATTTCATTGCTTTAGTTTCTGGTAAATTAAAAATTTTTGGAGTAGGTATAGCTACACTGTGCTTGTGTGAAGATTTTTGAAACACTGTCGATACTATAAATGGTTCAAATTTTATTGAATTAGGAAAGAATTTGTAAGCAATATTAGGATCGATAAATGATTTTGTTGCTCCAGAATCTATAAGAATTTTAATATTATATTCTGGAAAAATTATATAAGAGAGTTCACTTGAATTTGATGTATTGATAGAAATGATTGGTGTTATCTGTCTCTGGTCAGACGAGGCGTTTCTTGAAAATTTTGATTATTAGTTGGTGTATTAATATCACTTTCGTAATTGTTAGAGTTTTGAATAATATTGTTATCATATTGATTGTTTTGATTGAAAGATTGATCATAGTTTTGATGATTTTGTTCATAATATTGGTCTTCATCAAACTCCGTATTAAATAGTTCTTCTGAGAAATATTTTGGTTGATTACCGAAATTAATATTTCTATTAGAATTAGGTGAATTAGTAAAATTTTGATTTTGATGGAAGGTCGATGGACCGGGTATTGGTTTTGAGGTATTTCGAGTAGACACACTCATAGGTGTAGGGTCTGTTAATACTTGGTTCGGGTTTGGTTTGAAAACATTTCTATTATTGGGGTGCCTAAAGACTTGGGCATTAGTTGGGTATTTTGTGGGCTGAAAATTTGGCCTTGGTTGTATATGAATGGGCTGTGAGGGAAACGAATTTCGTCTGAATTGATTATTTTGTGTTTGATAATTAAATGGCAAATTTGGCCTACCATTAAATCTTTGATGAAAACTTGGCTGTTGGCCTCTATGGCTGTTTAGTGGAGTTTGAGGTGGAACAGAATTTTTGTTCGAAAAATTTTGGAAGTAATGAATATTATCTTCTCTAGTAAGATATTGCAATGCTTCATTTAAGGTTGATGGTTTCATACAACGTATAGTTGTTCCTAGTGGTTCCTTCAAACCAGATAAAAATGTTTTCAAGGATAGTTTTTGGTATAGCTCACGTTTTAAACGTCTACCCTCGTTTGTCGCTTCGTGTAAATCTACATAGTTACATAAAAGATTCAATAAATTTAAGCACCTGTCAAAAAATTGCTGAGGTTTTTCATTTTGACCCTGTCTTAGCATGACTAAGTCTCTGTTAAGACAAGCTTCGTCCCTCTGATCAGCGAAACTACGAGTTAAAATTTGTTTTAAGTCTTCCCAAGTAGAAACATTCTGAATATTAACCACTAATTTTGCATTACCCTGTAGTTTTGAAATTATAGAATTGAGGATAAAGGTATTTTGAAAATTGTTCGGGTTTCTGACATCGTAAAAATTAGCAATAAGTGATTCACTCGTAGATAGATACCTATTCAACTCATTAGGATTCCCATCAAATTCTGGGATGCACTTTAAATATTCTGGTTTGAATTGATTCATTTCTAAATTTAAATTATTGGGTTCGTTTGCTAAAGCTAAATTCTCAAGTTCGTTTGTTATTTCTTCCATAAAATGCACTTAATTGTTTCAATTGGAAAAATGTACTTACATATAAAACAAAACGACTATTAGCATCTCACTTATGTTCCTATAAAGATGACTACTAGATCTGCGATTCTGTCTTCTCTATGTAGGTCCTCTTTGCGAATTGGGACGATTTTCGTTCCAAATTCCGGTAGTCTACTGGTTTCGAGCTGCGTTGGTTCTGCGATAGATTTGGTTTCCTGATTTTTGAGGAGCCTCCAACACAACACTTCCACACAATGACACACCCTGTATTGTAAGTTCGGTTTTCAGTCAATCGTTAAAACGAAAAATACACGTTCGATACGCGAATTTCTGAAAATCCTACTGACTGCGCCAAATAACTTATCGAGAATGCCGAAGCCGTTTTTAAAAAGCTTTATTTTTACAAATTATCAAGTTTTACATATACTTTTATTAAATTACGATCTTAACTGCATGAGAAACAAAAAGAATCTAACGAGATTGTTAACAACTGAAACAAGTGTTCATAGATAAAGAAATATGATATGATGTCGTTGCAATCAGCACTTTTCTTAGAATACACCAGTGAAGGCGTGAGGTAATTCATGTATATTTTTTAGACTCACCTACAGCAGTTACAAACATAGGAACAGTTTTAAAGGTTTGGTTGGAGTCGCCCCAAATGGAGTAGTAACCTTTATCGGCAATTTATACCCTGGGTCGACAAGTGACAAAAACATTGTTAGACATAGTAAAATTTTAGAACAAAATGGAGCCAGGTGACCTTATACTTGCTGATAAGGGATTTCTAATTCAAGATTTGTTACCAAGTGGAGTAACACTTAATATACCCCCATTTTTAGCAACTCCCCAATTTCCAAAGGAGGAAATTGAGCAAACCAAATGTATTGCTCGGGCAAGGATTCATGTTGAAAGGGCCATTAGGAGGATGAAAAGTTACAAAATATTACATTTTATTCCAGAGCCTCTTTTCAATTACAGCTCTGTAATTTTTCAAACTGTTGGTGCCTTAACAAACCTGCAGTATCCATTGATTAAGGAGGTTTCACAGTTTTTTGTAGATAGTAATGCATCAACATCGCAAAAAGAATAATAGCTAAGAATAAGTTTTTGTTATTATTTTTATTCCATTTTTTCCTTTTACATATTAATAAATACACTGAGGACCTATAGAAGGCACAAGTGCCAGTACTTAGGATGGTCCTAAACTAAACTCAACTTAAAATTATTATATTTGCGTTTGGTTGTTACAACCAATTAATATAAATACTTTTATTTTTCAATGTAACCATTTTGTGTAATAACAAAATTTAATCTTATTTTTGATTAGTTTTCTTGAACACTGTAGATTCTTTAAACTTTTTGGTAAACTGATGAAATACTTTTTTGCATAATATACCTAAAGATCTTTGACCTATTGTTAGTGAGTTGGATGTCAACTTGATACTTCTGTTGTGTGTATTGATTGTATTAATTTAATTTTTTAACCGACTATTCATTGTTACGATACTGATATTATTTGTACTGTAATATTGACTTCCAATAAAAATTATTGAATGAATTGTTTGTGACTTTTATTATAGGTACTATGGATAATTTTACACATCTATCTTTCAAAACTGCTTCTTGAACTGTGAAAAAATATTAAATTATTGAAATAATAAATAATACCACCACTCTTACAAAATTGGTTTATTAAAAAGATCCAATATAAATAGGTAATACAGAATAATTACAATATCTAAAAATTTGTTTATTTATTCAAATATTGCTGAACAAAAATGTTTGTATAAAACTCCTTCAAGATGGTTAGGTTTGCTCCCCATTCTAAATCCTTATTTATTAATAAGATCTCAGTGTCCTGAGATGTCCAAACAAAAAATAACATTTTTCTCTACCAGTAATGTAAAGCTGTCCTTGAACTTGATGATAATAACTATGGCTGGGATCAAGAACAGCAACATCACTATCGTAGTGGAAAAAGTATTTTTTTGCTGTAACACTTTCCCTTATATTTGCATTTCTCATGCTGTATGGACATTTTATTTCCAAAATAGCATCTTCTCCTACCAAGCCATCGGGACTGGCTCCCATGAAACCACATTCGTCTAACCAAAATCCAGTAGCTTCTACTTGAAATCCAGTTTGCTCGATGAATTTTGTTAATGCAGTCGATTCATGGTTCCTTCCCCACTGAACTGCATGTACACCATCTAAACTGTAACCCTCTACCAATGATTTGAACAAGGAGGGTGGGAATTTTTTTCTTAAGCATGCATTCAATATACTGCCAAATTTACTGGCAGTTATTCGGTTTTTTCTGGCAATTAGCCAGCATTCATTCCTGTGTTGCCCTATAGTTGATCTGGCAATGTTTGAAATGTCTGTTGGCAACACCCTACATTTTTCTATTAAACACATCTTCTTATCCTCTGCATTTATATATTCCTCAGAGAATAAAATGTCCTCAATAGATGGAATTAATGCGATATGTGCTTCATCAGCTTCGGGTTTAAGAAGCCATGAATATCCAACCACATTAGAATTTCCTAGCATTTCCCTAAATTCGTTTACATTCAATTTACTTTTTTCCTTGATAGCCACATATTTCCCCGTAGGTGGAAATAACTCTTCAATAGTATGAATTTCATCCTCAGCAGTTGGTTTACCAGGAGTACCCCATACTTTTTCCTTATCAGTGGCACTGATATTATAATGGGCATAATAAAGTAGAGCACCCATATGATGACACAGATCAACTCCTCTGGGACAAGTACATCTCTTTCCAACAATACACTTCTTCTTTAAGTCAACAGATATCTGGAAAATTAATATTACTTTTAGTAGGTACATCCCCGTGCTATAAAAGAAAACATATACTTACATCAACTACATAAAATTTGTTTTTCATGCTTGCATAAACTTCACCTTTAATTACGGCTGGTTCAATGTTACCATCAAAAATAATTTTTCTCGCATGACCACTTTCAAATGAATTCTCACCTCTCTTCAACTGATTTTTTCATCATTTTTAAACAGTTCAGCTATCATTGAAAATTTAATTGGATGGTTTATTGCCATGTTCTAAAAGATAGGTTATGTTATGAAATATAAAATATATAATTATTTAAAATTAGCAAGGATTTAGTAAAAATGATTGTGTTAAGTTAGTTAAGTAATAATAAATATATCATGTTCATACCTTTTTAATCGTTATATATTATGAATACACTAATACAGCTAATTTATTTCTAAAACACTAGTAAATGCAATAGCCAAAATTGATTGTTTGCATCCAAACACTTGACCTACCCCAACTGATGACGCGCACTAAATGCGCGTATTCAAGTTTCCATACCCCAACATACATACATAATCGTTGTCCATACCCTGCACGGCGTGTGGGCGTGACGTCACGTGTATACTTGCCTTATATCCCAGGGGTTACTTTACCCAGGTATATCTTAGGGTTCTGAGTGTTCTGACATTAACATAGGGGAGGGTAGTACTAAGTGAGTCGAAATTAACATTTTTTACTCTAATTTATTTATTTTTCTATACATCCGTTTTCTTTTCATTTCATTTTATAGTATAATCTCTCCGCTTTCTAAATTATACACAAAGAAGAAATTAACCACAAAAATAAGCAAAATAAAATATATTTTTCTTAAGTGCGATCTTGTCTCATTCAGTACCTGAAAGTGTACCAAGTGAGACTAACAAAAGTACCAACTGAGACATACAATATTATATACCTTCAGTATAAAATTAGAAAAATCAAATAATTCTTTTAGCGAATAAGTATTAACCGAGCTGAAGTTAATTCTGAATTTGTACAATTTAGACTGTCGCTTTGCAGTGCCTGGAACAGGATCTGGAAGTACCATTGCTATATCATTCAACGCAACAAAAGATGTATCAGGTATATCTGGAAACACAAAGCAGTTCGAAAATTTAAGGCTCTTACGAAGAAAAGACACTTCGAACTCATCGTTAGACACTCCTGTAACTTTTGAGACATAATAAATTTGTTTTGGGAACCTAATTAAAACAAATTTGTCCACTGATACATCTGCCTTGGTCACAACGGTATCTTCAGTTTCATCATCGGGTACCCAGTCTTCAGTTTCAGAAAACGTTTCATATTCGGAATCTTCAGAGGTATCAGTGTCTGTAGAATCCCGTTTCTTTGCCTTCTTAATCTTTTGACGCGGTTTCTTAGGTCCCCCCTTCTGTTACTCACTTATATTTCGATTAACTTTTTTAGTTAATTCTTTTGATTTTTCCTTTTCTATCAGTTTATCCTTCTCAGGCGTTTCCGTTATTATTTTACTTCTTCCCTTTTCTTTTCCCTTTCTAATTTGTTTTCTGGGTAATGCTTTGGGAAATCCTCGAATATCTTCGGGTGAAATAAAGCTAGTTTGAGCTATTTGTGTATTTTTTGGAGGTGTTTTTTCAGCAGGAGGAACATTTTTGTTGTGTATTTTTACTTCTTCCTCTGATGGACCAGGTTGATTTTCCTTATTTTCAGTTTCTTGATCATTAGAATATGGTCGGTCAGTTACAAACGAAGTTAAGAAGTCGGCGTCCTTAAACACATCTGGGTCAAACGGGTGAATTCCTGATTTTCTGAATCCCGCGACTATATTACTAGGCGTAAAAGATTTTTGGAGTGCTTCTGAAATTCGTCCTGCTGAATCGTATATGGTCATAGGAACTCCAGGATGTTGAAGCATATACTTGTCGCATGCAGCATTATAATATGCTTTAAAAGGTCCGTAAATGGAAATATCTAAAGGTTGTAATTTGTTACTACAATGAGGAGGAATCGTCAAAATTTGAACACCTGCTTGTCGAGCTCTTTCTACCACCTTTATAGACATGTGACTTTCATGGTTATCATATATAAGAAGGGTAGCGTTTTCTTTGGATGAATTGCTATGAGCAATAAAATGATTTAAAACATCCAAGAAAATTTCTGAATTCATCCATCCACTTGGATTTGCAAAACCTAAAGCACCTGTTGGACCATCTTTTAGCATATGATTTTTAAAGTTTTTCCTGGGAAATATAAGTACCGGCGGTAAAAATGTTCCAGATGCCGAAATTATTCCACACATTGTGACTGTTTCCCCCCGTTCACCACTTGTAGATTGATAAACCTGTTTTACTCCTTTTGGAGCAACAATTCGTTTTGGACTTTGAACTGTTTGGGTGCCAGTTTCATCTAAATTGTAAATACGGGAACCGTCTGCCAAACTAGGGTATTTCTTCAAAATCTTGGCCAAATTATCAAAAAATATTTTAACATTGTGTACATTAAACGAGGTTAGACGTGATAAGCTACATGCTTCTGGTTTCCGAATGGAAATCTCATTATTTCTTTTCATGAACGCCCTACGCCCATCTTCACCAGCCATTTTGTTGTTTTCCCAGGACACAGGGATATCACAATTATTTTTAATCGCAAGCTCATAAGCTAGTTTTCTTGTAGCCTCTACTGTCAATCCGAAAGCCATTTTACTGCAAGTTATAAGATAATCAGCAAGTAGTTTTTCTTGTTCGGGTTTAAATACTTGTCTATGCCGATAATTTGGTTCTATTATCGCATCAGGCTTATCTTTCTTTTTTTTTACATACCTTGCTAACGTTTGAAATTTTATGTTACAGCGGTCAGCAGCAACTCTCAGCGATACATTTTCATTGCAGACTAAATTAACTGCATATTCCATGGTTTCAGCACCGCGGCATCTGTAAAAAATGTATAACCGATCTCTTAAGAAATTATAAATTTAGTACTAAAGTGAGAATTATTATATAGTGATATTTGCGTAATTATACGGTATCCGCCAAAATAAACAGTACCGAAACAGAGAGTGCTGTGGAGTTGTTTATGTAATATGGATTTGTCATATTTGACTTAATTGTCATTAGTTGATATATTAATAGTACGCTGCAGTTAAATTTGATTTAAAAATGGATCTAACAACGGAAGAAAAAGTGTTTTTGGTAGAGCATCATTTTCGTTCATACGGAAAATAGAATAATTTCTCGGGGAACAGACTTCGAATATCCTTCTCATTCACCTGATCTGACGCCACCTGACGCATACATTTGGGGCATAATGAAGGACAAAATATTTCACTCGGAAAATCCGCCGGCGAATATTGCCGAACTACGGGAAAGAATACAAAATATTTTTCGGCAGTTACATCAACCACTTTTTATAAATATGTTTATTGACTTACAAAATCGATATGAAGCTTGTTTGCGTCGAAATGGTGAACATTTTGAACACTTACATTACAGAAATTAAAAATTAATTTTTATTTTTATTTTTTATGACAGTAAACGTAATTTGGAGGGAAATTTAAATAGTTATTCTGATTGTCTCACGTGGTACGCCGTCTCACTTAGTACCACCCTCCCCTAATATATGATGTGGAATGGACGCCAACCGCCAACTTTACCGCCAACAATGATAGGTGGTGGGAGAAGAGGCTTCTACTTTTACCGTAGGACTTCGATAGAATTAGAAACTGGGGCTGCTCGCCTTAATGGCTTTCTAACTATAGGTGCTGTGGATCTATATCCGGGCTTCGATAGTCCATCCGGCTTCGAAGGACCATTTGGACCGATATGAACTGAGGCGCATGGCACTTAAAGGGGCACTGGAATTTTATTCTGTCGTGCTTCTTTTCAATAAATACTATAGAGGACTGTAAAAGTTGTAGATCTCGAAAAGATCTACAACTTTTGTATTGGTCACTTTTCCACATAACCTGAAATTAGTTCGAAAAACGTCAAGGAGTTAAAAATGATTATTGCGATTTCCGGCCAAGTAGATTATGTATTTTATATATATGTTGTTATGGTATGAAAATACCCTAAATAAAATATTAACTAATCATAAGGTATAATTAAAGCAATACGACCAACTCTGTTATTTGTTTACTTAATTTAAATAAATTCATCACAGTAAAAGAAATATAATAAGTTTTGGCAAACACTATATACTAAATTTTAGTAATCAATTTTGAAAAACCCCGTATAATCAAATAATTTAAGTTATAAATTGACAGATAAAAACAGGAGGACCAACTTCAAACAAATTGTGTAAAATACCAACTTAAAACTTAAGGGTATAAAAATACAAATATAAAAATTTTGACCACTGCAATTATAAAATTAACAACATAGAAATGAAACAAATACCATATAGAAACTATAACATAATTTCATTTGAATAAAGCTACAATATTTTTAAAGATTGTAAATATCAATTTAATAACAAACTCTTAAAATGAATCTGATTGATTGAAAATAAAAAAAGAAATTTGTTTAGAAAACAATGAAAAAAATCAACAACTTGCAAAAATTTCTCAAAAGAAGAAAGACTTTGAATTGAAATTTATAAAGAAAAATCTTTATAAAAATTAATATAAAATATTCAAAAAGTGAATAATCATGTTTTAAAATAAATCTAATATAAGAATCCAGTGATTTAAAATAAGTAAAGTGAAATAAAAAAGAATACTTACAAAGTGCCGGTAAGCGAGCAACTATATTTGAACTATCACATCTAATTCACCACGAACTAATATATTTGGCATCGTTTTGTTTGATATAACAAAAAATCCACTATAGAGGAAATTGGACATAGAATAGATTCTATCCACAACGAACGGACTGTGTAAAATCCACATTTTAAAAAAGGAATGTACAAGATTTGATCTACACTGGACCGTCTGTAGTTTTCTGCAGGCCTTTTCCACATTTCCAACACCATTGAAACCTTCGAATTTGAAGATAGAATAGATATAACCCAATAGACATTCAGGTACTGTTCATATTAATTTTAAAGTTATTTTTCATGATATAGTATAAATTGTTGCTTATTAATTTGTTTTCTTAGTTATAATTAGATAAAAAAAATACTTACAGAGCATTTGATAAAATCAATTCGTTAAATTAACCTTTCACGATCCAAAGGAACAAACAGAATAAAACTTCTTCTTTTTTATGAAGTAAAATATCCTATGATAAGTAAGCTCATATCCACGTAATTGAATTTAGTTCTGTGAGTATATTTTTTTTAATAGTGCGCCTGTATGAATGAATGAAATTTAGGTAGGCAAATTGAATGTAAATAAGTTAAATGTTTTTGAATATTTTATTATAAAAACATAATATAAAATAGTTGTTTGTTTGAATAAGATACAATTTATTCAAGTTTAATGTGGCTGTTTGTTTACATTTCTGTGACACCATTGAAATAAAATACTAGAATGCCAGCTTTCAACACGAAGGCCAAAGAACAGAGTCGGTCTTCAAATTTTGTAATTTGACCTCACAATTAAAATATACCCTGAGATTAGATAAATATAATAATATAAATTTC
Organism: Lochmaea crataegi; assembly: GCA_947563755.1. NCBI lineage: Eukaryota > Metazoa > Arthropoda > Insecta > Coleoptera > Chrysomelidae > Lochmaea > Lochmaea crataegi. The sequence goes on along the minus strand of OX387425.1, from coordinate 45,569,738 downwards.
TTAATATTAAATAAAAATAAGAGTCTCATAAAAAAAAATTAATAATCATTAATGGCTCCCAATTAAATCTGAATACAAATTTTCAAAAATAATAATTAGAAAAAGGTAAGTATTAAACCCTATAATAATAAATAAATTATAAATCAATATTGCTTTCCATATTTTGAACACATACAATTTTTTTTAAATATTTTCAAACCATATCAATATATATATATATATATATATATATATATATATATATATATATATATATATATATATATATATATATTATATTTATTATATTATCCATAGGGGTGTTGGGTGTTACGTAACCGCTATGTATCGGCGATCTACAAAGACAATCTTACTTATATAATCCGTTTCTTATGAATCTGATAGGTAACTAATGTTACATAACCGACTACAATATGATGTTACATAACTGAGAGTAACATGTTGACTGGGTTAGTCCAAGAGCTACATGAAGACGATTTCGACCGGCGTCTACAGTTTTGTGAATTGATGAGTGATCGACTGCACGACACTCCAGCTTTATTGTACAATATCTGCTTTTCCGATGACTATTCATTTGCATTAAATGGTGGAGTAAACAGTTCTAGTAGAATTCAGCATTAATTTGATCATAAATAAAACTTCAAAGAAATACGCTCTTCAGCTGTTGTTTGGATGCAATGGCCGGATCCTGCAAATTCAACGAATTCTTAACAAAGCAACACACGAATGTGTCGTCGAAAAGTATCACGCGAAATATGGCATGAACTGGTGAAAACTCGAAGAAAATACCCAATAACTTGTACACGAATACCATTTAAAAATGGCCGCCATCGACGTAGCTGTGTTAACGTCGGAGATTAATAAACTGAAGAAAAATGGACTAATAGATATTATTGTTAGTTTGAAAGTTCCAGTATCTGTGACCAATGTGCATTTAATAAAGTATTTATCAATTCTGACAGTTAGAAATTCCACGATACCGAAGAAGATCGTATCCTTTTATTAAAACAAACTTTTAACAATAACTCTGGAATTGAACTACATTCGCCATCTACTAGCAAAATTGTTGACAATACATCAATAAATTAATTTAAAGACCTGAAAGCAGACGAAAGTACCAAACTAATTACCTATAGTCATGTAGTAAAAAGTGGTACTGATAAGGCACAAAAAAACGTACAAACAAAACAATATATGTTGGGAATTCCGATTTGAATATGAATGAATCAAAGTAGGAAAAACATCACCGACCAATTTCAAGATAACAGGTGTTTGGACCACCTACCCGAGGGTTAGAAACTGAGCCATATCGGGAAACCAAGACTAAGAAAACTGGTTAGTATTGATGATAGCCGCCTTAGCAATAATTATATCACCAGTAAAATAATGAGTATCTCGTATTATTGATATTATATCGTCCCCCTTTATATGATTTTTGTCGTGTTTTTTCATTTTTTCAAAAAAGTGACGCCTTCAGAATTATGTGGGGTGGATTATTTTTCATTTAAATGCTCTGTATATGCCAAGATGGTATTTGGTTATCATGATATTCCTTTACTAATGCGAAACGGGATATCTTTGGTACAGAATACCGAAAGCGTTCTTCATCGTCAATATTTTCTATGTGACATAAAAGTTTGTTACGAACACAATAAGATTTTTTCCTACAAACGTCAAAAAATGACAAGGTTTGCGCATTGACAACAATATGCGAAGTGACACTTTTTTTCGGATTCTTACGTTACCATGACACTGTGCGCGAAGTACTTCGCACACTTCGTATTTCGCACACTGCATGTACATAAATAAGACTTTTGTATTTCAATCTTTGAAAAAATTAAGTAAAACTCCAAATTATTATTTATTTTTAAATGAATAACAATTAAATACCTTTAAAATAATGATAGAATTTTACAATAACTTCAGTTATTATTTACAATATTAACATTAATCCATAGTAACAGTGAAATTTTTTTTGGGAAAGACATTTTAAGCCAGCACAACACTATTTTCTATAATAAATTAGGCATTTTATTTATTTATAATATTTTTAAAAGATAGATTTTGACATTTGTAGAAAAAATATTGTTTGCATCTCGTGCGCGAACTACTTTGGTGGTCTCGAATAATTCAATTCTCGATCACCAAAGTAGCATTTCGCGCACTAGATACAAAAATAATTATTATCCAATTTGTTTTGTTCGATAAGAGCCTCATACGATTCTACTTCACTGTCTTTATTTTGTTGAATTGTAAGCCAACTATCTGGGGCCGGATTCTTTACTGAGGTAGTAGAGCTTCCCGAGAGAACAGGCATTTTGTCTTCGTCTCTATAGTAACGAAGTAAACAAAAAAAATGAAGAAAAAATATGTGCTCTCTCGGGAAGTTCTACTTCAGTCAAGAATCCGGCCCCTGGCATCAAGTGTTCATCCGATTCTAAAGCAAGGTTATCGTCAAAATTATTTTCGATAATAATTTTTGTTTAGGAAGCGGCGGGTTACTACGTGAAAAACAACACAGAGCCCGGACGGTATACAATTTCACGTTGAAATATTGCAAATAAATCTAACTTACACGAGGTATCAGGTCTCTATCAAATTGAGTTTTCAAGATCATGATAGTCGGTATTTTACTTGAAATTCATGCCTACTAAATAATGCCTAGTTCAAGTTAATTGTAAACACCGAGTGTTCTGAGTTCAAAATAATAATAATGTGATTAGGACTTGTAGTGGCCTTACTATAACAGGCCACTACTCGCTTTTGCCCGTCATGAATTTGTAATTTTATTGCCCCAAAAACCCAAACTGCTAGCGTCTGTTGCAACATTAGAATTGCTGGTATAAAATTGTAATGGAGCAATTATTGTAATTTATGTATCCCTCTCTACTGTTTACCTATTCATATATTAACACCTATCTTTGTTTTTACCCAACTGGGTAGTCCTCTGGGAAAAGAAGAATACTTCCTCCTGTGTATCCTAGTACCTACTTATTATGAAATATAAAATAAAAGGCAAAATAAATACATAATAAAGAAAATATAAATAAATAAAAAAAAGGGAAAAATAAGGATATGAAAATAATTTAAGAAAAACGTTAAGACACTAGAGTGCATTGAACTAGAAAGATTATATAAATACGTAGATACGAAGACATATCCGAGAAGTACGAGTATATGAATATTTTAAAAACCCTATCTCGTCACCAATGGGAAGCTGAAGAAAAAGTACTTCTAAGGTCTACCGCTCTCTTGTCCGATCCAGATTAGACTATTGCTGCTTCATTTAGATGTCAGCATCAAAAACAGCTCTTAGAACACTAAACACTGTACAAAATACCGGTCTCCGAATCTCTCTTGGAGGTTTTAGATTTAGTCCATCTGAATGTCTTTGCCTTGAAACCAGCTAACCACGTCTCTGGCTAAGATGCCAACAACTTCTCATATCATAGTCATCAGGAGTTTCTGCTACTCCTAACAATCCAGTTTACCCGATATTTACATTAGTCATAACGTTTCTTCGAAACTAAAATCCCCACCAGAAATTGTTAGCCCATTACTATGTGGCATCGATCTATCTCAAACAACTCATAATCTAATATCCCCCACAGCGCCATGGAATAATTATATCCCTATCTCCTTAAAGTCAAAACTCGCCAAAATATGAAACAACCATATGTAGGTTTTGCCAAGAAGATGAGGAAACCCCAGTACACATATTGCGCTACTGCGAAGGCCTGACTAGGCTGAGGTTTTCAACGATAGGGGAGGAAAAACCACAACCCTCCCAATATATGGAGGACCTGAGGTTTGCCATCCGTCTTGTAATAAGGTCGGGTCTAGACAAGGAACTCTAGAATAACAGGAGGGCATAAACAATAGATCTGCAAAGGTCGTAGTGGAGAAGCTCTTAGAAGCACTTAAGCCCCATATTTACCTTATCTTATGTGGTATCGATTTAACTCAAACAACTCATAATCTGATATCCCCCACAGCGCCATGGAATAATTATGTCCCTTTCTCCAATTTGGCTTTAACTCAATCCCCAAGATATGATACTCGTGATGATCTCTTAATTTTTTAAGTTCTGTAAAGAACGTGTCAAATGTTCCTTCTAGTTGATTACGAGTATTAAATATGTGTCTGCTCACTGTTTCATTTGATATAGGAGCAAAGTGGAGTTCTAGTATATTTATTATTTCTTTCCAGTCCTTTTTCTGAGTATCTGTAACCTCCAAAGTCTCAAAAATAGCATCAACTAATACCTGAGGCTTCCATATATATTAGGAATCTTTGTTTCCATTTTCTGAACTTTACTGCTACATCACCTTCTAAGCTCAGCTCACTCGGAGTCTTTAAGGTTTCCATTTTTCGTTTTATTTTTGTTCTGACCGGCTTTTTATTATAGAGGTTAACTTTTTCACGTCAGCTATTTTTTTTCTAAAGCACGCAAGTTCTTAAACACGATTATCGCAGCGCCATGTCATGTTTTGGGTACTATAAATAAAATATATATTCATTAAATAAAAATTCTATTTACTTATTAACCGTCTTTACTAATTTAGAGACCAGTGTTTGTGCTGCCATTACCCAGCGGTTTCCTGTTAGAACCCTTTTATGAAAATAGGCGAAATAAAGAACTGTGTTAATTTAGAGACTACCTACTGTTCGTGCTGCCATTTAATTCATGATCACTTGAGTGGATTAGGCCTTTTGGGGAAACCACTATAAAAAAGCGAGCTGCTAACTCTGCCTCTTGGGTGGTGTGGAAATGTGTGTATTTAAATTTACTAATATTTTTTATTTCGATAGCATAGTATAATGGATTATAGTTATTTGAGTCAACCATATAACCAAGATGTCACCACTATTTTTCATAAATAAATTTTTTTTTTCAAGTTCCTAGTTTGTGTTTTTTTTACCTTTTTTAATAATATAAGAACGTAATTGAGTCTTAATTTTTGGCCGATTTCATCGAACATCGCCAATCGTTAATTGAAAGTATAAATATTTCAACGATACCAAGTATTTTCATATACCAGTGTCTATTGTATTATAACGAGTTATTTTTTTTGCAAGTTTAATTTTTATTTTTTCCGTAATATATTTTATTTTACCACTAGGGTGTATATAACTCGTTACTTTACAACCCTTTCTACTACCGCATTGATTTTTTTTTTGTTATTACCGTTATATATTTTAGTATAAATCCGAGTTACGCAAATCCAAATTCTACCATACACAATTTATTCATTTCCGATATTTAAATTTTTCAACTGAAGGGACGCCCGGTATATACACCATTTTAATTAAAACCGAAGCCGTTCAGTATAGGTACAACTTTTTGTTGTAAGTAGATAAATTTCACGTTTAATTCCCTTACCACGAAAAAGGCCAAAAAGTTTAGGTAGGATTTTGGGTATAAATTAGTGAACAATTGATAGAAGAGGCCCTCAATCATTCCGGCTCTCGAATTACTCTCTCAATCATTCCGGCACTCAATTATTCAGTCTCAATTATTCTTTCGTGATTCTTCGCTCAACTTTCTTCCGATAACCGATAAACCGTATTGTGAAAATTTAGTGAATTAAGATTGTGTGTGGAAGCTGTATTTTATAAGGTGAATCATTTTTACAAATAAACTGTGTATTCGAAACTTTCCGTACCGCCGCTTAATATTAAATTGTTGAATTCTTTATTGTATTCTTTGGAAGATTTTCCGACCGGCTATTTTTTTCTTTTGTTGTTGAATTGAAATTGGTTTTTTTTTATTTGTTTCTTTTATATGGAAATAAAGATTTGTGAACTGTAATTTGATTTCGAATTTTATTTACAGCGTTTATTATATATTAATTAACTGATATAAATTATTAGTGGATTCTCGAATTATTTTATGCTTTTGGTTCTCAGTAGTTTTATATTAAATTGATATCCAAGTGGATCATAATATTTTAATTTTATGTTAGTCCTAATATTTTTACTCTGCGTGTCGATAGCTGGGTACCGTTTAACTCGTGGGAAAATTCTTTTTTATTTTTTTTTTGGAATAATAGTTACCGGCTTTATTTAGATTCATCAGACTTGGAAGAGGCTTAGCCACAATTTGTTTGATTTCCCGGCAGATCTAATTCGTTCTTAAATTTTATTTTTTTTGTTCGGAATAATAGTTACCGGCCTTAATTAGATTCAAGGGTTAATCAGACTTGGAAGAGGCTTAGCCACAATTTGTCTGATTACCCGGCAGATCTAAATCGTGCATTAGGGACCCCGTTAAACCCGGTAGATTTGAACCGTATTGGATAACCTGACCGTTATGTACGTCAAAGTACCAAGTATGTGGTAAAGATAGCTTATTTTCTTTTCCCTGTTAATTTGCTTGTCACTAAAGAATTATTCATAAAATAGACCACAGAGTATTAATAGACTAAAAGTTTCTTTTTGATTATTTTGTTATATACCAACCTATTGTGTAATCGTAGGTATACCCTAAACCGTAGGTAGTATACAACTCTGCGGAACCCCCTGTTTTCTTCATTAAACCGTAATTTATAAATTGAAGGATCCATATTTGATTGTGAATAGGTAAATAAAGTTAGTTCAACAAGACTCCTGGAATTTTCCGTATCCTTCATCTGAGGCTATCTGGAACTCTTGACGATGAGGGTCAAGGGGCCGTGGAGCAAACCACGTTAATAATCTGGCGCCCGAGATTTAAAACTGAATTTTGCATCAAGGGTGTCCATAGTGACGTGTTCTTGTGGCAGCAGCCACGTGTAAGAAGGAAAGCACGTTACAGTATGTGAAAATATCTCGAAAAGCTTCAAAGAATTCCCAAATAATATGTTTTATTCAAACTATACCTTGTTTTTAAACTAGGATGAGTATTTTAGGAAACCTCAAACACACCACTAAAAGTAACTAGATTGGGAGAGTGTTCCGAAAGGGTCGTGTTCAGACTTTTTGATCTAATTGACAATTACGTGAAATATGTTTTGTAGTGCTGGTAGTTGTCGTAGCCAATGAGGGATCAAGGCATGTCTAAATATCGAATAATCATTGGCCACAGGCCATGGCGAAAGTAGTGAGCAAATGACACATTATTGGGAAAAAATGTATGGTTATAAAAGGTAGTTTATGTAAAATTTGTTAATCATTTGAGAATAAATAAGTACGTAGAAAATGCAATTGTATGTTTCAATTATTCTTTGTTTACGTAGGAAGCTTAGGTATAGCACAAACTAAAAGTAAACAGAGGTTTTGATACTGCAATGTACGTCAAACTTGATGTAAAAATATTTAGAAAAATAAGATTTTACTTGGAAACTTATATTATTAACAATAAAGAACAAGCATGGATTTTGTTTATCAAACTGAATAAATAATAAAAATAGCACTTAGCTTGGTTGGAATATAATACTTTGTTAAAAATAAAACAATCAACAACAAACGCAAAAAAGGGGACAGTTAGATTGAACTAATGAATATTTTCATATAAATAAACACAAAACTGACAAATGTCGTTGTCAGTTGCATCAAAAGAGCTGTGTTAAACGGGCTGCAATCTGACCAATCACTAGACAGCAGAAATGCCAACTTAAATTCAAATCGCTCCTCTTAGTTTAAAAACAAGGTATATACATATATGATGAATACATTTGTAATATTCAAATTTTGTGTTAACCTAAAACATGTGAAAACGTTACGCTACTGTTTTACAATTTTACAATATGGCGCTGGTTTTGACAACAAGTTCGCGCATAGGAAATCAAACTTCTGGCTTCTTCTTATGTGAAACGGAGTTTTCCCTTCCTTGTTGTCACTTCTTCTACAATTGTCACCACCTGCACCCCAACCCAGGCCCTGCCAGCCACATAAATACTACTTCTTGACAGTGGCTTATTACTGTTAGTATATCCAAAGATTACATTTGTAATATTTGGTATATCCCTCCACTTTAAGTACGTTCGTTGGCCGAGCGGGCTTAAGGCGCGGGTCAACTTCACCGGTCGTGGGTTCTAATCCCGTCCACGGCTAAAAAAACGCTATTACCACACTGACATTCATTTTTAGAGCGTCACATTTAAAATTTTTCGATAAATTTACTTCTAAAATTGGAAGTTACATTTTGGCTACCCTGTACAATTGAAATCAAATATACTTTTTTCTTTTTCTGGTCATTACGTTAGTTCATTTTCAAAATTGTATTTAAATTACTTAACAGATGTCTTTTGTATGTCGGTTTAAATAAGGTACATAATGTGAAATTATAAATTTTGACGAATTTCGTAATAACTTGGCAACGTTGTATAGGATAGTAAAAAAAATAAACCAGAAATGTAGACCTCAATATTCTGATTCCGAGAGTGCTAAAATATCCACACCATTCCATTAAAATCTGTGCCATCCTTTTTTTGGAACACTATGTAGAAGCCAAAATAATTTCAAAATGTAGCTTAATAGACCGTTTTAACGAAAGACATCTTGTGGTAGCGGCGACCGTTGTCCACCTATAGATTTATATAGTAATTAATAGAGGCTAACTGTAATTTTAAAAGGAAACTGTACCCACAGAGCTGGTAGATTAACAAGATTACGTTAACAGCGTCACTGTTTACTCGTTCACTATTCTAGACCTATATGTGTCCTCGTTATCTCGACGTGTCCCTAAAAAAGTGAAGAAATATATCGTGCCCGTAATCTTAGATACATCTGTCCAAGATCTAAGTTACAGTCTCCTTTTAGAATTACAGTTAACTTCTATTAATTACTATATAAATCTATAGGTGGACAACGATCGCCGCTACCACAAGATGTCTTTCGTTAAAACGGTCTATTGGTGTAATATTTAGGTCCCTAGGATTTTTGCATTGCATTTCAAATAACGCCGTAAGAGAATAATTCCGCACTAAATGGACACACGGTATACAGTTTTGAAACCACTTATAAAATAAACTTAATTGTAACCTCATTTTATAGAATTATAAAAACCGCTAGGGTACGTTAACTTTTGAATTCAATTGTACGTTCTCCGAACAAAAATTTAAACAGTTACGCAAGTCTAGCACAGTCTGTACCTACTCTTCATTTTCAATGGAACAACCTGTATATTTTTATATTTTTGAAATAATTTTGATTAGCTGATTTCAGCAACTGTAACATTTATGGTCTCTTATGAGTAATACAAGGTGAAAATAAATCAAAATCATATTGTAGGAATAGGAAACCCTTATAAAAGTTTATTTTATTTTTACGTACAATTTTTATTTTATTTTTTATTGTCGCATCAACCATGTTGGTTATTATGGTGCCAAAGATACATTTTACATAGTTTTCAAGATATTAATTTCAGTAAGATAGTCTATCAATTTATGTATGTCGCAATTTTGACCTAATGCTGATTTTAATGTGTTTGGTATAATATATTTCATTCACGCTACATTTATAATTGGGGCATTCTATAACAATGTGCTTGACTGTCATATGTTTGGAACATGCAGCACACTCTGGTATTCCGTTCTTATTGAATAAATGCTGAAGAGTCAGTTTAGTGTATCCTATCCATAATCTTGATATCTTGATAGGAGTACTTGTTTGGAGCGCTTTCTTGGTATTGTCTTCCAGGGTTTCAAATCGGGCTTCACTTCGCGTAACTTTGTTTTCGATTCGTACCACCGATTTTGCCACGCATCAATCACTTTTTCTTTCGCGATAAGCTTCAAGTCTCTGATGGTCATCTCATTAACTATAGTCGCACTATCACTTTCTGCTGCTTCTTTTGCCCGTTGATCTGCCTCTTCATTACCCTTGATTCCAGTGTGGGATGGGATCCACATGAATTTGACATCTATTTGGGATTCCTGGAGTTCACAGAACTCTTTCTTAATTCCGATGGCAATAGGATGTTTATTATAAATTGTTTGAATAGATTCTAGTGAGCTAAGAATGTCTGTGATTATAGAGACTTTGGGGGAAATAATATTTTTTGATAATTTAACGGCTTGTAACAGTGCATACAATTCTCCAGTAAAACCAGTACTACAGGATGGTAATGTAAGGGATAGGTTACAATATGTTGTAACAACTGCGGCTCCGACGCCCGTAGGAGTTTTGGAGACATCCGTATATATTTTATAATATTCATTGTATTCAATTATCTTTTCTATACAAATATTTGTAATCAATAACCTGGGGAGCTCGTATTTTTAAAATGACTAGTGTCAATTTGTGGTTTCGGAATTTGCCAAGCAGAATTTGCATGTTTGTGCGTGAAAATAGGTGGATATTCGATTTGAAGTTCTGCTATGTATTCTCGTACTCGATCATAGAAAGTTGGATTTGGTTTCTGTTGTTGTAGAGCTATATGGTTAAAGGCACTAAGTATAGAAATCGAGGGAACCTCGCCAAACAAATCAAATTAAAAGTGTATGGAAAGCTTTCCATGCACTTTTCCAACCATTGACACCGAACATTACCGGAAGCAAATAGAAAGGGTTAGAGAAAAGAAAAATAGCCTAAAAGAGAGTAGAAAAGAAAAAGAGAGTTTAAAAGCGCTTACCAAATAGCATTTGTAAATATAGAACAAATGATAGAAACGATAGAAAGCCCAGTATCATTAAATTCTTCACAGCGGGCGACCATCGTCCCAGACACACAAAAGTAACATTCCATACACTTCGTCTAACAAACTAGAAAAGTGTATGGAAAGTAACCAAAAGGGCACAGAAAGCCCAAGAACCTCCGACGAAGATGCACAGACATCGTTTATAACACCGTGCAGCATTCCAACTCCGTCTAAGCACCAAACAAGACAAAACATCCACGCCAAACGAATAGAAAAGTGCACAGAAAACTCATCAGAAATGGAAAATGAGGTAGTTCGTGATTCCTCTTCGCCAGAAGGTCCGGCCAAAATTATTGATATATAACATATTACCCAAGCCCAAATTCACGCTACCGAAGCTTCCCCGAGATGGAGCGACGAAGTAGAAAGGGCAGAGCAAACGACGTCGGCGAGATTCAGACCATCGTCGCTAATTAATAAAGATGTGATCGAAGACGAAGACGAATTCGTTTCACAATACAACTAACTGACGGCCAACAACAAAAAGATAATTAGCAAAGTTCTAAAATTCAAAAATAACTTGGACGAGATCACTGTAGAAACAACACACTCCGAAGGAGACGAAATGGACGTAGACACTTTCGTTAGACCGAAGAAGACTGTCTCGTACGCCCAGCTTATCTCTGAATTAGCAAATAAAACACCACCAACCACAACAGAGAACCAATACGAGTCTCTCTCTGAGGAAGAAATAGCGGAAAAATCCCAAGATGCCGAAGATGAAAATAATAAGAAACGAAAAAGAAGAAGGACGTAAAAGAAAACGACTGCAAAGGCGGTATCCAACACCGTTCCAGCCTCTTCGAATGATAAAATGAAACCATTGCCAACGAACAAAAAGAACGATGATAAAACAAGTAAGAAGGCCTGCCCTCCTATCTTGATCGACGGTTGTGTGACAGGACACAAAGGCATTGTTCTCCTGAAACTCCTGAAACAAGACATCAAGGGGAATTTCGAGATGAAATACAACAACAAATCCGTTGTTGTTTTCACGCTTGAGGAATCCGATCACCAAAAACTAAAGGAAAAATTATTGTATGAGAAACTACCGTTCCATACATAGACTAAGAAAGATGACAAATCACATGCCTTCGTCATTAGAGGGTTAGCGAACGACGTGGAGACGGCTGACATCAAAGAAGACCTGGAAAGCAGTTACCAGATCAAGATAAAAAAGGCATTCCGTATGAATACCAAAGGAAGACCTCTATTTTGGGTGATTACTGCACCCTCCATCACTCTCGACTATCTGAACAAGCATGTAAGGATAGTCGAGAACACGAGGATCACATGGGAGCTCAGAAAAACAAAGAAATCTATTATACAATGCCATGTGTGTCAACAGTGGGGCCATGCGACGACCAACTGCGGACGTTCTCCAACATGCATGAAGTGTGATGGTCCACACAGATCATCCGAATGTAAGAAAAGCATATCAGAGCCCGCAAAGTGCTGCAATTGACAAGGCAGTCACCCTGCAAACTCCGATTACAGTATATATCAGGAGGAAAGAATATCTGGATGAGAGGAGAGCCAGGACTTTACAATCCAATAAAAAGTATGTGGAAGCCCCTCTACCGAGATCCAACCCTTGGGACAATCAAAACCAAAACAGGGAATATATCGAAATCAACCAACAAAGAAGGATTGACACCTCCAACAAAGACGAGTTTCCCGCCCTGAGGACCCAAACAACCCAAAAGATGCCAGAGCAAAATACTACCATCTTCACTAATCAACCAATACGTCACACTCAGCCCACCCAAGGAGATGAAGTCGATAAGATGATGCATCTAAACAACATGTTCGTCAAACTTAACGAGATCACCAATCTGGACGAGATGACCAGAGCAGTGACCGACCTTTACAACGAAATGCTTAAGGCAAGTAGCAAACTTGACAAATTTATTATCTATAATAGATTCGTTCAGAATATTGACAGTTATAACATTTAAGGCTCTGTGGGATACAGGTACGAATATTGTTGGCAATCTGAACATAATTTACTCCAATATTAGGGGGGTTAAGAATAAAATTCACGACATTGTACATTTTGTAAATAAATATAAAACGGACATATTTTTCATAGCGGAAACCTTTTTAAAAGAATTAGATAATATTAAATTCAGGAATTCGCTATTTTTCATTCACAGGGAAGATAGGCTAATACTAGGTGGGGGTCTGTTTATCTTAATCAAGAAAAACATTAAGTTCAAAATACTTGAAAAACGTTCCTCCTAATATCGAACACATCAGTTTTTGTGGATAATAAATTGGTAATCGTGGGAGCATACAACTCTCCCAGACACAAAATCTCGGATAACGATCTTACCAGCTTATTAAACCAACACAACAAAGTTATCATTGTAGGAGATCTCAATTGCAAACATGCAGACTGGGATCGTAACTGCATGCGAGCAAATGCGAATGGAAATGCTCTTCGAACGTACTGCGAAAATACTGATTGCAATGTCTTCTGTACTCCCAATCCAACCTTCTTCCCCTTCTCAGGTGATAACCCGAGTACATTGGACATTGCAATTGGTAAAAACATTGACAATTTACAAAGAATGAGAACACTTAACGAATTCTCTTCTGACAATGACCCAATACAAATTATAATTCAACTTAAACATAAAATAAACAAAATAGACAAGACGTACTTTGACTTTAAAACCACCAATTGGTCACTATTTAGAAAACACATAAATCTCAACACTCAAATAGTTGACAAAATTAGATCAAAGGACGAACTCGACTTACAAACAAACATTATCGCAGCAAGGGACAGGACTACGAAAAGGGTAACACCCCGCTACAAAAAGGACCTGACGCAATACTGGACAAAATAAAAGACAAAAATAAAACAAGAAACGACTGGCAGAGGACACGCGAGCCGATACACAGAGAACGTATGCTTGAAATACAAAGACAGATCAACTTCGAAACAACAGCTTGGCGTAACAGTATCTGGAACAACTACTTACAAAACATCAGAGATCAAAACATTAATCCAGGAGACACGAATCTATGAACCGGACTAAAAAAAAGGAAACCAGTAACACAAATAGTTAAAGACAGGACTACTATTACAGAACCAAATGAAATTGCACGAGCTTTCGGGGAGCATTTCCAATCGAATTTCACTAATACCGTGGCTGACAATTCAGTACACATGGACATAATTAAAGAATATGAGAAAGTTAAGTTACTGAAACACACGTATCCTAACAATTCTCATACTTCTTTAAAAGAAATATATGAAATAATTGGGAAACTAAAAATCAAAACTCCGCCGGGTCGGGATGGAATACACAATATCCTGATTAAAAACTTGCCACCTAAGGCGGTTTCTTTACTGGTAGTAATAATCAACTATAATTTAGAGACAGGTTATTATCCGGAAGGGCTCAAGACGGCATACATGATTCCGGTACCCAAAGCACCTCACGTGAGGAGCTGCATTGAAAACTACAGGCCAATCTCACTTCTAAGCAATTTAGGTAAAATTATTGATAGAGTGATACTACATAGGCTGGAAAAGGCGGCACCGCAATGGTTCAACCACGGATACACTTTTTAAACAAATGCAAGTTGTGCAGAATAGATGCATAAAGATGGCAATTTGCAAAAAGGTTGATGTCAATCACTCCCCGAGGACCACCTGGCTTCACCAGAAGTCCCAAATGGAATACATCAAACCGTACTTAACCAACTTAGCGGTAAATTATTACGACTATTGCCTTCCAGATACCTACAAGCAGAAACTCAAAAAACAACGCGCAGGACGGCACAAAGGATACAGCATTCAAATATTTCAATGCAGCTCCGAACGTTTTAAACAATGTACAAATGTTTGATTTGAAGTATGTTCTTAGTTTCCCTTCAAATCGTGCAGAGAAAATGGACTGTATAAAACCATTCATTCCAGACACTTTCCGAAATGAAACACTGGATTTTAATTTCACTATAAACTTTTACTGACATAACACAGTTAACATTTAAATCACTATTTACAAATGTACAAACAAAGGGATGCGGCGAGCAATTGGTAATTACCCGAGAGAAACTTTTGCGGTAACTTACTTGGTACCGAACCGGCATGAATTACGTGTAGCGATTTTTGGGGAAGAGCCGACACTTACAGTCAGGGTTCTGAGGAGAGACTGATTTGGTATGGCACGCTTAGAGGGTTAGAACTCGTGTCATGTGGGGCTGTTCGCGTCGTGCACCGAGTGCGAGGTGAGAGGGAGAAGATACATTAGGAAACTTGGTTCCGTAGAAAGAGAGGGTGAACAATCGATGATATCGATTTTCTCGGGAAGAAAAGTGCGTTTTCGAACATGCTGCCCCGCGGGCGAAAAGAGGAGAAAAAGTGGAGAGTAAAACAAAAATGGAGAGTAAAAAATTGATGAAACTAATGAGCCTAAGTTCTACAAGGGGGAGTGACTTTTTCCGAATCACATGGAAGAGGTATCAATTTGGTGATAGGTCTTGTATATTGTCCTTCACTAGTTTTAATGGTGGCGCAACGAACCTTGCCATCTTTGCCCAAGGGGGCGTCAATCACTCTAGCCAAGGGCCATTTGAGAGGGGGGAGATTGTTATCTTTTACCAAAACCATATCGTTTACCTGAATGTTAGAACGGGAAGTCATCCATTTTGGGCGATTTTGAAGTCGGTTCATATAATCTAATGACCAACGTTTCCAGAAGACTTGTTGAATCTGGGAACATTTGTTCCAGAATGAGAGTCTGTTTATGGGGAGAGAAGAAATATCCCTTTCCGGGTAAGCAGTAAGCGAGGAGCCGATAAGAAAATGGCCTGGGGTCAAGGGTTGTAAATCCTTGGGGTCGGCCGACATGGGGAACAAGGGTCTGGAGTTGAGTATGGCCTCAATTTGGGTTAAAATTGTGAGAAATTGCTCATACGTGAATTGGGAGTTGCCTACAATTCTAAAGAGGTGGTTTTTGGCACTTTTTATGCCAGCTTCCCATATGCCTCCCCAGTGTGGCGATTGTGCGGGTATAAATTTCCAGGAAATTTCATTGGTCGACAGATAATTTTCCATGGCGTCGTGTGTGCTCTGTGATCTAAGCAATGTATATAAATCTTTCAACTGGTGTGCTGCTCCAACGAAATTTGTACCGTTGTCACAGTATATAACTGTGGGGTTTCCTCTACGAGCTATAAAACGCTTGAGCGAGGCTATGAATGAATCTGTGGAGAGGTCAGAAACCAATTCGATATGTATGGCTTTGGTTACCATACATACAAACAAGGCCAAATAAGTTTTATACAAAGGAGCCTTGCGCAGATGAGACGATTTAACTAAAAAAGGTCCGCCAAAGTCTATTCCAACTTTTTGGAAAGGCCGGGAGATTGAGATACGATCTTTAGGCAGATCTGACATAATTTGCTGGGCTGCTTGTGAATTAAATCGGTGACAAGTGAGGCATTTGTGGATGACTCGTTTGGTCTCGCGTAATCCATCCAACGGCCAATACCGTAAGCGTATGTTTGAGAGAACATTTTGTGCTCCACTGTGGCCTAGCCTGTGGTGTTCAAACTTTAGAAGAAGAGATACTACGTGGTTCTTTGAAGGCAAAAGAATTGGGTGCTTTTGGGCGAATGGAATGGGTGCGTGTGCCAATCGGCCACCTACTCTAAGAAAGCCTTCGGAATCCACAAACGGGTGGAGGGAGAGAATTTGCTTGTTTTTTATAGGTTTAGAGAGAGAAATTGCCTTTATTTCTGATTCGAAATATTGACTTTGGATAGTCTTTAAAATAAATTTGAGAGATTTTTCAAGCTCTTTGACTTGAAGGGGGCCTGATATTTTTGAGTGTTTCGCATTTGAGTTATGAACGAATCTAAATATGTAGGACACTGTTCTTTTTAACCTGTGAAAAGATGAGAATTTTAAAAAGATGTTTTGCCAGAAGTTTTCGGCTGTTTGTAAATAACTCAATACAATTTTCTTCTGTTCTGGGGGATTCGAGACGGGAGAAAAAACATTGAGTGAGTTAAATTCTATCCTTGGGTCTTTTAGGAATTCTGGACCAGAAAACCAGAATGAGAAATCTTTGGTTTCGAATTTACCACGGGATAACATGTCTGCGGGATTGAAGACTGAGCGAATGTGTCTCCAATGACAGTTTTTTGTGAGCTCTTGGATTTGGGATACTCTGTTACCTACGAAACTTGTCCAACGAGAAGGAGGACTTTTCACCCAGGTTAATGCAATGGAGGAATCTGTCCATAAATTGACTGAATCTATCGTAAATTTATTTGCGAATACTTGTAAATTCCTTTTAACCAGTTTTGACAAAAGTAGCATAGCATTGAGCTCCAATCTAGGGATAGTGATGGGCTTTCTTAATGGTGCAACGCGAGATTTTGAAGTGACTAGAGAGCAATGGGTTGAATTATCTGCATAAAGAGAGCGAACGTACATGTTACAAGCAAAGGCTTCTTGAGAAGCATCTGAGAATCCGTGAAGTTCGATTTTCACTATTTCTTTTCCTGAAAACAAATAACGGGGAATTTTTAAGTTTTTTACTTGTAGGATCATTTTTGAAAAAGTGTTCCATTCTTTTATAATTAGTGGATCTTTTATTTCTTCATCCCAATCCAATTGTTGTAACCATATCTTCTGCATTATCAATTTACCTCTAACGATAATAGGGTTGATGAGACCTAACGGGTCAAAACATTGACACAAGTGCGAGAGAAAGGTTCGTTTTGTAAGAACATTTAATTCGGGTGAGGCAAAAACATTTATCTTTAATCCATCGGTGTGAGGGTTCCATGTCATTCCGAGTATTTTACAGGGGGAGTTAGATAAATTGAAGTCAATTTCAGTTTCTGAATTGGGTGGATTTTGATTAGAAATTTCTTTATTGTTGGAAAATATTTTGTGCAACTGGAAACCAGCTTTTTCTAGAATCATTTGCAAATCATGCAGTAGTATTCCAAGGTCATCGGGCGTGTTTGTTCCGGCTAATATGTCATCGACATAGGTTTGGTTCAGTAGGGCATCGGAGGCAAGGGTCAAGTTTTGATTTCTTGTTGCAAGGTCTTTGAGAACCCGACATGCCAAATAGGGAGCACTTTTTTGTCCGAAAGAAACTCTGTTCAATTCGATACACGAAAATTGTTCTGATGGGGAGTCTCTCCACAATACATTTTGGAGAAAGTTGAATTGTGGGTTCATCAACACTTGTCGGTACATCTGTTTGATGTCCGCAGTTAGCACAAATTTAAATAAGCGAAATCGACTCAAGATGTCGTATAGCTCGGGTTGAACTTGAGTGCCTTTGAGGGTAATATCATTGAGGCTGAGACGAGAACTTGTTTTGCAGCTAAAATCGAAAACTATGCGCAGCTTAGTGCTGGCGTTTTCTTCTTTTATGATGCACAGGTGAGGGACAAAGTATTTGTGATCTGATGTGTCATTGGTGAGCTCAAGAGGTACATACCTAGCGTGACCTACATCAATATATTCAGTGATGAACTTTTTATACTCATTGAAAAGCTCTGGATTTTTTCCAAACTTCTTTTCGAGAGAGACGAATCTGTTTTTTGCCTGAGCGAACGATTCGCCTAGCTTTTTGTGAGCGTTGGGGTAAATTAGGGGTAAGTCGACCTGGTATCTCCCAGTGTCCATGATTTGGGTGGTGGAAGTGAAAATTGTTTCAGCCAATTCATCTTCCGGAGAAATATGAGGAGGAGTTTGAATTTCTTCTTGAGACCAAAACTTTTCGAGCAGGGTGTCTAATTTCTCTTCGAGCTGAGGGAGGCTTTCACTAGTTGTGAAAAAAGTGTGAGAAACATTAGAGTGAGCGCTTTCTTGAGAAGAGTGATCAATACAAGAGGAGGGGATTGTACCAGCTAATATCCAACCTAAATGAGTGTCTACGAGGGTAGGACGGTTTCTTCCTAGAGAGACAAAACCTCCTTTGAGCAAAGAGTAATATATCTCTGCTCCAATTAGCATATCAATCTCTGATGGTAAGAAGAATTCATCATCAGCTAATTGGTGCACGAGGGAAGTCGGAATTTCCAACTTTAGTGGATCAATTCGTATTTGGGGTAAAAGTTGGGTAATGTTTTCTACGACAGCGCAGGACACTTTGAACTTTTGGTTATCAAAGACTGAGTGAATATCAACGTCTGTCATTTTATTCACAGTGTTGTTGCTAGCAAGAATGCCTGAAATTTGCATGTGGTGAGGGTAACATTTGGTGCCTAATTTAATGGCTGTGGAACCTTTAATAAAAGAAGTTTGACTTCCGTTGTCTAATAAAACTTTCAAAATTAGTGGATGTCCTTGTTTTGGGTGTACTGCGACTTTTGCGGTGGCTAATAGAACATAAGGGGTTTTTACCGCGACTGCGGAGAGTGCAGCAGCTCCTTGAGGGATTTGGATCTGCATTGAAGTACTTGGTTGAGACTGTGAGGTGTGGTTGATATTATCGTTTAGCGGGACATTGCGATTTGGAGTGAGTTCTGGGTTGTTTGAATTTTCGTCGTGTAGGAGAGTATGGTGCCTTTTATGACAGACGGTGCAAGTGAGTGTAGACGGACATTGTGGTATCAGATGTTTGTTGCCTAAACAATTGAAGCAGAGTTTTTTGCTTCGT
This sequence comes from Lochmaea crataegi, assembly GCA_947563755.1. NCBI lineage: Eukaryota > Metazoa > Arthropoda > Insecta > Coleoptera > Chrysomelidae > Lochmaea > Lochmaea crataegi. Next base: position 45,550,469 of record OX387425.1, on the reverse strand, counting down.
GCTGCGTTCATTCTATCTATAGGAATCAAGGAAGTGAAATCAGGACAAGTATAAATTTTGTGAGTTCTCTCATTACAAAAGTTGCAGATTTTATTGAGTGTAGGAGAGCTTGACGGAGATGACCTGAGGAGTCTAGTTGGTGAATTGAGATGGGAGACATCGCGACTAGTTTGAGGCTTACTGGTATGCAGTGTTACTTTGTTAGTGAATTTATTCCTATTATGGTTTTGTGAAAAATTATTATACGAGCTATTAGTGTTGTTTTTATGATGATTGGCAGTTTGAGAGGAATTACCATAAGAGTGAGTTTTATCAATTTTATTGTCTGAGTCAGTAGTGTTTAAGTTATCCAAGACTTGGCATCTATGTTCCAAAAATTCAAAAAATTCATCCAAAGTGGTTAATGATGATTTAGCATGCTCCTCGTATGCTTTTTTTGAATTGAAATCGAGTTTTCGTTCTAGTATATATATTAACAAATTTTCATAAAGTTCTTCAGTGGTATGGTTTGTATTTTTTAAAGCATCCGTATTTGCTCTAGAGTTCGTTACCAATTGCCGTAAGCTCACACAATTACTTTTAATTATTACAGGTGCATTTAACAAATTTTTAAAATGATTATTAATTAGCTGTTTACTATTATTATATCGTTTATCTAACAATTGTAGTGCTATTTGGAAATTAGTTTCCGTTACAGGTAGCTGATCAATAATTTGAAGAGGTTCTCCTTTAACATATGTTTTTAGATAAAAAAACTTTTCAGCATTAGATGTTAGATTCGGGTTATTTATTATTAACGCTGTAAACAAGTCCATAAAGGGTGTAAATTCCAAAGCGTTTCCTGTGAAGGTTGGAATTTGTATGTTGGGTAATTTAATATTGTTCTTTTGTGATGGGTTATCTTTTTTATCTATGTTTTGACAACGTGTTTCTAGTTTGGTTTGCAAGCGCGATAACAAAGTTATGAATTTATTCTCAAATTCTTCTCTATTATCAGATTCAGTGCCGTCAATGTCTAAGAGATTAATTTCATCTTCGGCATTACAATATTTCTCAACGTGAATTTCTAATAATTTGATTCTATTTCTGATTTCACTTGAATCTACTACAGTATCTTTGTGATTTTCAAACCAATTAGAGATTCTAGTTATTTGCGCTTTGGCATTTTTTCTAAGACCTTTAAAATATTGAATATTATTATTCTCGTCGTCTGACATCGTGTGCTGAAACTTTTTCTTAAAATTTAAATTTGAATAAGCATCAATTTAATATCGACAATATGACGATGTGTGTTTTTTTTTTAAAAACTGAATAAAATTTAAGAGTCACTGACCTTTTAATGTCTGTTTTGTTTTGGGTTACCTTCCTATCAATGTTTATGCTAAGAGAGAGACGAGTGATGAGATGCACAGATCACTTGTCAGAGAGTGCACCGGGAGATGAGCGGAGCACAACTAGAGAGCACTGTTTTGAACTGCCATTAGTTCGTCCACTGTTCGCTGGAGGGAAGCACAACTAGAGAGCACTGCTTTGAAGTGCCATTAGTTCGTCGACTATTCGCTGGAGGATTCAAAATGGTTGCCGAAGTGTTTCCGGCTTCCGGCGTCGATTTGATGCCACGAGGTCAGCTTCTTAATTATTGTGGGACTTACAATATTGCTGAAGTCTGTTTTTCCTTTGGAATCCGGCTCGAAGGACCATGTTTGATTTGAAGTATGTTCTTAGTTTCCCTTCAAATCGTGCAGAGAAAATGGACTGTATAAAACCATTCATTCCAGACACTTTCCGAAATGAAACACTGGATTTTAATTTCACTATAAACTTTTACTGACATAACACAGTTAACATTTAAATCACTATTTACAAATGTACAAACAAAGGGATGCGGCGAGCAATTGGTAATTACCCGAGAGAAACTTTTGCGGTAACTTACTTGGTACCGAACCGGCATGAATTACGTGTAGCGATTTTTGGGGAAGAGCCGACACTTACAGTCAGGGTTCTGAGGAGAGACTGATTTGGTATGGCACGCTTAGAGGGTTAGAACTCGTGTCATGTGGGGCTGTTCGCGTCGTGCACCGAGTGCGAGGTGAGAGGGAGAAGATACATTAGGAAACTTGGTTCCGTAGAAAGAGAGGGTGAACAATCGATGATATCGATTTTCTCGGGAAGAAAAGTGCGTTTTCGAACAACAAATATTGTACTTAAAATGTATATACTGTATATTAATAATACACTAGAATTTTCATTTTCTTATCTAAACTATAATAAGACAATAGGGTAAATGGAGATGGATGAGAGAACGTGTATGGGGTTGTACAAAAGAATGAGTGGGTGTACATAGATTTTAATAATTTTAACCATAGTTTATAATTAGGTTAGTCAGATGCCATAAATATGTGACCCTGTTTTTCAGTAGCTTTTCAAGGACAAAGCAACATAATCTCTGAGGGAATGTTAGCTGTAGGATTCGACCGGATCTATTATAGGTAATAAATCACGTTAATAAACGGATAATGCTTCAATGCAAGGAGCCGTGATGGAGGGAGGAAATGATGCAGCATAGATTAACGGAGCCAGGACATCGGCGCAGTGACAAAGTCGCAATATCGTTCTTATTATGTATGCACTATTGTAACTAAAAAAATTGATGATGAAATAAAACAATTTAATTTGTTTAAATCTTCATTTTAATAAAATCTTCATCAAGTAAAAGCCTCATCTATTCAAAAAAATTGATGAAATGATGAATAAAGATTTATATGAGTGTACGTGACTTTTCAGATCTATAATATTATCCATTGCTCTTCTCTTCCTAAATCCACTTTGTTCTGCACTGATTAGTTTGGGACTTTCAAGTTCCCACATAAGACGGTTGTTAATGATGCGTAAATACTGCAATAGACCAGAAGGTTCTAGAAAGCGCATTCACCAAAATTTATAATCGAGGGACAGGACCGGCTTTGAGTTGGTGACCTCGCAACAATATATTAAAAGCATGTTTAGTTTCTTTTAGCGATTCCTGACATTCCGTATTCCACCAGGGTTCTGCTGTTCGGTGTGGGACATATTAGTCTGACCTATTATTTTTTCTGCAGCTGATTGTTAAAATTGGCTATTGTGTCGCATATGTCTTCACATATTACAAATTTTGATATGGATGCGTCAGTTATAATAGAATATTGTTCCCAGTCTGCTTCGCGTTTCCACTTTTGTATGGGCGTTGAGTCGTCAGCACTTCTACGTTTATCTAAGACGAGGATTGGGAAATGATCGCTGTCGAATACGAAAGGTAAAGCATGAGAGATGTGGGTATAGTGAGGGATTACATAACGTTAGGTCTATAGCCGAGAAAGTACCATTATACGCGTTAAATCTTTTTTTACTTCCATCATTAAGGATATTTAGACCTGAGTCTCTCATGATCTCCTCTATCGTATTTAGGGATTGCAGTCCCGCAGCTCATTCAATCCCGCGGGATTGATATGCGGGATTACTCAATCCCGCGAGGGATCACGTGGGATCCCGCATCTTTGAAATTATGTTATGAAATCAAATTGAAACTACAGATTTTTGTGTAAAAATCAACTTTTATTAAACATTTCTTACATTAAGCAACAGAAATTATTTCTTTTCTATTAATTAAGTATCAGTAATTAGTAATCTGTTTTCTTAGATTCATCTTTAAATGTTTGGCATAGTTTAATAATTTTGTTCAGTTTTACCCTTACTCCTAACAACAGTTTTATATTTTCAATTCAGTCATATTCATATAATGACTAATAATCAAATCAGAAATTTCTCTTAGATGCTATTACTATGATATCAATCTATGGTGATAACTTTTGAAAATACCCTCTTAAGAAGCAAATGGCATTTATTGCATCATCTCCGAGCCTGCTTCTGAGTGAACCTCAAATATATCCTGATGCTGAAAACGCTCTCTCGGCTTCTACGCTAGTAGGCTGAACCGTCAGGATATATTCATAGGCGAGCAGCATCAGGTAGATACTCTCGTCTGATACCATCGGACTCAAAGAACATCGGAACGGCAACGTCGCGCTTGTGTTATTCGCGACTTACGCGAAAGTTTTAGTGCTAAATTTAGAATTTGCAGGATCCGCGGATCCGCGCTTTGAAGGTGCGGGATCCAGCACATTAATAAAAACAACGGGATCCCGCGGGATTGCAATCCCTAATCGTGTTTTCTCGGATATCTCTTTTGTCGCATTCCCACATGAAGTGGTGTCCGTTGTTATCGCCCAAGATAATTTTAAGATTTGGTATCTGAGAAATTAGATCTGTTAGTTCCATTTTAGTAAGGTTTTCATCAGATGGAATATACAAATTATATATATTTATTTTCATAGGAAAATAGACGGATACATCTGTTGCTTCAAGATTGGTATTTAAATTAATCTGGCTGGAATTGGTTTTTTATTTACGTATGTCGCAACTCCTCCCCAACTTCTTAAACCAATTCTATTTTTGTAAAAAATATCAAAGTTTTTAAGCTGGTGCATATTTTGATCTTTAAAGAGCTTTTCCTGTAAACAAATAATATTTGGATATATTTTGATATGATAGTTTTTAACATATCTAGATGAAGATAATAACCGTTTAGATTCCATTGCAAAATATTCATGGCTCTTATTTATTTAGTACGAATTGTATTAATTTCGTTGTTGTCTGATGAGTCACTGGTTGGCTCTTGTTCTATAGGTCCTTCAGCAATATACTTTTCAAGTTTTTTCATAATTTTAGTAAAGTGTGTTTTAAGCTTATTGGATTTGGGATACCTTTTATATTTGACAGTAAGTCCATTAACTGATCATAAGTGAGAGCGTTGTTTTTGGGATCCTCTTCCATTAACTGTTTAGGTTGCATTTGCTCGTTTGTATTTTCTTCAATTTTATATTTTTTAATCAATTAAAACGTTCAAACTTAGACACTGAAATTGATGAAAGATACCGACTAGCACTAAATAAGAAATTTGAAAACATTTCAGAAAAACTCGAAAATATCAATTTGGATACTTGGGATTATTTAAAAAATAAACTTCTAGAGACGGCTAGAGAGATCTGTGGAAGTAGTAGGAAAACTAATTTCAAAAAACAAACCGCCTGGTGGTCTGAAGAAATAAAGAATCAAATAAAAATCAAAAAACAAAAGTGGAAACTGTACTTAAATGATAGAACATCAGAAAATTATGAGCGATATAAATTAGAGAAAAAAAGAGTGAAATAATTAATATCGACTGTCAAGAGAAACAAGTGGATTGAATTTAGCGACAAAATGGAGACGAACAGTAAAGCTAACCAAAAATTATTCTACAGACCGTTAAAAACATTAAGAAAAGGGAAAACAGATGTGGTAGCAAGGATAAAAAGCAAAAGTGGAGAAATTATAATGGAGATAACCAAATAATGGACCGCAAGAATGGAAAACATCTCTAATAACACCAATATATAAGAAGGGCGATAAATATGATTGAAATAACTAGAGGAATCAATATACGGAATGTTGCTATGAAAATTTACGAACAAATATTGGACACAAAAATTAAATCAGTATCAGAAAACGCCAGAAGAATGCCAAAGCGGATTTAGGAAGGAAAGGAGTATACAGGACCACATATTTACATTAAAGCAGATAATTGAAAAAACAATAGAGCAAGACAAAGAAGTGTATTTAGGTTTTATTGACATGGAAAACGCCTTTGATCGAGTTCCAAGAAACAAACTATGGAAAATACTATCAGAAAGAGAAATAGAAAATAAAATGATCAAAGTATTAAAAAATATATTCATTGAAAACACTAACTTTATTATCCACCAAATAGCATCTCAGAAGCTTCCACAACAGAAAAAAATTGTGAAAGATGTAAAGTAAAAGTTAAAAAATTTAAGGTAGGATACAGATATATGGAAATGGTAAAAGTGTCAGAAGGAGCATTTTCAGATTATAGAGTCATTGTGGCCGAAAAGAGGTAGACTTGCATAGAACCTGGAGATTTGGAATGATGCCATGGAACAATATGGGATGGAATTAAATAAAAACAAAACGAAAGTTATGGTAGAAGGAAGCGAACACAAAAACATGTAGATAAGAGTAGACAATGCTTCAAATATCTAGGTGTAGAACTACAATAGAACGAGATACATGAAAAAGAAATACACGATAGAGTGCAAAAACACTAAAGTTGTACTATGCAATGAATCATGCTTTTATAAACAAAAAAAAAGATATCAATGAAGACAAAAATAAATGTATTTAAGACTATATTTAGGCCAATTCTGACATTTGGTTGTGAATCATGGACACTGACGGGCATTCAGAAGACAGAAGAGCAAAATACAAGCAGTGGAAATGAAATATCTCTAAAGAGATCAAGGAGTCAGAAGAATAGATAAAGTAAGAAATACAAAAATAAGAAAGGATCTAGAACTGAAATCGACACTTCAATATATCCAAACAAGTCAATTGGGATGATGGGGACACCTACAAAGAATGTCAAATTCCAGACAAGTTAAGTAAGTGAGTCAGGTAATTGGAATGCATAAATTTTGCCAATTTTCAGAAATATTTTTAAGCATAATTATTTTCACTCGACACTTATAGGTTATAAAATTACACACTAAAATCTTATGTCTAGATACCTCACGTTCACAAATAAAGCTTGTTGTGTGATCAGGTGATAGTTTTAGCGGCGTTATCAAATGGTGTTTATTTTCTTATAGTTGAATTAATTTTGCATTATAATAGATTACATGAATATATAAAAATATAAAATGATTTGCATTTATAATCATGAATATTGAAATAATAACAACCTTAGAATATGTAATGTTTATCTTAAATTTGTTTTATACCTTACATTAACTAAAAGAGATTTAAACAAACTTACTGCTGGACCACATAGTCTTTTTCTTTTATCACGAATCTTAGTTCAAAATAATATATGTTACTTTTTCAAAACTAACAAATGCAATTCTATTATACATATTTTCTCCCTTTATACTTTAGAGGTTATTACCTACTTTAAAATAAACGAAATGATTTTTGAAATGAAAAACTGAAATAAAATACTTGAAATGTTTGCTAATATAATGTTTAGTTTCAAAATAGCTTTGCAAACCGTACCTTGCTATTTCTTTGTAGAAAGCGTTTTGACTAATCACTCTTCTTGATTTTAACAATTATCACTCTCATTTATAATGGAATCAACAATAAAGATTACAGATTACAAATCTCTTATGGCGACTTTCATAGATTATCGATTTGTTTTGAATGAAAGGTTCATAGGCAAGATCCTCGATCATCTTTTCTTGTGGCGTTTTAGATACCGTAATCTGCGCCTGCGCTTAAGTAACGTCGACATGCCGCGAAATTTATAAATATACAATAAATTATTCATTTTCCTTAATAATACTCAAAACGATACTGACGTTATTTCTAAATGCACTTTCCTCCGTTTATGGGTCATGATAAAAGTGTTATTATTATATTGTTGAGTTTATTATTGTTTCGGTGATAGGATTGGTTGAGTTAGCAGTCGCAAATAAAAAACAAATGATAGTATTATGACAGTAATCAAAATGGAAGTCGAAAACGTATTTCAACTAAATTCAATCATCAATTTAGATGATGAGGAATTGTTAAATAGGCTCGAAAATGTAAATTTGCTACCGCATAATATAAGATGTCCTACTGCACGCTGTCGAAGACAATGTGTTCTCCAAAAACGGAGGACGGGAATTTTGGGACATTGTTTTTGTTGTTCTAGGTGTAAGCTTGGAATTAGTTTAGTGAAGGGAACTTTCTTTGAAAACTGTAAAGTACCAATTCGTACAATTTTATATTTGTTATGGCAGTGGGTATGTGAAATTCGGTCGGGGTCCAGTGCTATGTCAGTTGGTTGTAGCAAGACGGTCATAGTGCAGTACTACCGTTATTTTAGAGACATCTGTTCCTGGAAGTTGATTGAGAGAAATTATTTATTTTTATTTGGTATGTATTACTATTTCATTTAGATAGTTATTTTAGATTAGTTTTCATTCATTTCAGTAAATTTGGATTTGTTTTGAACAACACCACTTTTCAGATGTCTATTAGTTAAATTGGATTAGTTTCGATTCCTTGTAAGGTTACTTTGATTGTTCAAATTTTTTAGGTGGTGACGGTCATATAGTTCAAGTAGATGAACCCGTGTTGACCAACCGGAAGTGCAACAAGGGGCGCATGATTCCGGAGCAGTGGGTGCTTGGCATCTATGATGTCACTGCTAAACGTGGCTATGTGGTATTTGTACCAAACCGAACAGCCACTACTTTGGAATCAATAATCTCCAATCACGTATTGCCGGGTACTGAAATATGGACTGACTGCTGGAGAGGTTATAGTGGTCTCAAAAATCTGGTAGGTGCATCCCCTTACATACATGAGGAGGTTAACCACTCCAGAAACTTTGTGGATCCGGTAACGGGAGTGTGCACGAACCATATCGAAGGCTACTGGTCGTGTCTTAAACAGTATTTGAGGCGTCTTGGGGTGATGTCCTCAAGATTTTTAACTGAATATGTGGACCAGTTTATGTGGTGTGAAGTGTTCGGTCCCACTCCTAGTGATAGATTTAGTAACTTTATCGAACAAATTTCGGCGCGTTATCCTGTGTAGTTTATAGTTGACATTTAGTTAGGTTAGATTAGATTAGTTTAAATATTTGTTCACAGGTTATCAAACACTATATTATTATTAAGGTAGATTAGACTGGTTTAGGTTAGGTTGAGCGAAGGTATGGACAATGCCTTTTTCCCGGGAGTAGGCCGATAGCATAAGAGGTGGGGGTTTAGTGGGTGCGAGCCCCACACAACACCCGGCATCATTGCACATCCCAGCTGCTGGGACATGCTGGTTGAGCTCTGCTGGGACTGGCTGGTAGAGCTCTCCCATTCCTCAGGGAAAAAAAGGTTGACCGAATTCACATTTTTATAAAGCGTTTCAGGTACAGAGTGTGGACTGATTGGAGGTGGGTTTTAGCAGGTAGGCGATCGACCATGGCTCCTTAGAGTAACCTGTCATTGGCCCATTAAGGGTTTAGGATGAAAACATGGTTGGTGGAAACTGGCAGCTTGGAACTCATTCCGAAGTTCTTTAGAAGATTTCCCTCATCACAAAAAAATTAGGTTAGGTTAGGTGTAAACCAAACTTCGGTGCGTTATCCTCTCCAGTTTACTATATTGTTGAGTTTTATTTGGTTTATATAAGTTAGATTAGTAATTTTTTGCAGTTTCCTTGTTTCATATTTAATGATATTCTAGTTACATTTTGATCTGTGTCAGTTGGTCGAGAATTGAATTATAAAAACTATGGTCATGATTATTATTTGTAAAAGATATGTTATTCCTAATTATGCTAATTCAGCACGACAACTTTTTGGAAAACTTGGAATACAAATTATTTGATATTTATGTCTATCTACATAAATACATATTTATTCCCTTCCCCTTCTCGAAATAATATCAAATAATTTTAATTTGTATTTCACATGAAGTTTTCCTAAAAAGGGAAGGGATTATTCCTTTCCCCTTTTTGGAAAACTCCATGTAGAATACAAATTATTTGATATTTATGTCTATCTATATATATATACATATTTATTCCCTTCCCCTTCTCGAAAAAATATGGAAGTTGAAAAAAGGCCTTTATACACGAATTACATACAATATTTTTTCTACTACCGAAAATTTTATCAAAATACAGAAGTTTCATAGTAATTTTCTTTACGCACTAGTGCGTAGAGTAAGTTTAATTTTTCTTTAGAAGAAACTATAACGCTTTTATTGATTCCTAATAAAATATATTATATATTGATTAATTTGAACATTTTAATCAAAACTAGAACAAATGAACAAAACAACAGACGAATTCAATTATTAACAATACTAATATTAAAGGTGCAATTTGTGCAGCTATTAAATTTTAATCCTTCTCTTCGGCATGTGCCGGAAATACCAATTATAAATGCCACCTAAAAAATAATTATAACTAAATAAGTCAAAAAAGTAAAAAAATTAAAATGGCATGAGCGCGACTTGAACCTGGGACCTCCCGCATGCGAGTCTCTTTCTCTAACCACTACACTACGGAGAAATTTTCAAATTTGACTATACAATACAATGAATTTTAAATGTCAGATTCAATGCATGAAGAAATGTCACTCACAGCCAACTTATAGGTATACCTATTCTATTATTTTTCAGTACCCAATAATTATTTACTAATAATTATTAGATGTACTTTACTGAATTCTATATGTTTCAATCTTGATTTAAAAAGAACCTCAGATTTAATATCCGTTTATTATACCTACCTATATTTTTATAAGACTAGGTATAACTACATACAAATTGGAACTTTTTCTTTATGCACTAGTGCGTAAATTAAAGTTTTGCACACTCGAAAGTGTGTCTAAAGTACGTACTTTACGCACGGTAGTAGAAAATAGTATATTATTTTATATGGAGGAAAAGTGATTCTTTTCATGACGCGCTCGTGTAATAGAGAGCAAGTCATGAAAAGTAACTTTTCCTCCAAATAAAATATGCTGTTTTTTCTTCAAATGTCGACAAATTAATGCAAAAACGTCTCTTATTGATAGTAATAATTTTTAAAGATAATTGGCTTCGCAAGGCGGTTTAGACCGGTGTCGGTAAGTAGGCACAGGTTGTTGCTATAGTAATGTTAAATAAAGCTGTCAACAATATTAATTTATTTTTTACAATTATTGCGTCTCCGGTTGCGTTTTAATTCCGAATTGATAAGCAGTTTTGTCGAGTAAGTTCCGCTTGTTTTCTTGTTTCTATCTATGTTGCTATTATAACACTTTTCCCTCCGCTGGCGGGAAAGTGAAAACTAAAGCTCCGGCGGAGGAAAAATGAAACTTTACAGTCGCCTACACAGTCGAAAAATGATAGATTTACTGACGTTTGAAGAAAAAATGTATTTATGTATCTACCGACATATTAATTTACAGATTGTTACGGTTCACCCTGAAATATGCAATACATTAGATAGTAATAAACAACCGTGGCTTAGATGCATAAAGAATTAAGTTGTTACCTTAATATAATATCTTATTAAAACTACTTACATTATTGTTGACACTAGATAACTGGTTCTTAGGTTAACCTTGGGTCTCTTAGTCTTTAACAAAAGCAAAAGGTGTCTTGATTATTCAAGCATTCAGTTAACCACTGACCTTGACCCCTTCTTCTTAAAAAGGTAGAAGACCTCTGTCGACCTTTCAAGGCCGTGGAGACAGGACATTGACTTTTGACCTCCTCCATTTTGCATACTGCGGTTTTTGTGAACTAGGAAAAATAACAATAATCAGGATTTTCCTGTACAAATAAGTTGTAAGGATTCATGAGTTCATGGATATGACTCCTGATCAAACAAAACTCACCTAAAAGTCACATGCCATCTAGGGTACGTAATACCTCTTTTTATGAGACTGGCTTAATTACCAGCAGTGTCTTTGTACTATATTACCTGTTCAGACCTTCTTCTTCTTATTATTCATCTCCTTGTACATATTCTACTATTCTTGATCTGTATATACGTATAAGACCTACTTGTAGAGCGGCTACTTCAGGGTCAGCCTTAAACTTACCTCCTACTCAGCTACAGCTTTACTTCCGCCTTCCAACTCAATCTCACAGCAGGACGTACCCAGTCACAGAAAGAAATCGTAGGTACCGTCACAAGGACACCTAAGAAGTGTACCCTCAAGTAAGATCTTTCCAATTTACGCTTACGGATCAAGATAGAGCAAAGATCGTTTTGAATCGTGGGTCCCACCTTTAGAACATGATTTAGAGATACACCAGAAGTGGTGGTGGCAGATTCGTCAAAAACGACTCTGATTTTCGTAGTGAGGCTGTGGTTTTTCTCCACAGCATGATGGGGTAGGTAGTAAGTGGGATACTTCGTATTTGTTTCATTTGGTAGCTCGATTCGCTTCATAAGCTCCAAATCAATATATTCGGATATAAAATCTGTATAGGATCGTTTATCTGGATTTTTCGCAATAAATCGTTTAAGTGCGGTTTGATATGAGTCACCAAGTAGGATATATTGGGGTTTAAGTGGTAAGCTCACTATAAAACGACCAGTTTCGTCCCTAGTAGTAGAAGAATGAAAATGGTCTTCACACTCTTCTTCCTCGGTAGTATAAGGAGATAAGTTAGTTTGAAGATTTTTTTCAATTTGCCAGAACCGCTCCAATGAATTTTGAATACGATCTGAAGAGATTGTTGAGAAAGAAAATTGTGAATGCAATGCTTGGGCTGAGGATAAGGGAATTGGACCGCTGACGATCCATCCCAATTTGGTTTCCTGCAAAATTGGAAGGTTTTTACCTAGTTTAATTTGGCCCGAGTTTAGCAAGTCAAAGAACAGGTCGGAGCCAAACAACATGTCAATTTCAGCTGGTTTGTTAAATAGGTTGTCTGTGACTGGCAGGTGCATGGAAATATTAAGATTTTGGGTATTGATGAAATGTTGAGGTGTAAGATTAGATATGTTGTGGACAACCAAAGCTGGCATTTTGTACATAAGGTTGCCATGGAGGGATTTTATTTCAACCTTTACTCTTTTTAAAGCTGAGAATAATGATTGATTTATGCAGGAGATAGGCATATTAACCTTCTCGTGGATTAAGTTTTTCGAAAAGTGTTTGTGTGATGAAATTAGACAGGCTTCCATTATCTAGTATTGATCTACAAGTTATAGGTGATTGCTGTTTGTCGAGTATGTTTACTATTGCGGTTGATAGCAAAACGAATGCGTTATCGTTCTGGGTAGATGAGTGAAGGTTTAATGAGGTTTCCAAATTGACTTGAGAATCAAGGAGAGGGTCAGATTGAGCAGCAGTGCTCGATGAGGTTGCTCTGGTATTGGATTGATCAGTGCCTTGATTTGCAACGCTCTCTGGAATGTGATTGTGATATGAGCTGCGAGTTATCTGAAGTAAGGAATTGATTTACAATCAGTGGTTTTGTGGCCAGGACGTAAGCAGTTGGTACATAGTTGGTGGCGCTTGGCTACCGAGAATCTAAGGTTTGTGGGCATGTAGGAAAATAGTTTATATAGATAAATAAAATGATTTTGCTTACATAGAGGACAATAGTTATTCGACTGTCATGAAGGAACTACTAGGCTTATTACCGTTGAATCTTGCATGGTTGAGTAATTTGGACTCAGGCTTGATGTCAGTTTTCTTTTGATGCATCTTGTTATGAGGCACTTTAACAGCTGATCGATGGTTGGAATTGGTGTGTCTCTGGTTTTGCTCCCATTACTTTCGAGTGGCTAAATCTACTTTTAAGGTCAATAGGAATATGAGTATGGTGTCCCATTCGACAACCTTTTCGCCAAAGTTTTGGAGAGAGGCGTAATGGTTTTTGAAATGATCTGAAAAAATTTTTAAGAGTTTGATGACATTAATCTTTTAAGGTTGGTAGTTTGAAAATGGCTTTAATATGAGCATGGATTATGGCCTTTTTATTTTCGTATCCTTCAATTAATAATTTCCAGACCGATTGGTAGATTTTATAATGTTGGCGGCTTCACCTGTGAGGCTGGACTGTAAGTAATAAAACTTTTCAATGCTGGAAATATGTGGATTGTTGTGAATAAGTGATTCGAATATTTCCTTGAAATTGTTATAAGAATCATAGGAGCCATTGAATTTGGGTAATGGAATTGATGGCAGTCGTGAAATATAATTTAATGAGCTCGTGGGCTGTGTGAAATATTGTGGCGGAGATGCCGATAAAATTGGTAGGCTCGAGCTACCAAGGCATGGTATCGAATTTCGAATTATTCACGCTCGTCTCCTTGTTTTAGGAATTCTGCATTATCAGACTCTAGATAATTTTGTTCGAGTTCGCATTGGACACTTTCAAATTCAATAGGAACAGTTTTTTGTAGCATTTCCACACGAGTTTGTAGTTCAATTTGAATTTCGTGGCTTGAAGGTGCTGTGCATTTCTTTAAAAAATTATCAAATCTTGTTAAAGACGATTTAATTACTCAGCGGAATGCTACAAGGTATCTTATACTTTCTATGTTATTTCCGTTATTGGTCTAAGGCATGGTTAAGAGAAAAAATCAATATGCGGAAAGGTAAAAAAAAATGCGAATCTGGATTTTATGAAGGTTGGATATTTATTTCTTTGTAATATTTATAGTATCAAATGAGGTTAGACTGGCGAGTTTTCAGGTTAATAATGAGACTAACATAAATTGCAAATATAAATTATTTATATGTATTGGAATGTTTTGAACTAGTGATGGTAGGTGTTATTATTTATATTGTAATATAGTTTGAAATCTAGAATATTTTATTTTCCTTTTTATTAATATATTTATTTTAAAAGTTGAACGCCAGTTATGAAAATTTTTATTTTCGTTTTATTTAAGTTTAACGAGACTGGTTCAAATATTGGCCTATTTTATATTCACCCACACTCAGAGAGCATGCGTGTTCACGCCACTTTCAACGACTTTGGGTGGTAGTGCGAATGGGAGACATGGTGGTATACAGTGTGTATATAAGTCCAAATGTCAGCCTGGAAGAATATGAGAGGAGCATCACAGGATTGGAGGGTGTCAAAAGGGAAAAGGAGGATAATTAGGAGAATGGTGACAGGAGACTTCAATGCTAAGAATACTGCATGGGGGGGGGGAAGAAAACGGATAGGAGAGGGGAGATCCTGGAGGAAGTGTTGACATCCAACGGGCTGGCGGTGCTGAATGATGGACTACTGCCCACCTTCGAGAGGGATGACGGGGGTTCGTCATTCATTGATATAACAGCATGTGATGAATGGCTGGGGGAAAAAGTGAGAAGTTGGAAGGTGCTGGAGGATGAGGAAAGCTTGAGCTTACATAGGTATGTGGAGACGGATATAAGGAAGGGGAGAAAGGATTTATCGGGAGAGTGGGGATGGAGGTGGACGAAGGCCGAGGCAGAGAGTATGAGGAAGAATGTAAGAGAGGAGATAGAAAGGGGACTTGGACATGATGTGGATGAATTGTACAATGTAATACAGGGCTGTAAAAGAGAGGGAAAGATGGGCAATATGCGTGATCGGAGGGCTAATTACTGGTGGAATGAGGAAATAGAGGAGTGTGGAGGGAGTGTAAGAAAGAAAGAAGACAGATGCTGAGGGCAAGAGGAAGGATAGAGGGAAAAGGGAGATACAAAGAGAAGAAGAAGGAACTGGAGCGTAGGGTGGAGAGGGAAACAAGAGGGAAGTGGGAAGAGTTACTGAAGGACCTGGAAAACAATCCATGGGGAAAGGCATATGAGATAGCGGTGAAGAGGATGGATGGAAATAGGAACGAAGTGCTAGAGGAAGATTGGGAGAAGGAGGTTATAGGCAAATTGTTCACAGGGGGAGAAGGAGGACTTGGAGGCAGGATTCGAGAAGTCCAGGATACTAGGGGGGTAGGGAAAATGAGGGGGATAAGGCCGGAAGAGAAGTGGGAAGTACAGGAGGGTGGAAGGAACATTAAAGTAAGGAAAGCTCCAGGGATAGATGGCCTGAGGGGTGATATGATGAAGAGGCTGTTGGATGACAATGGGGAGTACTTCTGCGAGCTTTTTAACAGGGTGCTGAGGAAGGAAGAGTTTCCAGAAGGATGGAAGGTAGCTAGGGTGATACTACTCAAGAAGGCGGGTAGAGAGGGGTAGCGGGCGGGGGACTACAGGCCCATCAGTCTGATGTGAGGTATGGGTAAATTGATGGAGGGGATACTAAAGGATAAGATTGAGGAGGAAGTTGGTAGGAATTGGGGTTTTAGGGAAAACCAGCACGGGTTTGAGAAGGGAAAATCATGCATCTTGGCGCTGGGCAGGGTGATGGGCTTGGTGGAGAGGGCTAGGGAGAGCAGGTGGAGGAACAAGGAATTGGCCCTACTCGTGTTCTTCGACGTCGGGAACGCGTTTAACAGTGTCAGCAAACGGGCAGTGTTGAGCGCGTTGCTGAGGCTAAGAGTGGGGAAGGGTTTGGTTAACCTGGTGGAGGAGTACCTGACGGGACGTGTGATAGTAGACACTAGAGGGAGGAGGTATGATATGGAGGCTGGAGTGCCCCAGGGCTCGGTTCTTGGACCGACGCTATGGAAGTGTGTGTTTGATGAGGTTTGTGGGATAGTATGTGAAGAGGGATGTGAGATTACGGTGTATTCGGACGATGTATGTCTGGTATGTACGGCAAAAGGAGAGGCGGAGATAGAAATAAAGGCGGAGAGAATGTGTAGGAAGATTGTGGAGAAAATAGAGCGGTGCGGTCTAGAAGTGGCGGAAGATAAGACGGTGGGGTTGCTAGTGAAGGGACGGAGCAAGGCGAGGGAAGTGGGGGTGATGGTGAAGGGAAGGAGAATTCGTATGGAGGAGTGTGTGAAATACCTAGATGTGTGGTTGGATAGTCAGTTATCCTTCCGAACACACATGTTGAAGGCGGCAGAGAAGGGGAAAGTGAGGGCAGCATCGCTGAGGAGATTTATGTGTAATGTGAAGGGGCCGGGAGAGTGGAAGAGGAGGATCATTGGTAGGACGGTAGAGCAGAGTATGCTGTACGGTGCGGAGGTGAGGGATGAAAGTGCGGGAGTGAATGCTAGAGTTAGGCCACTCCTGCGGGTGCAGAGAGGTATATTGCTGAGGGTGGTGCAGGGGTACAGGACAGTGGGTGGACTGGCAGCAGCGGTGCTGGCAAGGACCTACCCATTGGACGTGATGGCTAGAGCCAGAAATAAACGCTGGAGGGGTGCGACCAGAGAGGAAGTACAGGAATGGATGGAGGAGGAAATGGAGAGACGGTGGGAGGAGTATGAGAGCGCGCTAAAAGGAGCGATTGGGAATAGGAGAGATTGGATGGATCGGAAATTCGGGGAGGTGAACTACTTCTTGACACAGGTGTTCACTGGACATGGGTCGAGAGTATGGTACCTCCACAAGATTGGAAAAAGAGAGACTGGAGTGTGCGAGAGGTGTGGAGTGGAGGATGATGTGGGGCATGTGTTTAGATGCTGGAGGAACGAGGAAGTGCTGAAGAAGTTGGAGAGGAAACTAGGGGAGGCGGTGTATTGGGAGAATATGGTGTTGAGGGGGGAGGAGGAATGGATGGAGGTAAGTGGCGTAGTAGAGAGCATGGTCAGGGGGAGATAACGACTCGATATGGCATGAGAGGTGGGAGTGGAAGTTAGGGAGAAGACGACGATGTGAGCGGAGAGTGTGCGAGGGACCGCAGCCCGTCTCGAAGTATGCTAGGTTAGTGATTCCGAGGTGGGGGTAACGGCGAGTTTGAGGTGGGTTTGATTGGTAGGCATCTCCTTGGGGATGAGTCCAACATTGTTTGGGTCCTGGACCCATTCGAACATGAGTTTCCCATCTCGGCCCAAAAAAAAAACGACTTTTTTAACAGGTCATTTATTGTGTGTGTTTGAAGTTAAACGTAGTTATGAGAAAGAGAAATTGTTTGTTTGATTCAAATTATTTTAATAACAATATAAAAATGTCAATTTACGAAACTTAAAGCATGTGCAACACATATACAATAAAGTTTATCAATTATATAAAACGTTATGGAATTAAACTATTCTATGATGGGATGAAGATGATATTATTTATATAAGGGTAAGTGCATATTTTGAACAACGTAAAATAACCTAAAAAATTATATTCTTGTTTAATTTTAATATGATAATTTAACTGGGTTATTAATGTAATTCGTTATATTGTTTTGTATTCTGACAGCTTAAAATAATTTTTGCTACTCAAACATAATACACTGGAGTCTATGGGATCGATGCATTATTGAATGTATTGGAGAATTATCCTATTTTCTTGGATATAATGAGGAAACTTCGAATAAGTTATTCCTCCTACGGAATTAGGCTTTTTCCATGTGAGTATTGAAGATGTGGAAGCAAGAAATTCCACAAGAGCAGGAACTTGTTTCATTCGCCAACCCTCGATAAATTGGAACGGTGATGGAATACAATTACTATTAGGTAAGTATTTGTTTGTCACCTTTTTAACTTTCTACTTTTTTTATTTTAATAAGTGTCAACAAACTTGTCGAGTCTCCTTTGGAACTTTTTCATTGTTATTGGATTTTGAGGTTATGTTTTACAGATATTTAACCTTCCAAGGACACCGTGGGGTTTATGAGACCCCAGCAACTGTTTAAATCGTAATATTTTATAAACCAAACTCGATATGCGCTCCCCACTTCATGTAAATTTAAGTGTTAGGATATCCTTGAACGGTGCCTAGCGGCATTCTATACAAAATTAGTTTATAGTCGACCGGCAGTAAAATAAAGTGTGTACGGGTCTATTTGACCCCACGGTGCCTTGCGCGAATATTTATTTTCCGTGTATTCATTATTGAAATTGAAAGTGTATAGGAGTTTTGGTGAGTATTAGAGATAAGTTTGTGGTCAGATAAACATAATATTGGGTCTGGCTTTATTCTAGAGTCAAAATGGCAGAAAGTTCAAGCAGTTACCAGAACAAACGTGCATTGACTGATAAAGAACTGGCTGATGAGATGAATAAATTTATGTTGGAGGAAGATGACGAAACTTGGCTAAGTGATATTGATTCTGAAACAGATCCAGAATCAGATTATTTGGGGAAACAAGAACTTTCAGAAAGTGAAGAAAGCGCTGAAGATCTAGACGTGGAAGACCAACAAGATGATGTCGGCCAACAAGAAATAATTTTAGGTAAATCTAATTATAAGTGGTCTTTAAACGTTCCGGATAAGAGAGGGAGGCGTCCTCAAAGAAATCTAGTTTCCTTTATGCCAGGAGCTGAAGCAGAGGCTCGCAAAGTACGATCTCCATTAGAAGCTTGGGATTTACTATTTGACGAGGATATAGTTAACAAAGTTGTCATTCATACTAATGAAGAGATAGAATGAAAAATTAATCTTGTAAATATTAAGCAACATTTGGTTATAAATAAACTGAACTTTTTTTAACAATATTGAATATGTTTTATAACATATTAGTTTATAAATGTTTATTTGCAACTAAATGCTGTCTATATTTTTTTGAAGAATTAATTCAGATATTCTTCTATTAACTAGTCGTTACATTATTAAGACTGTAATTAATTGTTCTCCAATAAAATGTATAAGTCTTGCACAGTTTTACATTTAAGTCATTTAATTTATGAATTCTTTTTCTGCTGAATTTTTCTTATTGATTTCGAAATTTTGTAATATATTATTTTGTTGAGAATGATTTTGGTTTTAGAAGTTTTTCTTTGATGATTTCATTTTTATTTTATTATAGTATACTCGTATATAAATAGTACATGTGAATTTGCGGGATGCAAGGTTTGATTTTATAAATTGCGATTATAAAACATTTATAATGGCTAAAGTAAAGTTAAATTTGCTAGCTGCAAGATTGGATTTTATAAGTCGCAATTATAATTTATTTATAAAGGCTAAGGTAAAGCTAAACTTGTTAGTTGCAAGATTGGATATTATAAATTGCAATTATAATGTATCTATAAAGACTAAAGTAAGGTTAAATCTGCAGGTTGCAAGGTTGGATTTCTTAAATTGCAATTATAAATTATTTATATGGGTTTAAGTAAGGTTAAATTTGCTAGTTGAAAGATTGTGTTTTGTGTTTTATAAGTGGCAATTATAATTTATTTATAAAGCCCAAAGTGAAGCTAAATTTGCTATTTGCAAGATTTCATTTTATAAATTGCAATTATAAATGATTTATGTGTAGATATATAAGGAAGCTGAACTTTGATTGTTGAGGACTGTATTTTGTTTTCTTGATTGGTGAATTCATTCGGTTAGAAGGACCCAAATGGCGCAGCGCTGGTTTTAGGCCTTTTGAATTGTTGCCTTGGCCGGTATCCAGTTCCTTTTGTTTGACTTGGATACACCAGCTTTATTTGAATAAAGCACACTTTAAACAGTTTTTACACAATTTGTATTTTTTTACAAAGAATAAAGGACAAATTAACAACATTTGGTTTTAAAGTGGTTTACAAAAATAGATGTTATTCACTCTGAATTCCAATCAACCCTAACTAACTGTCCGTAATTCCCGCCTTTCCATTTTCGGCGCCGCTGACGGTAATCGAGCTTTTCGGCGAGCCTTTGCTGGATGATTTATAACGACGGTAGCGACATTTAGAGGTGACTTGCTGAGGGTGCGACGAGTATTTGATATCGGCTCAAACAAAAGTATGATCAAATAAATCAAAATAGTGTAAATATATGAAAATTAAAAATATTAATATCTAATTGCGAATATTTCTTCAATTTATATCAATTTATAAAATATTTCAAACAAACTTATTAAAATGTCTGGCAATAATTGTCCTCTGTCTACCATCATCTCCCCTTCCTCGTTCTCTTTTTTGCTATGGCTCCTCGACGATTACTTCTTCTTCGGCAGCATCTTCTGGAAGCGGTTCTCTATGTCTAACTCTAGATTGTGAACGACAGCCGTAGCCACGATGACTGCTTGTACTCTGAAATGAAATACGCAAGTGAATTTACTTTTTTTTTGCTTAGAAGCACGGGAAAAAATTATTTCGATACAGTTAAATAATTACAATAATACTTACCATGGGAATGGATTCGAATGTGAGTGCAATCTATTACTCCAATCGCAGTTGGGAAACAGGCAATGCTGTAAAATTCCATTTGCTGCGTTCCAAATTCAGCAGCATTCCTTTGCATTTTTATGTATTGTTTCCTCTAAGAACAAATTGCTCTGCTTACTAGCCAAACAAAACCTGATGCTGATTCTATGGATACACCATAAAAGTCAGTAACCACCAGCTGTATGTTTCCAGTGGCAAAATACCGCAAGTACAATTTGAATAATGAAATGATCACAACGTCCCCTCGAAATTCGATCAATATGTGAGATAATGAAAAGGTTCAAACTTTCATCATATAGTACACTTTTAGTATTTTCTTCAATTTCTCATGTTAAGTCATTTGTGTAATACTTATACACTGATTTCTAAACAGGGTTAGTCGCAGTTAATGCGACAGCCCATTATGGCTAAACGGAAAAATATTAACATTTCTGTCTATTCAGCAATATGTGTGTTAATGTTAGTTAAATTTTAAAATTATTTAGAAATATACAGGATGTACCAAAAAAGATTGATGTATGAAATTAATATTTTTAAATGGATTCAATTACAGTTTTCAATTGTACGTAGACAGTCCGGACGTGACAGCCATTGCTTAAACTCCTATGTGCAATCCGCTCCGAATTATCACATTTTTACGAAAATTTAGTGAGTTGAAATTATAAAAAAGTGCATAACACCGATTACAAACCATAGTGCTTTGCACTAAAAGTTGTAAGTAGAATCCTACCAGTATTCAATATTTAACCTATAAAACAACGTTACAAATACCTACCAATTTTATCAATCGATACAACTGATAAAGGCACTTGTTTCTTATTTTTGTCGTGAAAATACAGGACCGCAACCAGAACATCTACTAAAGCAGAAAAATGAATAAATCCCAATCCAGCACAATGTCTTATTCCACTGCATTGTCTAAATCTAAACAGTCCTAGCCTACACCACCTTCCAAAGATCAAGCTATTTTATTCACCTCACTAGATGGCCCTAAACTAGAGGATTACTTGTATCAAATAGGAGATACCGCAGTCCATAATAAATCCTATAGGCATCTAGGAAGTCAAATAACCGTATATGCATATATCATATATCAAAACAAGCAAAAGACACATTTTTCAATGAGCATGGGGGAGAATTCTCTATTAAATATCTCTATTTAAACACGCATAGATTACTTAGACCAACTGAACGACTGGTTTTATCAAACGTCTGTCTCTCAATTTCCAATGACGTACAGAATTCCGAAAACTCGACATAAACATAGTTAATCTAAACCAACTTCAATATGAACAGAACACTCTCTTACAAAATCTACCCGAACCAAATAAGTCACAAAATGTTCCAGAGCAGCACCCACATTTACAAGAAGTTCCATCTCAATCAAATCCAATAGACTATACAAATAAAACTAATGCGACAACCTTCGTTAGAAACTTCCAGATTTTCTTCCGGTTTTTTTTTTGTGAAACAGACTTATATTTAGTTAAAGATAATAAATAACCTTTACAGTTCAAAGTGAAAATATTCATCGTAAAATAGCATTAAATAGTGTTAAAAAAGTATCATTTTTTGAACTAAATTCGTGATTTTTAAAGTAATTTCTGAATGATCCAACGAAATTTTTGTTCTAATCTACTTTATTTAAGGTGAGCTATCAAACAAATTTAAAATTAACATCAAATTCCAGGGTCGCGAAGTCTACCAGAACCATAATTCATTAAAAAAAGATGCAATTCATACAAATTAATTAGTCATAAAATATTCAATCGCGGTTATCGCGGAAAAAAGGAATGTGAGAAATTTGAAAAAATGGTTATACCGAAAGTGAACAACAGCTTTGTTAACGTAAATATAAACCCCTGTATGTTATCAACATTTCGAATTCTACGTTAACTTAACAGTGTTATGATGTTCAAAATAAAGGAAATCGTGGTTTTTGTCCAGTGATAGTCAGTTATCAGCATAGGGCATGACACTCTCCTAAAATCCTTTTCCAAGAAGAAGGAACTTTCAGAATATGAATGATTAATTTGTAGGTAATTAGATATATAAAAAATTCATAAATACATTACGGACTTGATTATATAAACATCATTTATTATAAATAGTTCCACTTCTCATAATTCTTTTTATACAGTTTTACTCTTGAAATGAGTGACTTTCGATTGTTGAAACTCAGTATCAGTATGTAATTGCTAATGATGATCTCCATACAAAATTTGTAATTGCTTAAACAATCTACTCTTAATCCATTCATAAAAATCTATTTCATTAATCAGTGTCTCCCCAAGTTTTCTTCTGAGTAGTTTTGGGGTACGAGATTTTTTCCTGTTTTGCAAATCTAAAAAAATATTAAAAATTACAATATTAACAACTTACAGGTAAAGTATTAATATTTGTATCATACTCAACGGCGAGCGCATGAAGCCCGTGCTTGGGGCATGAAACATTTAGGGGTGGAACAGGATGACACGACGCCTCACATAGATCCAAGATATGTAGAAATGATAGGATCAAAACAAATATAAGTTCAGTGGAGCTTCATATCTATTACCTTCATATAATTCTCGAAATTATACCCATATGCATAAGGTGTGATTCAATATAGTGTATTTATTGTGGGTTTGCTTGTATTGTTTGCTTTATAAGAACAAAAAATTCGAAACCGAAAGGAGCGCAAGGTAGCGATGGCTTCAGGCGCCTGTCTGTGAGGGTACTTTGCATGTACTTTGATTATGACAGCAAGAGTTGCAATGCTCAAGTGATCCACCTTGGCCAACAAGATACATGATTCAATGTTTGGTGATAAAGTCCCATCAAAAACGTTCGTAGATATATCGGAAGTATAATGCAGAATTCAATCGCGAACATTGTTCGCTCTTGTACGAATTTCGTGAAGGTTGTTTAACATGGGTTGTACCAAAAATTACTGAAGCATTTTATTTTGGAATAGACGGAAATGAAATTTGAAAAATTGCCTAAAGCTGGAAACGCACCGGCTGCAACATTGCAAGCTACCTATTTAGGACAGAATAGAATTGGCGCGCACCGCATGAAACATTGTCTGGCAACGATGGGCAATGTATCGCAACAATAGGAGTTGCCGGAGACCAGAACAACTCTTTCTTCGCAACATTTCTAGTACAAACGTTTGTCACTGTCATCAGTTGAGATAGGTATATATTTAAATTAAATGCTATAATAATATATCCGAAAATATTAAGTGCATTAGCTCAGGCCTTCACTGGTGTATTTTAAGAAAAATGCTGATGGCAACGACAGCATTATTTCATTATCTATGAACATTTGTTTCAGTTGTTAACTATCTCGTTAGATTATTTTTGTTTCTCATACAGTTAGCATTATAATTTAATTAAAGTCTAGGTGAAAATTTAATGATTTGTAAAAATAAATATTTTTAAAAGCGACTTCGGCATTCTCGATAAGTCATTTGGCACAGTCAGTAGGGTTTTCATAAATTCGCGTATCGAAAGTGTATTTTTCATTTCAACGAATGACTGAAAACCGAATTTACAGTACTGGGTGTGTCATTGTGAGGAAGTGTTGTGTTGAACCAACGCAGCTCAAAACCATTAGACTACCAGAATTTGGAACAAAAATCATCCCTATTCTCAAAGAAGATCTACATAGAGACAGTAGACAGTAATTTTGTTTTATATGTAAGTACATTTTTTCAATTGAAACAATTAAGTGCATTTTATGGAAGAAATGACAAACGAACTTGAGAGTTTAGCTTCAGCAAACGTACCCAATAATTTGAATTTAGAAATGAACCAATTTAAATAGAATATCCAAAGTGCATCCCAGAATTTGATGGAAATCCTAATGAGTTGAATAGGTATCTTTCTACGAGTGAATCACTCATTGCTTATTTTTACGATGTCAGAATTAAATTGTTTTATTTCGTCGTTCATCAAGTAAAAGCCTTATCTATTCAAATAAATTATTATTATCATTATTGTGGGAATCAGAACGACGAGTACTGATAGAAAAGATCGGACATTTTACTCCCAACAACATCGTGAAACTGATACTGGAAAAGAAAGAGGAGTAGTTTACCTTCAGCCTCTGAAGAATATAAGTTGGTTATCGAAACGCTTGTAAGATAGTGTAAAGTGTTAGTGGTGGTGTAGTGGTAGTGTAAACAGTGTTCAACTTATTGACAAAATTGGATTTTGCAACATCATTTAAAATATTCTATTTTCGTATCTTCAATTTAAAATAATCAAACTGTGTATGTAAATTATTGATAAATTGGAAAAATATCTTCTAGAAGTACCTACAAAACATGCTAGAATATCATCAACATATCTGTGCCAACAGAAAATATCCTTCACTAAATGAGATTAGAAAATAGTAGTCTCCAAATGATCCATAAAAATGTCTGCTAAAATTGTTGTTATAAGACTTCCCATATGTAATCATTTTGATGAATGCAAACATCAAATAAATTTAGAATATAGGTATGCTGCAATATTTAAATCTATATTCTCTTATGTTAGAAAATCTTCAAATTATGTGAAGCACTTAATTGAATCAAATCATCAACCCACATTAAATAATCCCATTGAACTTTTATATAGTTGTTAAAAGTATCACAGACTTAATTTCTTAGTCTTTTCGTAATTTTCTTGGGAATATACCACAAGGAACATAAAGAAGATATTAATTTCTTAGAATCTTTGGAAATTAAACATTATAAAAAATAAGTACAATATACTCTTATGAATGAACAGATACATACTCTATATTTTCTATTATTCAGCAACATAGGGGTAGGCAGCTATATTGTGGTGTAGTGTAGGCAACGGAAGCCACTGCGTCCGGAGGCAACCGCGAGTAAAAGCCTAGAGGAGTAAACCTCGATAAAACAATCCGTAATCTACGTTGTTAGCTACCGCGGCAATGGATGGATGGCTGCGCGGAAGTCAGTCAGAAACGGTGCCTCCGGGATACCTGGTGACCTCCCGGAGTAACCAGCCTTACCACCACAAGCTACTCGTGGGATGGAATATGGATAAAAGAGAAATAGAAATAGAACAGGAGGTGATGGACCAAGGAAGGCAAGGAATTTTTGGTAGATCGAGCGAAGTAAAAAGAACTCCTGATAAAGCGGGGGAGACGAGAGGGTGGAGTGATACTGGAGTGAAGAGAAAGGAGATATCGCCTCTGGAGGACAAAGAACAGAAGAGGAAACTGAAGGAGAAAGGAAAGAAGGAAGTGCAGAATGGGAAGGAAGAAGAGAGGGAGAGTGTAGAGAGATTGAAGGATATGGTAAGGCGGCTGGAGAAGAGGGTGGAAAGGCTGGAGGAAGAGAAGGCAGCGGCAGAGGGGCGGGTCAAGGAATTGGAGAGGTTGAGTAGGGAGGACGATATGAAGGAGATAATGCAAACACGATGGGAGGTGTTGCAAAGAGACTGGGTAGGATGGAAGGAGGTTAGGGATAGGGATTGGGATGGTAAAAAGGGGAAGGGAATAGAGGTGAAGGGGGAAATCCAATATTGGGGGATGAAAAGGTAAAGGTGGTACGGGTGAGCAAGGAAGACAGTGGAATGGAGAAGGGGATACAGAGGATGTTTAGGTATAGGTACCTGATGCTAGGAGGAAAGGGAGAGGAAATGGAGTGGGTCAAGGAGGTACGTACTACGAAAAGGAATGGGGTAAGGGTGAAGTCAAAGGAGTTGATCTGTCGGATGAAGGGAGATTGTAGGGATGAGAAAAAGGTATTCGAGCTGTTGAGTCGACTGTTTGGGGAAGTGGGGAGCGGGGACAGCAGTGGACTCCACAGGCTTGAGCAGGTAGAGGTGGAGGTGCTGAAGAAGATGGTGGCGTGGGTGAGAGGTGACGGAGAGGTGGCGGAGGTAACAATCTATACAGATGGGGAAAAGGAAAAGTAGGGTAGGAATGGGGCGATAATCCTGAAAGATATCGAGGAAGTCGATCAGGAGGGGATCGGGAGGATTAAGAAGGGGTTGAGGGAGATGAAAGGGGAGTGGATGGATAGACTCAGAGACTCAAGAAATAGGGAGGGGGTTGAGGTGAGGGGAATTCTGGGGGAGGTGGAAAGGGTGACAGGAGCTAGGGTGGTGGAAGCGGGGAAGGGAACAAAAACCATAAAAATGGTAGGGATAGAACTGTGGATGGAAGATGAAACGGTGAGGGGGAAAATAGAGAATTTGATTGGGAAAGGGACAACGGTGATTAAAATGGTAAGGTAGAGGAACGGGTTGAAAATGGCGGTGGTGATGGCGGAATGGGAAAAGGCGGCAGCCTTATTGGTGAAAAAGGAGATAAGATTAGGGTGGAACAGGGTAAGTATCATAGAGGGTAGAGAGGATGACAGATGCTTTGTATGTGAGATAAAGGTCCATAAAGTAGCAGGGTGTAAGGTGAAGGGAACCAAGGAGAGGAGACTGTCGGCAGGCCTTCCTTGGTATGTGGGGAAAGGGGACACAAGCCAGGGGAGATAGAATGTAGTAGGGGAAGGAAGGGCGTAGATGAAGACGATGGAAAACAGTAAGGAAAAAATGGAAGGGACCCTCTGGACCTCTCAGAGGGGACGAGTCTGGTCAAATAGGAGGAATGGGAGAGCAGTGCGCGGGAAGAAGGAAGGTAGGGGATGGATGGAGGGTGTTGCAGATAAATTAAGGGGAAATGCAGGATAGCGCATGATATATTGGATGAAGTGATTTTTAGGAGGGAAGTGGAAGTGGTGTGGCGATCTGAGATAAATGCTAGATATGAGGGAAAGCAGGGATGGATTATGGATGATACAGGAGAGGCAAGAATAAGAGTGGTGGGAGATGGACTGAGGGCGGATGAAGTGAGTAAAGGAAACGGATGGGTGGTAGTGCGAATGGGAGACATGGTGGTGTTCAGTGTGTATATAAGCCCAAATGTCTGGAAGAAGCCTGGAAGAATATGAGAGGAGCATGACAGGATTGGAGGACGATCTGAGGGCGTCAAAAGGGAAAAGGAGGTTAATTATGAGAATGGTGACAGGGGACTTCAATGCTAAGAATACTGCATGGGGGGAGGGGAGATCCTGGAGGAAGTGTTGACATCCAACGGGCTGGCGGTGCTAAATGATGGATTACTGCCCACCTTCATGAGCGGGGACAGGGGTTCGTCATTCATTGATATAACAGCATATATGATGAATGGCTGGGGGAAAGAGTGAGTAGTTGGAGGTTGCTGGAGGATTATTATTATAACGCTTTACAAAATTAGAAAAATAAATTTCCAAAGAACAGACCGTTCACTAAGAAGCAACAACTACGAGATGTCGCTGATATCGCACTCTCAGCATTTCCTTTACTGAGGGTGAAAGGGGACTTCAATGCTAAGAATACTGCATGGGGGGGGGGGGAAGAAAACGAACAGGAGAGGAGAGATCCTGGAGGAAGTGTTGTCATCCAACGGGCTGGCGGTGCTGAATGATGGGCCCTTCGTGAGGGGCGACGGGGGTTTGTCATTCATTGATATAACAGCATGTGATGAATGGCTGGGGGAAAAAGTGAGTATTGGAGGGTGCTGGAGGATCGGGAAAGCTTGAGCTTACATAGGTATGTGGAGACGGATATAAGGAAAGGGAGAAAGGATTTATCGGGAAAGTGGGGATGGAGGTGGACGAAGTCCGAGTCAGAGAGTATGAGGAAAAAAGTGAGAGAGGAGATAAAAAGGGGACTTGGACATGATGTAGATGAATTTTATAATGTGATACAGGGCTGTAAAAGAGGGAAAGAGGGGCAATAGCAGTGAGCGGAGGACTAATTACTGGTGGAATGAGGAAATAGAAGAGCTGTGGAGGGAGTGTAACAAAGAACGAAGACGGATGCTGAGGGCAAGAGGAAGGATAGAGGGAAAAGGGAAATACAAAGAGAAGAAGAAGGAACTGGAGCGTAGGGTGGAGAGGGAAAAAAGAGGATGGGTGGAAATAGGAACGAAGCGTTAGAAGAAGATTGGGAGAAGGAGGTTATAGGCAAATTGTTCACAGAGGGAGAAGAAGGAGTTGGAGGCAGGGTTCGAGAAGTCCAGGATACTAGGGGTGTAGGGAAAATGAGGGGGATAAGGCCGGTGGAGAAGTGGGAAGTACTGGAGGGGGGGAGGAACATTAAAGTATGGAAAGCCCCAGGGATAGATGGCCTGAGGGGTGATATAATGAAGAGGCTGTTGGATGACAATGGGGAGTACTTCTGCGTGCTTTTCAACATGGTGCTAAGGGAGGAAGAGTTTCCAGAAGGATGGAAGGAGGCTAGGGTGATACTGCTTAAGGGGGCGGGTAGAGAGGGAAGGCGGGCGGGGGACTACAGGCCCATCCGCCTGCTGTGTGGTATGGGTAAATTGATGGAGTGGATAATCAAGGATAGGATTGAGGAGGAAGTTGGTAGGAATGGGGGTTTTAGGGTAAACCAGCACGGGTCTGCGAGGGGGAAATCATGCATCTCAGCGTTGGGCAGGGTAATGGGCTTGGTGGAAAGGGCTAGGGAGGGCAGCTGGGGGAACAAGGAATTGGCCCTACTCGTGTTCTTCGACGTCGGGAACGCGTTCAACAGTGTCAGCAAACGGGCAGTTTTGAGCGCGTTGCTGAAGCTTGGAGTTTGGTTAACTTAGTGGAGGACTACCTGACGGGTCGTGTGATAGTAGACACTAGAGGGAGGAGGTATGAGACAGAGGCAGGAGTGCCCCAGGGCTTGGTTCTTGGACCGACGCTATGGAAGAGTGTGTTTAATGAGGTTTGTGGTATAGTATGTGAAGAGGGATGTGAGATCACGGTGTATGCGGACGATGTGTGTCTAGTATGTACGGCAAAGGGGGAGGCGAAGATAGAAAGAAAGGCGGAGAGAATGTGTAGGAAGATTGTGGAGAAGATAGAGCGGTGCGGACTAGAAGTGGCGAAACATAAGACGGTGGGGTTGCTAGTGATGGGACGGAGCAAGACGACGGAAGTGGGGGTGATGGTGAAGGGAAGGAGAATTCGTATGGAGGAGTCTGTGAAATACCAAGAGGTGTGGTTGGATAGTCAATTATCCTTCCGAACACACATGTTGAAGGCGGCAGAGAA
The DNA here is from genome assembly GCA_947563755.1 of Lochmaea crataegi. Taxonomy (NCBI): domain Eukaryota; kingdom Metazoa; phylum Arthropoda; class Insecta; order Coleoptera; family Chrysomelidae; genus Lochmaea; species Lochmaea crataegi. The sequence goes on along the minus strand of OX387425.1, from coordinate 45,520,660 downwards.
GGGGAAAGTGAGGGCAGCATGGCTGGGGAGATTGGTGTGTAATGTGAAGGGACCGGGAGAGTGGAAAAGGAGGATCATTGGTAGGACGGTAGAGCAGAGTATGCTGTACGGTGCGGAGGTGTGGGGTTAAAGACCGGGAGTGAATGCGAAGGTTAGGCCACTCCTGCGGGTGCAGGGAGGGATATTGCTGAGGGTGGTGCAGGGGTACAGGACAGTGGGTGGACTGGCAGCAGGCAGCAGCAGAAGTGGGGGATGATGTGGGGCATGTGTTTAGATGCTGGAGAAACGAGGAAGTGCTGAAGAAGTTGGAGAGGAAACTAGGGGAGGCGGTGTATTGGAAGAACATGGTGGGGATAATGTTAAGGAGGGATGAGGAAAAGATGGAGGTAAGTGGGGTAGTAGAGAGCATGGTTAGGGGGAGAGAACGACTCGATATGGCATGAGAGGTGGGAGTGAAAGTTAGGGAGAAGACGACGGTGTGAGCGGAGAGTGATTGTCTTGGACCCATTCGAACATGAGTTTCGCATCTCGGCCCGAAAAAATTTTTTTTTCCATTATTAGATTGTCTTTTAGATAGCTTACATATGTATACCAACTGTCTGATAACTTAGATCATGAAATATCCTAATATGACAAATTCCTAGGTGAAACAGGTCGAGTAATATACTTATGCTATTTTTTGTTGTGGAATTTGATATTCATTGATTTTATTCGATATATTATGTTATATTGAAAATATAATATGCCTGGCTGATGAAATTTTTTTTAAACGTATTAACACAATTCTCATTTTTGGTTTAGATGGTTTCTGCGATTGGTCTGTTCAGAACCTTGCACTACGGCAATAACAACTATTGTGTGTATGTGTGCGTGTGTATCCAAGTAAGATGACTCCTTCAAGTTCAATCTACACAAGAAAGTTGATAATCTGTAAAGGGTAGCTGTATCTACCTCCTCAGGGGCACAAACGCAGCCACATAGTAGCACCGCTGATTTACCTAGGTGTTTTCAGTTGCAGTGTCCAGTGATGATTCCGACTATTAAAGCCTGGTATATCATTCCAGTTGACTCTTGCTCTGCAGTTTACCTGATCTAAGATCAGATTTCGATCAAATATAAATAGATTCCCAGTCGTGGCCCCGGACTTATAAACTGGGATTAACCGCCTTTTTTGGCAAGTTAGTCAACTATTTAGTTGCCCAGGATTCCGGTGTGACCTGTATATTCTGTAGATCATTCTCGCCATCCTCTCCAGGTGGTGATGGAGGGCTGTTATGTTGAGGATTCGCCACTGTAGGAGTGGTGGGAATTGCACTCGTAATTGTCAGGCAAGCTTGTCTTTGCAGTTGAGTGCCAGATTTAGATGGCAGATTTTACTGTGTAGGCTTGACTACTATCGAATACATAGTGATTTGTCTCGGTTCCCCAGTCGGCTGAACACTCTATTGTAAATACATAATGCTAGACTATCTTCGCGGATTTTTCAAATGGGAGTTCTAGCAGAACGTCTTATCCAGCGTAATGCCTGGATATTTTTCCTCCTCCATGAATAAAAAGCTGTGACCGTATAGCAATAGTCCCCTGAAGGTTCAGTTTTCCCATCCTCGTGAAAGGTACAATAACAGTTTTTGACAGAGCTGTTCCCTGCTCACAATGTCTAGAGCTTTTCTGAGTTTCTACCAAAGGTTCTAAATTGGCTCTAGTTAGGATGACTAAGTCATCAGCATATGCTTGAGCCTTCACGCCTGCTTCAGTGAATTCGTTCAGCAGATCGTCCAGCAGTAGGGCCCACAAAAGGGAGGAAAGTATCATATCCTGAGGACAACATCTACCGTCGAAGAAGCTGATTCCGTCATCTTCAAGGCTAGAGGTCATTATTCTATTTGAGTAGTCACATAGTCGCAATCCAGTTACTATCAACTAGTGCACTTCCTCTTTTTATCCTGGCGACTGCCTGCCACAGATTGAGGAATCGCATTGTTAACGGCATCTTCAATATCTAAGAAGCTGCTGTATGCTCACTTCTAGATTTTTGTAAGGTATACGTGAGAAATACAAATTTGGTAATTATACAGGTGGGCATTTATTCTAGTTTGTAAATAATTAAAATTAATATAAGAAACTATTATGTAAATGATCCTGTAATCAAATTATTGTCTAATTAAAATGCTAGAAAATACTTACGTAGGTATTTATTTTGATATAATTTCTGAACTCCTGTGAAAAAATAAGGTATTTTATGTTCTAATACTTCTAATGTAACATTAAATTCTTCCAAAACTCCAACAACTGGGAAATATTTTTCTACGTTCTCTTTCGCTCTTTGTAAGGCCCAATCGTTCTTGAGAATACTAAAATTTAATTTAATAATATAAAATCACTAAAATAGTACCAACGCTCGCGATAACATTCGGGACGAGTGTTAATAGTATATTTAATTACGAGTCCAAATAGGCTTTTCCCGTGTGCGCACGACGGGAGCAAGCACAGAAGAAGCATTTATGGATGTGTAATGAACGATACTTTTCATTATACCTTTCTGAAAACTAGTAAGTATTTACTATACTATAATTCAAAACACTGACATCTGCTGTCATAATACAATAATTGTTGTTTAGTGTTGCTAAGGGAAATAAACAATAACGCATTTTAGCGCACAGGAAAACTTTTTCCTGTACGATCGCACAGGAAATAGTTATTTATGCAACAAGTGCATAAAGTGATACTTTTTTTCACGAATGGAAAAATTCAATATTCGAACTAGCTATAAATCTAACAATACGTTGCGATCTATACTAACGAAAACTAAACCAAAAAATGGAGAACGATCTTCCAAAAACTGCATATATCAAATATCCTGTGAATGTGACAAATTTTATTTAGGTGAAACATCTAGACTTCTAGACCAATAACAATCCAAATAAATGAACACAAAATTACATTAAAGATAGGAAGTTCTTTGAGTCAAGTATTTGCAAACTGCTTGGGAAGAGGGGCATTATGTTCAATGGGATTCAGAGCACATAGTATTGAAAGAGCCCAATAGGTTTTTCAACTCTAAATTTTATCCCCATGTTTTATTAGTTATTTTTAATAAGTGACAAATGGGATATTCAAAAATAGAATTATTTCAAATTTAGTCGAAAAAAATGAAAACAAAAATTTACTAAAACTATTCAACTTATAATGCAGATACGTCTCTAGTTTAAATGTGAAGTTGTCGATAGCCTTTCTTTGCTGTTCCGTGCTACAGCATCTTCTTCTTTTTCCTTCATTGGGCTTGTTCAGGACAAATATGTTGACATCTGACATCTGTCACTCTGTTGTTTACCATGCTCAATTAAAATTTGAAGCATCTTACTAATAAAAGATATAAAGCTTAAACTCGAACTAATCAAAAATTTAAACCATGATGGAACCACTTGCGAATGCAAACAACTCACTGTCACTCTAACCTAGACTTCTTCTTTTCTTCTTCAATTTGGGTAACTACCCTCTCTTATGATTATTTTATTCCATGTCAAAATATGTGACTAACTTCAACTTATACTAGTGACCACAAAATCAAAAAGGCGGATTTCAAGAAATTTATAAATATAGAATTTTCTAAATGGGGATAAAAACAAAACAGCACTATTCAATTTGATAAAATTTGGTGCGACGTAATTTGTTCCCTTAGAAATAACGATCTGCTAATCATTATCAAGAATATATTTTTAGTTGAACACCCTATAGTAAAATACGAAAAATCAAAGAAAGAGCTCTAATACAACTAAATGCGGATAAATGTGTAGCTAATATTCCAACTGATGTAATGACGTTGGGCGCCAATTTGTAACCTTTCTTGTTACCCTTGTTGTCAACCTGCAGAAAGCTAGGTAGCTCTCAGTTGTAAAGGCCGCCCAACGCAGATATGAAACTTATCAGATATTGCCTCAGGGGCTGGACCTTCGCCTAAATTAGGATGTTTGTGACGATCGTCGAAGGAAGGCATGAACAGAAAACGATAATTTGGGCGCCAACTTAATTTTGATTATACTCTTTAATAAGTAAAAAGAGACATTACAGATGTTATTTGGTGTTTTGAATGGTCACATATAAAGCCTTTCAGCTTACTCAGATGATCGTAATGGGAACTAACTGAAGGAGAACAACACACCCTATATTCCGATATCACCGTATGCCATCTTGTTACACTTTTTTAAACAACCATCACCATCACTGGCTTCGTTAGAAGACACAAACTAAAAAACTTAAAATCTCGGTTTTAGAGACATTATCACAATAACATACAAATAATAGATAAAATTGAGACTAAAGAAGAACTCTTCTTGACGTAATAATAGACAAGATCAAACGTAGAAATAAAGCAAGGAAAGGCTGGCCGAGAACGAGATACATATACCACAAAAAGACTACATGATTGAATTACTTAAAAAAATTAACACGTACATCACACAACATAGAAACGAAGAATGGAATAATTTCCTTAAAACCTAAACTCAAGGGATGGTAAACTATGGGGTATAATGAAAAAACTACGAAACAAACGGAAATGAGTGACCAAAATCAAAGACAACGAACTTACGATAACAAACCAAACTGGAATAGCACGAATGTTCGGAGAACAGTTCCAGAAAAATTTCACAAACGGTTTGTCGTCTAAAGAAGTGCATAAGGGAATTTTAAGGGAATTTGAGGGATTGGAACGGCTGAGACACGACCTTCCTAACAAATGTCGCACGTCAAACAGGGAATTTTACAAAATTATAGGAAATCTTAAACTAAAGACTGCACCAGACAGGGACGGGATTCACAACATCCTCCTGAAAAATTTGCCACCAAAAATAATATACTTATTTACAAAAATTATAAATTTTTTTTTGCAAACAAGTTATTACCCAGATAACTTTAAAACGGCGAATATTATCATGGTACCAAAAACTCCTCAAGGCAGAAGCTCTGTCGATAATTAACGCCCAATTTCATTACTTAGTAACTTGGCAAAGATAATAGACAAGCTGTTACTAAGTAGACTGGTGAAAGAAGTGGAAAGCTTAAGTTTTATTCTGGAGGAACAGGGCTGAACACGGATGTCCTTCACAATTAATTAGGGTGTTTAATTATATTCGAGAAGGATTCAGGAAGAAGCACCCTTCAATTCTAGTTTCGCTCGACATCCGTAAAGCTAGTTTTGATTCGGTCTGGCTCCCCAGACTTATATTCAAACTTACTGAACCTGGTATTCCGAAATACTTGAAATCACTTTTAAAATCATATTTAAATGGAAGAAAATTTTACATGAAAATTGGAAACGCTGAAGCAGGACCATATATTACGGAAGCAGGATTACCGCAAGGCTCGGTAATTTCTCCCTCACTGTACTTGCTGTTTACTGCGGATTTCCCAGTTAATAACACACTACTGACTGCATTATATGTAGATGATGTCTGCTTAGTACTAACACCGAGGACAGCTCATATTGCTCTTGAAAAAGTTGAAAATCACTTGAATAATAAAATAATTCCGTATCTTGTAAAAAAAAGCTGATGCTTAATACCTCTAAAACGCAATAATAAGTCGTAAAAGGTTAATTCATGGCGAAAACCCATCTTCTCAATAGACTCAAACTACAAAACAACATAATTGAACCTAAAACTCATGTAAAATGTTTAGGTTGTACAACAAACACTTTACACAACTTGCATATCGAAACTCAAGTTACAAAAGCTAAAGTGGCTATGCGGCAGCTGTATGCATTAATATGTCGTAACAGCCGTCTATCTGTAAAAAATAAATTATTACTCTATAGACAGGTGATACGGCCTTCAATGACATACAGCTACCCAGTGTTTTGCTCGACAACAAAATGTCTATTCAATCGTAAGCAAGTTGTGCAAAAAAATGTATCAGAATGGCAATATGGAAAGGTCCAAGATACGATAGACTTCCAAAAACATCGTGGACCCACAAAAAGACGGGAATGCCTATGATACAATATTATATGACAAAAGTAGCAGTTCGTTATTACAAATTAGTCCACCTAGTCTTAGGACCAAGATAAAAAACTTACGCGCAAGAAGATATAAGGGGTATAGCCTCTTGCACGCCAATCTTCCAATGGTGCTTCTGCCATAACAAAACAAATACATTGTATATTAGGTATATTATTAGAACATCATCAATAAAATAAAAATTGGGGAATGAATGAAGGTGGATGGAGAGAGAGACTACGGGAATGTAAATAAGAATGAGAGAATTATGAGTGGACTGTACATATTAAATATTTTAACATTTTATTAATTTTAAGAACATTTCAATCTAGGATTTAGGCCTTTAATATGTGACTCTGTTTTTCGCAAGATTTTCATCATAAACAACAAAACGTACGGATAATGCTCTTGCATGGAGCCGTTATGGACGGTTTTAAGTTGAATGAGGGAACGACTTGCGGAGCCAGGACATCGGCGAGGCGGCATTTGCCACGCACTACTTATTGATTTTTTTTTGTTAATTGATGTAAATAGTTTTTGGCTAGTGGTTATCCACAACATTGTAACACATACATTTTTGATAAAATAAAGATTATACCCATAACAAGTTGATGGACGAGAGACTCCCATTTCACACATACACAAAAAAATGACAAATCTCATGCGTTCGTTATAAGAGAATTATAAAATGATGCCGCACCGCTGAATATTAAAGAAGATATGGCAAAAAACTATCAAATCACCCTTAAAGAAGTGTATCGAATGAATACCAAAGGCAAACCTTTAATCTTGGTAATAACAGCACCGTCTATTAGGTAACCTCGAATATCTGAACAAACACGTGAGGATAGTCGGAAACACGAGAATAATTTGGGAATTGAGGAAAACTTAAAAAGCGATAATCCAATGCCATATCTGCCAGCAATGGGGACATGCAACGGCAAATTGTAGACTCTCTTTTACATGCATGGAGTGCGCTGGACCACGCAAAACGGCAGAATGCAAGAAACACATCTCGGAACAGGCAAAGTGTTGAAATTGTTAAGGCAGCCACCCTGCTAACTCTGATACTTGTCCAGTCTATCTGAGAAGAAAAGAATATTTAGAGGAAACCAGAGAAATATTAACATAAGCAGCTTCGAAAAATTTCCCGCGCTGAAAACTCAATCCAACCATAGGAGGCCCGAAGTAGTCAAAACCACTCCATTCCATCCAGCTCAACCCACCCAGACCACCCAAAGAGACAATATGACAAGATGTTTCATCTCAAGAACATGTTCTCCAAACCTAACAAGATCATCAATCTAGATCAGATGACCAGAGCCGAAAACAACATCTACAACGAGCTACTAAGGCCGAGTACAAAACTTATTATAATAATATGATTTATTCGTTCAGAATTACGACAGGCTATGTGGGGTACAGGTACGTATATTAATGGCAATCAGAATATAATTTACGCTAATATTAGAGGCGTAAAATCAAAACAACACGATATTGTACAATTTTTAAAAACATACAAACCGGACATTTTATTCTTAGCGGAAACATTTTTAAGGCAAAAATACAATATCAAATTCAGAAATTCACTCTATTTCATCCACAGAGAGGACATAATTACTCAAGGAAGGGGATTGTTGTTAGCAATTAAGAAAAATATTATTTTTAAAATTAAAATTTTTTTGAAATTGTTAGAGCCTATAACTCTCCCAGAAACAAAATTTCTGATAACGATCTCACTAATTTACTTCAACAACTCCAAAAAGTTGTGTGGTAGTAGAAGTGGATCTAAATTGCAAACATTCGGAATGGGATCACAATTGCACTCGGTCAAATGCGAATGTTCTTCGAATATTGTGTGAAAGTACTGATTGGGATGTCTTCTGTACCCCCAATCCTTTCTCAGGTGAAAATACGAGTACATTGGACATTAAAATTGGTAAAAACATAGATACTTTACAGAGAATAAGGACACTAAGGAACTTGCTTCTGATCACGATCCCATTCAAATTCCAACTAAATTAAAACACAAAATAAACACAATAGACAAGACTAAATAGATGTCAAAGGTAATAGTTTAAAACTATTATAAAGCCTTACAAAGTTTTTGAAAAATACTTTTCAAGAACAGACCATTCACTAAGAAGCAACAACTACTTCTCGGGCTATATGCCCTGACAGACATTGAATTACACTTCTAAGTTAAACGGGGTTGGTATATCTGCAAGATATAACCAACCATTCTGGTTTGTAATTTGAAGGTCTACAAGGGATTTTTTCCCTTCTATTTACAAACCAGAATGGTTGGTTATATCTTGCAGATATACCAACCCCGTTTAACTAAGGTGTGTAATTCAATGTCTGTCGGGGAATATAGCCCGAGAAGTAGTTGTTGCTTCTTAGTGAATGGTCTGTTCTTTGAAAAGTATTTGTATGGCGTTATAATAGTATTAACCCTTAACTACTACCACCCTAAAATTATTTCGTAAACACTATGAGTGGGTCACAGAGACCCAGTTTTTTTTACTCATAAAAAACAATAAAAAATAATATTTTGACATTTATTTATAAACACATAAATGGAAACATAACTAAAAAACAATAGCTATTAATAAAAAAAATTTAGGCGCAGTTTGGGCACAAAGTTTTTGCACATTCTATACACACTGGAATATTACACATTTGACAGTAGGTGCTGGTTTTCCTGTCTTTTTTGACGAGACAAATTGCACATCTTTTTCTTTTAGAGGCTCCCACTCTTTGTTGAGGTGCTGGGGGTGGTGGAAGTGTATCTCCAATCAAATTAAAAATTAAAGTTTTCAAACCGCGTGGCAACGAAGTTTGATACCTTTTTTGCATATGCGGTATACATAAATTACGTCCAAGTTGTTTTAAAAAATTGTACCTTGAAATTTCTTTACCACCTGAGGCAAATTGATAAATTACTCTACTATTTACCCCTCCAATATTCAAAAGAGCATGAAAAATGGTCATTGGCCATCTTCGACTTCTACGTGAAGTTGTGTAATTGGCACATTTTTGATCAAGCGCATCCACTCCCGCTTTAGTACTATTGTAAAATAGCACTATATCTGGTTTTTTGGTTTGTGCGTCCACTTTATCATCATGGTGGGTACTTGAAATAAGAATAACAGATTTATTTTTTTTTGGTACGTATGATACTATTGTCTCCTGAGCAGTAAACCCAAAAATGGATGACTCTGCTTTTCTCTTGGGAGATAGCATACATTCCAAAAGAATAAATGTTTTGTTTTTTTTCACTGTCCCAACAAATGTCAACTTTAATTTCTCTAATTCTCTCATTAGTTCAACTGAGGAGTACCAGTTATCGGCTGTTATGTTTCGAGAAGTATTTTTTATTGGTTCCACCAAACGAAGAACTACTTGGGTTGGATTAGAAAAGTTGTTTGTTTTTTTCTCTGTAGGATCTTTTCCAGCGTAAATTTCAGCATTTAGCATATAATGTGTTTGAGAATCTGCAAGAATTTGTACCTTTATGCCGTACTTTGCGGGTTTGTTTGGTATGAACATTCGAAATCCACAACGGCCTCTAAAAGGTACTAACATTTCATCTACAGTCATGCTATCACCAGGTGTATAGTTTTGCTTTGAATTAGTGACAAATTTATCAAACATTTCAGAAATTGGTGCTAGTTTATTTTCTTTTCTTCTATCCGCTCGAGTAGTCTCGTCATCGAAACGAATGCAGCATAAAAGAAATGAAAATCTGGCTAGTGGCATAGTAGCTCTAAATAGATCCCTTCCTGTACCATCCGTAGCCCATAGACTTTTTAAGTCCTCATGGCCTGACTTGAACAAACCTTGAAGGTAAAGGAGACCAATAAACGCTTCAATTTCCAATTTATCTGTATTTTTGATAAATGTTGTAAAAAATGATCGGCGCGCATTTTTCTTTCTTTTGCATCGACTGTATTTAGCAGCGACTATGTCAATACGTTGATTCGTGAATTGCACAATACTTTCTATCATTGAGTCATCAAAAAGTAATCTCCAACTTTCTAGAGGAATTGTAGGAGGATGTTCACGTGCTAAACCTTTGACGCCTGCTAAAACTTTAATCAAATTGTTTGAGAGTGTTTTACCTTTTTTTGGAGGTGTCTTTGACCATTTCATTTTGTCTTTTTTACCATTTCAATAATTTTTTCTTGTTTGTTCATTTTCTGGCGCTATATTTTCTCTTTGGGATTCATCAATTTGTTCATTATTTTCAACCACCGTATCATTCTCAACAGAATCGTCACTCTCTAAATTTTCATTATTGTCAGGTTCCCACTCTTCTTCACTATCAGTGTAATGATCGCTTTGTATTTCTTCATCTTCTTTTTCTTTGTCGCTTCCATCTCCACAGTCCAGAATATTTTTACAAGCATCTAGTTTATCGCTGCTTGAAAGAGGTATATTTTCATTATTTTCTTGAGGGTTGTCATCATCTAGCCAAAATTCGTCATTTTCAGCCAATTCTACGAGTTCCTTTTCAGTAAGAGGACGGTTATTCATTTTTCTAAAAAATAAAGTAGTTATTAGGAAATACAGTTATAGTTAGCGAATACTATTTTGTAGGGAACAATTACCTACCTGACTCAAATATAACTTTTACACTATAACTGGGTCACTCTGACCCAATATGATCGTTCTAACAGACTTGCGATAATTAATTTAAACTAAAAACGCCGCCGCATGTGTTCTCTCTGGCTACCTAGAGCATACTGAGAAGCCCAAGCAATAGAAACTCCGTAGAATGGCGCACTGACAAATTACCAATTGCGCATGGGTCAATGTGACCCAGTGGTAGTAGTTAAGGGTTAAACTTCGACATCTATTGATAACACGCTTCACTAAAATATGACAATTTTTTACAGGTGACTGTAATTAAGTAAAGACAAGACTAAACCACTAATTATGCCATTTCAAAAAGCACATAAATAACAACACGCAATTAATTGACAAAATTAGATCAAATGACGAGCTTGACTCATTACTCTCTGGACTACAACTAGACGAATATTATTGCAGCACGAGACGCGACCACGGACAAGGTAACATTGCATGATAGAACCGACAAACTACCTGACTAAATACTAAACAAAATTAATAAAAAAAATAAAACAAGGAAGGACTGACAAAGGACACGTAAATCTATACACAGAGACCGGATGCTGGAAACAAATAAACAAGGAAACAACATTATTATTGTTGCGAGTTCACCAACTCAGAGCCGGCCCTGTCTCTCGACTGTAAATTTTGGTGGCTGCGCTCCTTTCGAAAACATTCTGGAATACGATTTTGTTTACGCATACGACGAGCGTAGAAAACTGTAGAATTTTCGAGAGTTGATAAAGACTATATATACGCGGGTTTTTGAGTGAGTGGACAATTGGTGAAACGAAGACAAAGCGTTAGTTCACAGACAGTTTACAGAAGTTCTCAGAAATCGGACAATGAATGAAATAGTGAAGATGAATAGTGTAATACTCAAGTGGTAAAAATAAATTAGAACTATTATACCGAATGTAAATAAATTAGTAGACATTGAGAAAAGTGTGTATATAAATTAAGTTTAATACAGTGTGTGTTTCTTTAAATAAATAGATAGTAATTTGCCATAGTGTGTATAATTTTATCCCACAAGTAAAAACTATTTGAATAAATAACAATAACATTACATTGGTGTCAGGTTTGGGGTAATAAAAAAATAGGTAAAAATGGGTAAGAGACTGAGTGAGCTGAAAGTGACGGAACTAAAAGCAGAATAAGAAAATCGCGAGTTGGAAACCCCCAGAAAGAAGAGTGAATTAGTTACAACATTGAAAATAGCACTGGAAAGTGATGGTTTGGATCCGGAAACATTTTTATCCAACGACGAGGCTTCCACCTTAATCTCGTCAATTTCTGCTAACATTTTCGCTATGGATGAGAAGATTTCTACTATGAAGAACGATATTTCTGCTAATATTTCCGTTATGAAGGACGAGGTTTCTACTATTTCTGCCGATATCTTAACAATGAAAAACGACATTGCCGCTGAAGTCGAAAATCAAATTTCGTCTCTAAAATCAGATATTGAGAATAGAGCGTTTCCAAGTGACGTCATCCCGCGCCATGTTGTCAGCTGATCACGGACAACCTTCAGAAAGATGGATGGAAATAGTATTTTTTTTACTGATTTAAAGATAAATCGAGAACAAAACTTAATTGGTTTTGGTAAATATGTGTACTAGTGTGTATTAGTTGTATGATATAATAATTTAAAAGTCTAAAAAAGCAATTGTTATGAGTTTTATCGTGTTGTATTATTCGGTTTGAGGTTACATTAGAATTCAGTTTGAAGATTGTCCGGTGACAGAAATTCGTCACAATGACGTACTTGGAAAAGGTCAATGAGATAACAACCATGGACGAGAAAATGGAGAATAATAAGACAACAACAATGGACGAGAAAATTGAGAATAAGATCACAACTATGAACGAGAAAATGGAGAATAAGATAACGACATTGGACGAGAAAATCCAGGAATTAGAGAAAAAATGGCATATTTGAAAACATAAGGCACGGCAGCAGAAGAAAAAAAGATCGAACAAATAAAACCATGTAAGCCAGAAGCGCACCCCAAGACAGAAGATATTGGCAGTTTTGCCCGAGTCAAGGCCCCAACAGTTTGAAGCAGCCGCTAAAGCGAATAATTGGTCCGATAAGGAGAAGGCAGTGAACTTAACCATCGCGCTTCGAGGATATGTCTTAGATGTGCTTCAGACGATAACCCTTGAAGAAACGGATGACTTCGAGCAGCTGAAGAAGAAAACATCTAGAACTGATCCGGCAATGAAAGGAAAAAAATCGGCGACCCACCTGGCAAGAAGTGTCATGATTTTCACCGACACTTAAGGCATATTGGGCCCTATGGGACACCCTTGTCCTGGAAGAATGCCCGTTGAAACGAATCCTTGAAAACGATGATAGTTCCGAAAATAGAAGACAGTTAGTCTTCCCGAGAACCGAATATCCGAGGCATAGAGGAAGTTACACGACAGTCCATCAGGAGGTCATCTTGGAGTGAATAAAACCCTTCAGCGAGCCCGTAAAAAGTTTTATTGGACGAACAGCTCCGACGATGTGAAGGACTGGTGTAAGAAGTGTACGAGTTGTGCTACGAGTAATGGATCACATCGCAAAAAAAAGGCACCCATGAAACAGTATAATGTTGGAAGAACATTCGAAAGGATTGCTTTAGACATCGCTGGACCATTTCCGACGACAGAAAATGGTGGTAAATACATCCTAGTTGTGATGGATTATTTCACAGAGTGGGTAGAAGTTTACGCGATCCCGAATTAACAAGCCACAACTGTCGCGGATGTATTGGTGAAGGAATTCATCTGCCGATATGGAGTGCCCTTGGAAGTTCACAGCGATCAGGGAAGGAATTTCGAAAGCCATGTATTCCAGGAAATTTGTGACAAGCTGGGAATGAAGAAGACCAGGACAACGGCATTGCATCCACAGTCAGATGGAATGGTCGAGAGAATGAATAGGACTATTGGAAAATACATGTCCAAAGTAGTTTCCAGCCACCAGAGAGATTGGGACCAATATATTTCCCTATTTGCATTGGCTTATCGATCCGCCATCAATGAGTCCACAGGTCAAACACCTGCGAGAATCCTATTTGGACGCGAAATGCGGCTTCCTTGTGGCCTAAAATTTGGTTGTCGACCTGGAGAAGATCTAGCTGGAGAAGATTACGTGATCCAGTTGAGAAAAAGGATGGACGATGTGCACGAATTGGTCCGAAAGAATATTCAAGCTGCCAGCCACAGAATGAAAAAACGGTACGACACGCAGGCCACTGAAGGCAGTTTCAAAGAAGGGGACAAAGTATGATTAAACAACCCGACGAGGAGCAAAGGTATTTCTCCAAAATTACAAAAATCGTGGGAGGGTCCGTACTTGATCAAGAACAGGATCAATGACGTCATCTATCGCATAAACAAAATCCCCAATGGAAAACCGAAAGTAGTTCACCAAAATCGAATAGCGCCATTCGAAGGAGACCATGACATAGAAGAAGGAGTGAACCATGTCCAGGAAGATTCTGACCCTGCCTTCGAAGATGGGCGCATATGGAAGTACCGGTAAGGCTAGATTTGGAGTCACTACAGAGCAACGACAAGACTTGTTCACGCTCCCGGAAGACTATTCACTGGCACACATCATCCCAGCCAGTATCAAAAACGCACGAGGCCTGGCAACCGTCTTCCGAAAGAAGTTTGGGCAACTAGAAAAACTTGAAGAACAGATTCCAACCCCTGGCATTATGTTACAATTATTGGAACAATTACTAGGAAAATCTTAATCAGGGAGACGCATATTTATGGGTTATTATGAACTGGACCAAAAAGAAAAGGACTGGAGTGACGAGAATAGAAAACAACGCAACCATAATCACAGATCAGATTGACATAGCACGAGCATTCGGAGAGCAAATCCAACCAAATTTTACAAACAAAGCAGTAGAGAATGCAGAACACTACAAAATTTCGAGGGAATATGAGAAACTAAATCACAAACAATATGGCTGCTCGTGTCAACTGATAAGGGTGATAAACTACGCACAGGAAGGTATTCGTGAAAAACAACCATCTATCCTGCTCTTCCTCGATATTCGGGAAGCTTTCGACTCGGTTTGGCTTCCCGGATTAATATTCAAGTTGACGGAGCTTGGCGTTCCGGGCTATTTAGTGTTACTTTTGAACTCCTATATTTTAAATAGAAAATTTCATATGAAAATAGTTAACGCCGAAATAGGACCTTATATTACGAAGGCAGGAGTACCGCAAGGCTCGGTAATTTCACCTACCCTGTACTCGTTGTTTAGTGCAGACTTCCCCATGAGCAATGCTAATTTAACAGCTTTGTATGAGGATGATGTCTGGTTAAGAAAAAGCTGATGCTGAATACTTCCAAAACGGAATATATGGTTCTACGAGGCCAATTTCGGAAATTCATAAACCTTACTAGAAGTTTAAAACTCCAAGGTAACGATATCCAATCGAAAACTTCTGTCAAATACCCAGAATACATTATCCAACAAAATACACTGCACAAGCTGCATATCGATGAGATAATTTAGGAAGCCAAAGTGTCTATGAAATTAGTTTACCCATTGATCTGTCGTAATAGCTGCCTGACAGTAAACAACAAACTGTTGCTGTATAGACAGGTTATACGACCGACAATCGTGTATGGTTATCACGTTTTCTGCTCCACCACAAACTCACTATTTAATCGAATGCAAGTTATGCAGAACAAATGCCACAGAATGCCTCACAAAGGAGTGAGACTGTATTACCTCCCTAAAACTTCATGGCACCAACAAACAAAAGTAGAATATCTCAAACCTTGCATCACAGCTTTGGCAGTACGGTACTATAAGTACTGTCTCCCAGACACTCTTAAACACAGACTTGAAAATCAACGCGCAGGACGATACAAAGGCTACAGTCTCCTGCACGATAACATCTCAATGCAGCTCCAATCGTTATAATCACAATTTGTGTATATACTTGTACATTTGTTCACTGAACAAATTTTAAAAACCATAAATAAAAATGGATGAGAGAGCGCGAGTGGGATTGTACAAAGGACTGAATGAGGTATGAACGGGTGTATATATTATATTTTAGACAATTTCAGCATTAACAAATTTTATTTATAATAGCTCTGATGCCTTAGATATGTGACCCTGTTTTTCAATAGCTTTTCAGGGGTAAATCAACAAAAACTCAGAGGGAATGTTAGCTGTCAGGTTCGAGCGTATCTATTAGATTATAAATCACCAAAATAAACAGATAATGCTTTACTGCAAGGAGCCGTAGTGAGGAATGATGCAGCTTGGAAAACGGAGCCAGACCACCGGCAAAGCGACAATGCTGCACTAGTAATTATGCGTGCTTAATATAAATAGTTTGTTTATCCAAACGTGCACTAATGTAAACCAAATTATTGATAAATAAAGATTTATATGGCTATTATTCACGAAGGTGCGTTTATGTCGCGAGCCGCATGCGACTTTTTTTTCTCTTCTCTCCAACTTAGGAAGGGAGTATAGGCTTTCATATAAGAATAATTTGCGAGGAATTTCTTGCATGCGGCCTTGGGTTATTATCAAGCAACACGCTTTCAGCATTCTCTATGACAAAATTATCTCGGTATTATCAAGACCCTGTGGGTATTACTACTGAAAACTATCCACCCCACATAATTCTGAAGGCATCACTTTCATGAAAAAATGAAAAAATACGTCAAAAATCATATAAAGGGGACGTTTTTTTGACGATATAACTTTAACCCCCTCCCCCCTATGGTCACCAATCTCAATTTTTTATTATTATTGCATTGTTGGATTCTCCTCTACAAGAAGATTACAAAAATGTATAATACTGTAATGTTCTTCTTATTTATTTAAACAGTTTTTACCGGTGGGATAAAATTATACACACTATGGCTAATTACTATCTATTTATTTAAATAAACACACACACTGTAAACACACACACTGTAAACTTAATTTATATACACACTATACTCTACTAATTTATTTACACTCGGTATATTAGTTCTAATTTATTTTCACCACTTGGATATTACCCTATTTATCTGCACTATTTAATTCACTAATACTTCCAAACTAACCGTACTGTACTCGTTTCACTAATTGTTTCGAACTAACTAACTAACTACGCACTCAAAAACCCGCGTATATATAGTCCGCATCAGTTCTGGAAAGTTCTAGTACATTACGCGATCGCGCTATGCACAAACAAAACCGTTGTACTCGAATGTTCGAGAAAACACGCTGGCGGAGAATCCCGGCGTAGCCACCAGAATTCACAATCGATGGACAGGGCCGGCTTTGAGTTGATGACCTCGCAACATTGCCCCCTCCTTAATAGGAAGTTCCTCCTGGGACTTCTGTGTAGCCGGGACTGGATGTTTAAATCGGCAACTGGACCCATTCCTACATCTTCCGGTCGTATGGAAATAACAGGGGACTGACTTCATTGTACACTGATAACCGGGGGTATAGCTGCAGATTAATATGTGGACACCCGTATCTTCGAAGATCACTTGCATCATATTTCTGATGACTCGCCAATCCAACTGGTTGCTCTCTACGTTAGGCATAGCTAGTTTCTTCACTTTGGACTCCAGCATATGGTCTCGAAGGCTACGTAGCGATTCCCACACATTCCGGTAGGTGGATCGATCTTGAAATTCGTTCTTTGTTACCAGATAGAAGATGTACCGTGAATTGTGTTTGAGTGTCAGTGTCTTGTCAGGGGTTGGAATCTGTTCTTCAAGTTTTTCTAGTTGCCCAAACTTCTTTCGGAAGACGGTTGCCAGGCCTCGTGCGTTTTTGATACTGGCTGGGATGATGTGTGCCAGTGAATAGTCTTCCGGGAGCGTGAACAAGTCTTGTCGTTGCTCTGTAGTGACTCCAAATCTAGCCTTACCGGTACCTCCATATGCGCCCATAAACTCTTCGAAGGCAGGGTCAGAATCTTCCTGGACATGGTTCACTCCTTCTTCTATGTCATGGTCTCCTTCGAAAGGCGCTATTCGATTTTGGTGAACTACTTTCGGTTTTCCATTGGGGATTTTGTTTATGCGATAGATGACGTCATTGATCCTCTTCTTGATCAAGTACGGACCCTCCCAAGATTTTTGTAATTTTGGAGAAAAGCCTTTTCTCCTCGTCGGGTTGTGTAACCATTCTTTGTCCCCTTCTTGGAAACTGCCTTCTTTGGCCTGCGTGTCGTACCGTTTTTTCATTCTGTCGCTGGCAACTTGAAGATTCGTTCGGATCAACTCGTGCACATCGTCCATCCTTTTTCTCAGCTGGATCACGTAATCTTCTCCAGCTAGATCTTCTCCAGGTCGACAACCAAATTCCAGGTCACAAGGAAGCCTCATTTCGCGTCCAAATAGGATTTTCGCAGGTGTTTGACCTGTGGACTCATTGATGGCGGATCGATAAGCCAGTACAAACAGGGAAATATATTGGTCCCAATCTCTCTGGTGGCTGGATACTACTTTGGACAGGTATTTTCCAATAGTCCTGTTCATTCTCTCGACCATTCCGTCTGACTGCGGATGCAACGCCGTTGTCCTGGTCTTCTTCATTCCCAGCTTGTCACAAATTTCCTGGAATACACGGCTTTCGAAACTCCTTCCTTGATCGCTGTGAACTTCCAAGGGCACTCCATATCGGCAGATGAATTCCTTCACCAATAAATCCGCGAAAGTTGTGGCTTCTTGCTTCGGGATCGCGTAAACTTCTACCCACTTTGTGAAATAATCCATCACAACCAGGATGTATTTACCACCATTTTCTGTCGTCAGAAATGGTCCAGCGATGTCTAAAGCAATCCTTTCGAATGTACTTCCAACATTATACTGCTTCATGGGTGCCTTTCTTTTGCGATGTGGTCCATTACTCGTAGCACAAGTCGTACACTTCTTACACCAGTCCTTCACATCGTCGGAGCTGTTCATCCAATAAAACCTTTCACGGACTCGCTAAAGGGTTTTCTTCACTCCCAGATGACCTCCTGATGGACTGTCGTGTAGTTTCTTCAGTACCTCAGCTACTCTCGTTCTCGGGATGACTAACTGTCTTTTGTTTTCGGAACCATAATCGTTTTCAAGGATTCGTTTCAACAGGCCTTCTTCCAATACAAGGGAGTCCCACTGAGCCCAATATGTCTTGAGTGTCGGTGAGAATCTTGACACTTCTTGCCATGTGGATCGCCGTTTTTCTTCCTTCCATTGCCGGATCATCTTCAGGTGATGATCATTCTCCTGATCTTCTCTGATCCTGACGGCTGACCATTCCTCATTGACTACTGTAGTTCTTGAAACAGTAGATTCCTTGGATTCCACCTTGTTGCAGTGGCAACAGTCTGCTGGGCACGGCCGTCAAGACAGAGAGTCGGCATTTCGGTGACTCACACCAGCCCGATGTTCGATGTTGAAGTCGTATTCTTGAAGTATTTCAATCCATCTAGTGATCTGGCCCTCGGGATTCTTGAACTGCATCAACCACTTGAGTGCTCCATGATCAGTCCGTATCAAGAATTTCCTTCCATACAGATACTGATAAAAGTGTTCCACAGACTTCACTACCTCCAAAAGCTCTCTTGTCGTGACGCAGTAGTTTCGTTCTAGTTTGGAGAGGACTTTACTGAAATATCCCAGAACTCTTTCCTGTCCTCCTTGGATATGTGAGAGCACTCCTCCAATCCCTTCGTTGGTTGCATCAGTGACAAGAATGAAGTCTCCCTCTGGCAACGGATATCCTAGTATCGGCGCCGTGGTTAAACGTCTCTTCAGGGTTTCAAAAGCAGTTTGACATTCCTCGTCCCAATGAAAAGTTCTGGTTTCTTCTGTGAGTCGAGTTAGTGGCTTGGCAATATCTCCAAACTTCCTTATGAACCTTCGATAGTATGTGCAAAGTCCAGGGAAGCTCCTAACTTGATGTTTGTCGGTAGGTTGCGACCATTGCTTGATGGAAGCAATTTTCTCTGGATCCACCGCCACTCCTTCATTGCTCACAATATGACCCAGATAGTTGACTCGGTTTTGGAATAACTCACATTTCTTCGGGTTTAACATGAGCTGGGCAGCTTGAGGTCGTTTAAATACGTCTTCCTGATTCTTCAGGTGTTCCTACGATGTCGTCCAAATAGATCAGGCATGTTTTCCAAGACATGTCTTGAGAGACATTTTCCATGAGTCTTTCAAATGTCGCGGGCGCATTACATAGCCCGAATGGCATGACGTTGAACTGCCACAATCCGGATCCGGTGATAAAAGCAGTTTTCTCTTTGTCTTCTGGGTCCATTTCTACTTGCCAATAACCGGACTTCAGGTCCAAGGTGGAAAACAGTTTGCTGCCGGCCAAAGTGTCTAGCGTATCGTCGATTCTAGGCAGAGGTCAGCTGTCTTTCTTCATCACGTTATTGAGCTGACGATAGTCTACGCAGAATCTGGTAGTTCCATCCTTTTTCTTGACGAGCACTACTGGAGATACCCAAGGGCTAGTGGATGGTTCTATTACTTTCTCTTACTTCATCTCTTCAATAATTCTTTCAGCTTCCTCTCTCTTCGCTCGTGGTAGTCTTCGAGCTGATTGTCTAATTGGCTTGGCATCACCAGTATCGATTTTATGTTTCTTCCCTCCTTTTGGTACGAAAAGGTCACGATACTGCAAGAGAAATTCTCTCATTTTCCTTTTCTCAGCTCGATTCAAGGATTGTTCAGCTATTGACAACATCTGTTCAAATCTGTCATTAGAGTTGTCGTTGTTTGACGAACTATGGATGTCACTGGTACGCATGATCCAATTCTGGTTGACTTCTTGATGGTAATTGGGTGATCGTTCACGTTTATGACACGTACTGGGATCTCCTTCACTGACGTAACCAGTCCTTTTCCAATTAGTACTCCTCTGCCAACCTCTTCGTCGTGGTTCCATGGCTAAATCATAACAGGTGTACCTTCCTCTGTAGCCGCGCTACTATCATGGTTTCGCTTCGTGCAGGTAGAACAGTATCTGCCTGTACAGCTGCCAACACCGTGCTGCCCTCATATGGATGGAGAAATACCTCTTCGGAACCCAATTTAATAGTTCTGTTTCTGAAGTCTAACTGGGAGCCATGTAGATTAATTACGTACATTCCCAGAATCACGTCTTCTTCGATGTCAGCTACGATTATCGTATGCGTGAACTTTTCTGCTCCAATTCCCAATTGGATTTGTGTCTCTCCGTGAACATTGGCACGTTGCGGTCCGGAGTCGCAGGCAGAAGCTTCTTCTTAGAGTTTATTATCTCCGGCCGTATAATGGTTCTAGTTGCTCCAGTGTCTACCAGCAGAGTATATTTCTTGCGATTCACTTCGCCATCCACATAGACACTATCGTTACGGCATCTGAGAGAGGCTATCAGTATGAGAGGGTCTTTGGAACGATCCTGGGTCGGTGCTGCACCCTCATGGCCGACCCGTTCTAGTTTTCCTGGTTCTGGGGATCTTGGTTTGCTGGAGTCCTAGGGCGCTTACACGAACTGGGTACATGCCCTAGCTAGCCACAATTCTAGCATATAATCTTCTTCGGCCTTTTGTCTACCATGCTTTTGATCAAGTTGACGATCTGGTCAAATCTATCTTCGTCACCTTCTTTTTGAATGGTCCTGACTTTGTTGTACCCCGAAGCCTTCGTTGCTGCTTCATATTCAAGAGCAGCAGTTAATGCATCGACCAATGTTTTGGGATGCGCCAAACGAAGCGTTCTCTGCATATCAGGGTCACGCAGTCCATCAATAAAGGCCTGGATGCCCAGACATTCCATCATGTTCTCCGGTGCTGATGGATAAGCAAATCGAACTAGTCGGGCGATATCCACTTCATACTCTTGAAGAGTTTCGTTCCGTTTCTGCCTTCGGTTCTTCATCTGAGATTGGAACAAGTGTTCAAGATGTTCGTGACCATATCGCATGTCCAACCTCTTCTTCAGCTGCTCGAAGTCATCCGTTTCTTCAAGGGGTATTGTCTGAAGCACATCTAAGGCATCTCCCCGAAGCGCAATGGTTAAGTTCACTGCCTTCTCCTTATCGGACCAATTATTCGCTCTAGCGGCTGCTTCAAACTGTTTAACATAATTGGTCCACGACATCTTTCCGTCGAATGTTGGGGCCTTGACTCGGGCAAAACTGCCAATATCTTCTGTCTTGGGGTGTGCTTCTAGCTTGCATTGTTTAATTTGTTCGATCTTCTTTTCTTCTGCTGGCGTGTCTTGTATTCTTGAATCTGTCATTTTCCTCTCTAACTCCTGGATTTTCTCGTCCATTGTCGTTATCTTATTCTCCATTTTCTCAATATCTACTTTTAGAGGCGAAATTTTATTTTCGACTTCAGCTGCAATGTCGTTTTTCAGTGATAATATATCGGCAGAAATATCGTTCTTCATAGTAGAAATCTTCTCGTCCATATTAGCAGAAATATCGTCCTCCATAGTAGAAATTTTCTCGTCCATATTAGCGGAAATATCGTTCTTCATAGTAGAAATCTCGTCCTTCATAGAAGAAATTGACGAGGTTAAGGTGGAAGCCTCGTCGTTGAATAAAAATGTTTCCGGATCCAATCCGTCATCTTCCAGCACTATTTTCAACCTTTCAACTAATTCACACTCCTTTCCGGACGTTTTCAACTCGCGATTTTCCAATTCTGCTTTTAGTTCAGTCACTTTCAGGTCACTTAGTCTCTTGGCCATTTTTACGTAGTTATTTATTTATATTATCCCACTTCTGACACCAATGTAATGTATTTCTTATTTATTTAAACAGTTTTTACCGGTGGGTTAAAATTATACACACTATGGCTAATTACTATCTATTTATTTAAAGAAACACACACACTGTATTAAACTTAATTTATATACACACTATACTCAACGTCTACTAATTTATTTACACTCGGTATATTAGTTCTAATTTATTTTCACCACTTGGATATTACTCTATTTATCTGCACTATTTAATTCACTAATTCTTCCGAACTAACTGTACTGTACTCGTTTTACTAATTGTTTCGAACTAACTAACTACGCACTCAAAAACCCGCGTATATATAGTCCGCATCAGTTCTGGAAAGTTCTAGTTCATTACGCGATCGCGCTATGCACAAAGAAAACACGCTGGCGGAGAATCCCGGCGTAGCCACCAAAATTTACAATCGATGGACAGGGCCGGCTTTGACTTGGTGACCTCGCAACAATACGTAAGTGATAAGTCAATCAGTTGAGAGTTACGGATAATTCCAATGTAAAGTATGCTTTTACCACGGCACGAACTCTACTCAACTGAGTAAACGATGTTTTGCTTGGTGACTGTAATGTTTAGTAGGTAGCGAGATTAACTAATAAAGGCAGATAATTATTTTTCCTACGACCACATAGGAAAGTAACGTATATCGCACTATACAGTACCTCGGAAAGTGGCTTATATCAAACTAGCGTGCGAATTACTTTCCACACATGAGCGGAAAGTAACTTTCCGCACGCATGCGGATAATCAGTCAAATGTATAATTTTTATTAAGATTGACCACTGTCAAGCTGTCAAATATATAATTTTTAATTAGATTTAACTATGTAATATCTAAATTTGAAGCGATCTATTTGAAAAGTGAAATTTTTTTCATGTTCTTGATTGAAAAAAAATTTAGGACGCGGTCGGGGATCGAACCCACGTACTCTTCGTCATAAATCCGATGCTGTACCAACTAATCCAAACCAACATTAATAATGAATGGAAAATGTAATCATCTTATAGGTATTTATTATCTAATATATAAAAAGCAGGCTTTGACAAATTGTGAGAAATGTCAAAAAATTATTCTGATTAGTGAATGTGAAGCGCATTAATTGTGAGGTCAGTTTATATACCTACCTACCTGGAACTATCTACAATAACAACGTATCCCAGACATGCATAACAATATCGTGGATACTGACAATGACATATATACAATAATTAAGAATTAATTGTAATAACCTACCTATAACTAATTAAATTTTTGTTACTAATAATAGTTATTGTTATTTCTTGAAATCAATTATGTTGACTTTAATTGTAACATTTTGTGTATTAATATGTCAGATGTTGATTACACATTATTTGGTGAAATTATCACGTGATCGTAGGAAAAATACTGTACATTACTTGTGCGAAAGTGATTTTTCACACTCGTGTGATTGTCGCACTCGGCTATGCCTCGTGCTACAATATTTCCCACTCGTGTGAAAAATGTCACTTTCCGCACAAGTTATGTAATATACTATAGTGTGTTTTAATTCATTTGTAGTGATTAGTTTTACAGCGAATACCGCACGATATGAACATGAGTCACATGAACACCAACTGTCAAGTATTGACAAGAAGTGTATGCAGGTTTGCCGCACTTGGCAAGATATAATACATGACACGCCCCTTATCAAAATTATAAAATTAAAATTCCTGAAACAGAATGAAGTGAACAAGTTAGAATGTAAAATATCGGCTAGAACATTAATAACGTGTTTAACACAGGGTTACAAGTTCAATTTTTCAGGCCGCTTAATTAAACGACCGCTTCTTGTTTTGGGCATGTCGTTGCATACGTCATGAACGACTTTAGGCGATTCTTG
Source organism: Lochmaea crataegi (assembly GCA_947563755.1). Classification (NCBI taxonomy): domain Eukaryota; kingdom Metazoa; phylum Arthropoda; class Insecta; order Coleoptera; family Chrysomelidae; genus Lochmaea; species Lochmaea crataegi. The sequence goes on along the minus strand of OX387425.1, from coordinate 45,496,385 downwards.
TGTTGCCGTTGGTGTCTCTACGGGGTGCTCGTTTAAGACATCGTTTCAAGAAACAACTGGATCCTGAATGTTGTAAGGATTTTCCTCCTGTCTCTCCTCTCTTTGTCTAAGGGGTCTTAGATGAACGCGGTTTCTTCGATATTCTTTCACTCCCTTTGTCGGAAATTTGGGTTTGAGTAGACTGCGTGTAACCGGAAATATTGTTCTTAGCTTTCTGCCCATTAGCAAGCCTTAGGGTGCGGGCAGGTCTTGCTTAGGGGTTGTATTGTAATTTAAAACGGCTAACAAGGGGTCTTGAGTGCTGTTAATGACTTTTGTAAGAAGGCCTTTTACTGTTTGGATGGAGCGTTCAACCATTCCATTGCTCTGAGAGTACTCGGGACTTGAGGTTTTGAGAGTTATATCATACTTCGACGCGAAATTGACAAATTCCTTGGAGTTAAATGGTTGACCTCTATAGAATCGAGTGCCTTCAGTGCAGCTTGGCTGTCTGTGAAGATGGCAACTGAACGATATTTCCTTTCCTGCCTTTTAATTTCTTCAACGCACTAAATCACCGTCACTTTTGCTTGGAAAGTTGAGACGTCCTTAGATAGACTTATTGGAATAGCTATCCTTTGGCCTGTAGCTCTACGATTTCGGCTTTTACACCTACTTCTATCTTGGAGCCGTCCGTATCCCAGGTTGCCTCAGCCTGTATGGGTACATTTTTTCCAGTCTTCTCTACCTGGTATAGATATTTGGAACTTATTATCAAAGTTATATCTCGTATTACGTCATCCACTTTTAGCTCCTCGATAAGCTTTCGATATTCAGCACCGTGCGTTTGGCTCATGTGTTGTTGACTTTACAATGGTATGTGCATTACAGAACTGGCTTCGCCTTGTATAAAAATGTGTAGTGGAGGCAGAAAGCCTCTGATCAAAATGTACTGCTAGGTACTTTGTTTCTTTGGCAAATGGAATCACCGTTCCTCCTAGCCTTGTAGTGCTATACCCCTGTACAAAAAAAGATTAATCTCAAGTCCAAAAAAAAAACTCAAATGCTAACGCTATTATTTCAATTTAACTATTCAGGAAATTTTTCATTTAAAATTTGGACGATTTTAATCTTTGTATTGTTGGACTCCTCATTTGACATTTCGGACAATGTAAGGCCATGAAACTACCCAAAAGCATTATTTTTATCTGCTTTCTTCTTGTCATGTAAATATGTAGTTAAGACAACAAGAGTTTCTTCTACACTCTCAGTACTTTCTGGTTCGAAATCGTTCATTTTTTAAATTCAAACTAAACATAAAAAATATTACACGTGAACTAAACAGGATAGAAACTATAAACGAACCGAAAACTAGGTTAGGTTGTCAACAGCGTCATCATGGAATGGGGAATTTCTATGACGAATACAAACGATACCCTCCGAATCGGCAAACAGTAACGTAAGAAATGAAATTGAACCATTCAATCTGCTTATATTACGAGTTTACTACTTACGGCTCAACTGTGCTATGAATGCGATTATCACTTAGCATAGGTTTATATTTTTATTAATTTACCGTCACTTCTTAAAGTTTACGTTACAGAAGCTCTCAATCCAGCTTAAGCGGTAGGATCGACCCTGTAAATAACTTCAATATTTCATAAAATTATTTTGAAAACTTGGTATTCAATTAAATATGAGCGTTATGTATAATCTAATACATAAACGGGAGTCTCATAGTTTTGCAGTGGAACTGCCGATCAGCGGTTGTTAGCAGGGAAGACCTCAAGAATATTTTAAAAACAAAACCACTCTTGCTATTCTATCTGAAACCTGGTTTAAGGCGGGCATATATTATAATAGAAATGATGACTGATTTTGAAAAATTGCTTCACGATGTTTGCACGCATAAGCTTTATTGAAAAAAGGTTGAAAAAATGACGGGTTTAAAGGAAAGATTTAGGTTTTGAAAATACAAATTTCTCGACAAAACGCTAGAATTGGGCAATACAGCGACTTGTCAAATAAAAGATTCAATATGGCGTCCCAGGGCAAACAAAAATATGGTTTTGATCTTTTGGTATACATTAGAGTGTTCATTTTGGAGAAATGTGATTTTATTTGGCTTTGAGCTTGTGTCTTGATAATAAACAAAAAAAGCTTAATTTTATAAAACGTTTGTGTTGCAAATCTGGATTTTGGACAAACTTTTGGTTAAGTTGTGCCTACATTAAAGCTTAAATTTCTCGTTTAGTTTAGTTTTATTACTATATCTTCTTGTATTTGAATAAGCTAGAGAGATGAATATGCTTTACTGCCAAGAAAAATTGTTTTAATTTTATGAACAAAATGATCTAAAAACTTAAACAATAAAATAAAATAATTCCAACGTTAATATTACATGGGTAATAATTATATGTATTAACATCTTTCAAATCGCACAAATTTGAAAATAATTTTCATTCATTCGAACGCACTGCAATACCATGGGTCGTGGGGAACAGTTTTTAAATTTTCGCAATCAAAACGGAATCATTTCATCATTTACTTGATCACACAATATTATTGGTCTACCATCATCAACATCATTCCAAAAATGAGCTTTTCTATTTCGTCAAACTTCGGCATGGGATGAGGGTGTTTGCAATGAAATTTTGGACTATCTCTTGACCTAGCTATTCTTTATCATCTATGGAAACTTCCTCTACATGTTGTAGGTTTTATCAGGTACTTTTTTGTTCATATATAGGATATTGCTAATATAACATCCACAATAATAAACTCAAACTAAAACTCCATTGGCTAAAGTAGATCCTACTTTAAGCACAAAGCCAAATTCAAAATATTTGTAGGCATGTAAACTTTTGAAAGCCTCCATCTGCTCTTTGGTGCAGAAACTATGTGAAAATACCAAATAACTAATTATATCCATATCTAGGAGTTGATCCATTTCTCGAATGTGGTTAAGATCCAATTAAGGTTTTCAAAGAAACACAAAGTCAAACCACAGCGTATACATATATAAAACACACTAACAAAATCGACGAAAAAAATCTTGAACACTGCTTACCATTGAATAGACAATACATAACTGTTCAAATTGTTTGCCCTGGACGGCCATATTCGGTCTCGTGATATGGATTGCCTAATAGTAATGGCATCTGTTTGTGACATCACACATCTCTAAATACTTCAAATATTCGCCAGCTTGCAATTTAAAAGTTTATTTATAAATAATTTGAATTATTTTGTGCGATAGTCATGAATTCTATAACGAGTAAATATCACATAAATGATGCAAAAGAACAAATACAATGGAAGTTCGAACAATATACAAAATGTCAAATTACTTTTCAAAAGGTTAAAATCACGCGCTTCTGATCGGATCGCGAATTGTCATTTTTTGTATTTATATTTCTACTAAAATAAATATAATTATAATTGTTATGTGAAAATAAGTCATTTCTCAAAAATCTCTGTCGTCTATATAATTATTCCAAATCAATATTTCTGTTATTCTCAGTGAATGTTGAAAATTCCACATTTATTGTTAATTTTTTATTAAGTTGCAACTCTCTTACAAACCTACAAATTGTATATTTTTTAAAAAAATTTACATAAAATTACCTTGTGACCTAAGTATATTCACAAATAATTTACTTATAAATATGGCCACTATGTAAGTTTGGTGAGGTGCATTTATATTAAATAGGTACATACATTGATCTAATGACTAAATTTTTTTAGACAATATCTAAAATACTTACATACACCGAAGGTCGTGACCGCAGAAATATGGAATGGAGAGTTCATAAGGCTGTTCGAGTTGGAGATTGCAACCGTTTTTTTTATTGATCAAACATTTGTAAAAATAATCTTTTTGAACCTCGTTGTTCGATGATTTCCTGTAATATGATCAAAAATAAACAATAATACAATATTATTCGTTGATTGTAGCATAGTGAAAGTAATAATTGAGGGTGACCATATTTTTATTAGCTGGATGCTGTTCAGATCAAAATTTGGGTAGGAGAAGAAACAAAATTTGCAAAAATATACGAAAAAAAATTTTTATGAATAAAAAATTTTAAGAAATAAATTTGACAAGTACCTAATAAACAAGAAAAAATAAATCACGTTATTACGAATCTTAGGTTTACCGTTAGCATTACATGACATGACATGACGATATAGCGAATTACTATGAGAAATTTTATTCATGTTCGTGGAAGTATATAGATGGTCTATATATTGACCGAATTGGCGCTATTTTTCGATATAAATGTATTTATGTTAATTTTTGGTAAATTTTTACTTTTCATAAGACAAAATATAATTTGTTATGATGTATTATTTGATGTTTACAGTTACGAAGCAATGTTGGAGCTTGAATGCTGGACAGACCATTAAAATGCTGTACAATCGAGCCAAATACTGTTTCTCTAGTCACCCTGTTGTAATACTTTAATAAGACTACAAATAATATCAAGGACAAATCACGTTTAATTGAAATCGTACGGAGGGTGCTCCAACAAAACTGGACCCCCCAGAAACTCAGAAACCAAAAGTTTCTTCAAAATGTAAAAAAACACGTCAAATTTTAAGGGTTTCGGGGGACGAATTTTCATAGAAAATGGTACCTCTATTTTAGCGACATATCATCGACTGAGAATCAATTCTGGTAAGAAGTGACACATGTAAAAATCATCCCATCAAAGATCACTAATTCGTAAATGCAGCTGGCTCCCGGACTATAGAGGAAAAGGCATTGAATATGAAATTTACTTGCATATAAGGCATGTTTTTTATTCACCGGTAGATCCACCAATTCACCAACTGTGTTTTCATATTCATTGGTGGGTTTAAGACTGAAGAAATGATGTCCATTTATTACTGTTGCATCAACCAAAATTGCAAACCATTTCACCGCTGTTTCGAGGTGGTGGATACATTTGGTGGTTTACAAAATGGCAACTTAACCTCAAAAACGTAAAGATTTCAAGCGGTTATAGCGAATTATTAAAGAAGTGGACGAATAAATAGAAATTATTTTAGAATGTGATAATAAAGTATTGACTGCACTATTAATAGCGTCAGATATTGAAGAAATTTGAAGTGGTATCGATTGTCAGTTGTCAGATATAATGATGAATGATGTAAACAACAACAACTGCGTTTTTCATGTGATACTGGTGACTCTAGCATGTCGGTGCAGCTGAGGCTAACGTGAGTCAATCGATTATGTTGATTTAAAGCAAGTGTTTGATAGTGTTTGTAGATCTCAATTATTAGAGGACATTAATGAAATAAGAAAACCTACCAAACTAATCAAACTAACAAAAATGTCAATATGGAGTATTCAAATCAGAGTAATAGCAAACGAAAGATACCGAATAATGTGTAAGAATAGGGGATGATACACTATCAACCATTTTCTTCAATATACAGGGTGCGCCAATTATTTCCACTCGATCTCTAGCACCGAAACTAAAAGAGGTATCAACAAGATTTCTTGTAGGTTTATACGGTGTCACTCGGACTACAATTGTAAAATATTTTGATGTATACAGGGTGGCTAATTTTTGTGGAATGAAAATTAATTTGGTTTTTTTAAATTGAACACCCTGTATACGATTATGTCTTCTGATTCTACTTAATATTAGCTTTACGGTAGTTTTTTGAATTTGTAAATCCGACGCGGCGTTGACAAGTTATTCCTATTATAAGCAGATTTAATGAAAAAACAGCACTTCAGAAATATTAGCACAATAAACACATTTTTTCAAAAATTCCTCCAAAAGGCTACTATGATGTAAATGAAACATACACCTACCACAATAATTACCCAACATCTTCACCTGTTGCACAGGGTGTTTGCCGATGGCGTGCAAATAGTTTAGTTTTCAAATTGCAATAACTTAATTTTTTCAAATGGGACACCCTGTATATTTTTCTTCAGTTAGAAGCTCTCCTTAATACACATTAAAAAAATATAGGGTTTTGGACATCTAACTTTACTATTTACTTTAATAATTGACGTTAAATGAGAAATAACATATTTTACACAATTTTTAATAAGAAAACAAGTTATCTATGAAAATGACAGTAGGTATATTTTGTTGTAGCATTAATTGTCAACATAAAATTTTGTATTATATCACGTCTACTATATTTAATCGGTATTAGGTATAAAAAATGGATTATAATAAGAATTATAGTGTTCAAGAAAATATTGATATGATATGGATACTGGGTGAATGTCAAAAAAATGCGTTTCTTGCTAGTAGGGTCTATCGTCAAAGATACCCAGAAAGACGTCATCCACAAAAGGATACTTTTGAGAATTTAAAGAATAGATTTGATAGAACGGGAACCGTCAAGTATGAAAAACATTCACGTGATGCTACAGCTGTTACTGTTGACAACGAATATAAAGTAATGATCAGTATAGTTGAAGATCCCAATGTAAGCACAAGGCAATTAAGCAATCAGTTAGATATTTCCAATACCACAATTAGACGCATAATAAAGAAGAATAAATATCACCCTTACCATATCCAGCTTCACCAAGAATTGTTACCGCGTGATTTCGCGCGTAAAGAAGAATACTGTAGATGGTTAATAAACAAGATAAATATTTTTTTAATGTGTATTAAGGAGAGCTTCTAACTGAAGAAAAATATACAGGGTGTCCCATTTGAAAAAATTAAGTTATTGCAATTTGAAAACTAGACTATTTGCACGCCATCGGCAAACACCCTGTGCAACAGGTGAAGATGTTGGGTAATTATTGTGGTAGGTGTATGTTTCATTTACATCATAGTAGCCTTTTGGAGGAATTTTTGAAAAAATGTGTTTATTGTGCTAATATTTCTGAAGTGCTGTTTTTTCATTAAATCTGCTTATAATAGAAATAACTTGTCAACGCCGCGTCGGATTTACAAATTCAAAAAACTACCGTAAAGCTAATATTAAGTAGAATCAGAAGACATAATCGTATACAGGGTGTTCAATTTAAAAAAACCAAATTAATTTTCATTCCACAAAAATTAGCCACCCTGTATACATCAAAATATTTTACAATTGTAGTCCGAGTGACACCGTATAAACCTACAAGAAATCTTGTTGATACCTCTTTTAGTTTCGGTGCTAGAGATCGAGTGGAAATAATTGGCGCACCCTGTATAACTAGATGCAGCGATTAATCAATTGAAACGGATACTGTAATAGCTTAAAATATGACACAAATAATTGGTTATGCAGTTGACCTCGCATTAATTGCAAGAAACAAAAACAGCCTGATTTGGCAAGAGAAGCGAAATCAATCAAGAAAAAACTGATTTCATGATAGTCGGCAGAAGAGCAGCACTTTCCCAACTGAAATTAAAATACAGGAGTATACCTAACTCAAAAAAAACATAAAGGTTGCAAAAAGTATCCAATGGGGAAACGGATAAACATTGTTAGGAATAAAAATTTACTTACCTAGAGATTTTATCAACTGGATCTCTTATCAAATTAATATATGTAGGAAACTGTTTGTCAAAACTTGTGAAGTTTACAAAGAACACATTTTCGTCGAAGCTAACAGGTACAGCCGCCTCTTTCACTGTATCGTATATTTCAGACACCAGGCTATCCTAAAAATTTTATGTTCAAATGTTATGTTGAACTTCAATGTTGGTAAAATTTCTTTATTATAAAAAAAATGTATAGTACAATTCAAGTTGGAATTCACGATTACTATTTACATTAAATTCTGAGAACAAAAATACAATCAATAGGATGTTCTTCAAAATTTCTTATTATTTGTATCCCTTCTACGGCTCCTTGTCAAACATTATTTATCTCTGAAAAGTTAGCGAAAAAACAGAGTTACATATTAAAGGCTTTCAAAAAATTAGTTTCTGTTGAGAAATGTTGAAATTGTTAAAAATAATATGTACACTTGTACACCCATTTATTCTTCACTCGTTCCTTTTTACAACCCCGTTCATTAAATACTGAGTCTTATTCGATGCTATACAAATAAACAATTGTACAGAATTATGTACATGTTTATGGTGGCAGAAGTTGGGAGGTTAGCATGCAAAAGGATATATCCGTTATAGCGCGTTGAGTTCTAATTATTGTCTTCATCACGCTCTCCGGTAGACAGTACTGGTAGTACCGTACCGCTAGAGAGATGATGTAGGGTTCACTTATATGAACGTTGGTTATGTTGTGTAACCATGAGTTTTTTGGTAAGTAATTATTTCTCTGGCTTTTCCTGGCAGCCATTCTAAGACATTTATTCTGCACAACCTGCATACAGGAGAAGAGATTTTTTGTTGTAGAACAGAAAACAGGGTAGCCGTATACCATTGTCGGTTGGATAACCTGTCTGTACAACAGTAGTTTGTTCTTCGCAGATCAACGGATACATCTGCCGCATCGCCAATTTGGCTTTAAAAACTCTACTCTCAATATGCAAGTTGTGCAGAGTATTAGGTTGTATGACGTATCCCAAGTATGTGACAGAAGTATTAGGTTCAACTGTGCTACCCTGCAGTTTTTATTTGTTGAAAATGTAAGTCTCAGCCCTGAATTGACCTTTCAGGACCATATATTCCGTTTTGGAAGTATTGAGCATCAGCTTGTTCTGAGATTTGTATTACTCTTAGAAAAGTCTGCAGTAAACAGCGAGTATAGGGTAGGTGAAGTAACCGAGCCTTGCGGTACTCCTGCTTCTTTAATAAATAGTCCTGCTTCCGCATTGCCAATTTTCATATAACATTTTCTTTTTGATAGGTAATAGTTAATAAGTGAGACTAAATAGCCTGGTATACTAAGCTCAGTCAGCTTAAATATCAAACCGGGAAGCCAAACCTAATCCATGGCTTTACGGATGTCCAACGACATCAATATCGAAGGATGTTTTTTCCTAAAGCCTTCCACAACGCAATTTAAAACCCTAATTAATTGTGATGGACATCCGTGCTCCGCCCTGAAACCAATTGCTCCTCAGGTATTATATTCAAGCTGTTAACCGTTTTTTCGAGCCTATTTGGTATCACTTTGTCGAAAATTTTACCTAGATTGCTTAATAATAGTATTGGTCTGTAATTCTCAATGCAACTTATGTGAAGATTTGGGCACCGGCATAACATTGGCAATCTTAAGTGCCTTCAGATAATAACCCGTTTCCAGAATAAAATTAGTTATTTTGACAATAATTTTAATTAATTCAGAAGGCAGATTTTTTATTGAAATGCTAGGAGTTAAATCTCTTCTAGGAGCTGTCTTAATTTTGATTCTTTCTTCATTGTTTAGAGCATTGTTTGTAAAATTTCGCTGGAATTGTTCTCCCAACACTTGAGCCATGTCATTTTGATTAGTAATTATTTTGCCGTCTTGTTTTATCTTTGTAACTCCATTGTCCGTTTTTTGTTTATTTTTTTTTTTGGTACATTCCAGAGATTCTCTGGATTGGGTTTCAGGTTGTGTAGATACTTGTTCCAGTTTTCATTTCTAAATGTATTTATGTCTGAGTTAATTTCTTTTTGTAGCGCAAGCTGTTAGGCCATTTCTTTGTTTACCGGCAGCGATAATTACGTGATAATATTATTTGGTTTGGTACCCCAAGAACAAAGGTACCAAATTAGCACGTGGGTGGTAAATAGTCACGAAGACCTATCGCCGACTCACTACGTTTAACAGCAGTAAAAGTAAACTACAAGCTAACTCAAATATAAATCTCAGGGATGGGTTGAAAATAGGCACAAGTTCCCTTTCTAGGATATAGGTATATTTAACAATCTTAGATGATGGCTCTAATAGGAAACTAATATATATATTAGTTAAGATATAAAAGCTTACGTACAGGCGATATTTAAAATCAACTAAATAAATAACGAACTACCTAAAATGCTGATATTCTACAAACCATTACAATGGTCTAATGAGAGTTATAAATACGTATTTATTTACAGACAGTTTAGACCAATATCTAAATACTGCATGCCCTAAATCGTAAAAGGTAAGTACGCTATTATTTATAGTATTGAAAGATATAAGATTTAAATCACAGGTTAACTATATTCTACTCTTATCTGTTTTATTCCAGAAGACGGTCAAATGGTGGTGGTTTTCTGGCTTCCCCAAAAGAACAGGTCCAGTTATTTTAAGAGCAGGAGGATCATCACCACAAAACACCAGTCATTCCATAATTATATGAGAAATACTCCTAAGCTTCCAACGTAAGTATCAAATCAACTTATACTCTAGACAATAAAGTTTACGTAAGACGTAAAACAACAAAATGAAGAAAAAGAAAATAGAATAGAAGGCCTAAAACAATAAAACCACGTTAGTATCAACTTAATAGTAGGGCTCAACTAGAACTTACCACAGATGGTAGGGGGCCTAAAAGTGGCTTCGACCGAAGTAAATTTTGAATGCCAAATGTTTTGGTTTTAGTTAAATCCAATATCCACCAAGGTGCTAATTGTTAATGGTTCCACAATTAGATTAGATTTTCATAAAATTCAACAATTTGGTACTAAATCCGCAAAATGCGTCTTTCAGCAAGCTTTCTTGGCTTAGAAAAAGAACGTAGTCCAAAGGTCATTTTTTTTGTTTGTGACCAAAAATACCGCGTTTTGCAGGGTAAATCTAGTGCCAATTTAATATTTGCAAATGGTAATACTGAAGGTCGTCTGTCACCTTGTCATACATTTGCTGGCAGAAGATGAAACTATTCCAAGGCCACATTTATTATCATGGTCTTTTTTTTCCTGTTATAATTCGTGATACTAATAACTTTTATTTTTCAGAAATTGGATCAAACAAAGGAATGTGAATACCAAGAGTACTTTTGAAAATTAATAGAGCTGACTACCTAATAGCCTGACATTATTTCCAGTGAATAAAATATTTAATAACAAACCTGACGACTTTCATTCTATTCAATTGAAACCAATATCCTTTTTACTTACTTCTTTAAATAAAAAAGGTAAGTTAATTTAAAACCGTAACAAAGCATCTCGTCTTTGAATTCTTTATTCCACGTCTTTTGCCATTCCATTCTTATTTTGTTTAGTTTTTTTAATTTGTCAATTATAATGTCTGGTAGTTTGTCTGTTTTATTGTGAATACTTTTTTGGTTGTTAAGTCTTGTGCCGCCATTATTTTTTTCTGAATATAGACGTGGAGGTTTTCTGTTTTGAAGTGGCTTGGCGACACGTTAATGATATTCTGGATTTTCCTCATAAGTTCGAGGTTGTACTGAGTGGGCTCCCCTAGACCATCATCACTGCCAGTATTACCAGGAATTTTGAACTTAACGCCACTAATCGTTTTGTTGTTTTTTGTTATTTTGAATTTTTTTTAAAATATTTATAAAAAGTTGACGGTACTAAACATGTCCGTCCTCGACGGAAGTCAAATTGTAACTGAACTTCATTGCTCTATTAAGCTAAATAACTATAATGTCAATCCTTAGAATTTTATATTTTCATTAAATAATTATTTGTACAAGTTATATTGAACTCTGGTCAGTAAAAAAAACGACCTCATTGAAGTTCATTTTATAATTGTTCCTTTATTCGGATTGTAAATGTAATGTAATATCTCATCAATATCGAAGCTATTTACAAAGCGCGGCTGAATTATGGAACAATTTCATTATTTTGCAAACAATTTATTTCAGATAAAAATCCAGTAGTAGGTTGATTTTCAATTTTAAATGCCGATTTTTTTAATGATGTGCGAAAATGATGACGTCACCATTTTTGAAGTAATTTTTTAAATTAAAATGTGGTTCTTGTAATAGACTCGTTTCACATAAGAAGAAGCCACTTGAAGTTCGCCTTTCCTGTTGCGCGTGAATCAAAATCGGCCTTGAAACCTTGTAACGACCGTTTCATGCCATTGGCGTTTCCAACGTTTTTCTTGCCGACAGCCATTTTATTATTGACATTTGAGGTTGTGTTTGAAGCAATCATTTACTGTCTAATACTTTTGATTTTTGAATATTTTAAGACGTTTAGCTAGTTTATCTGTGAGTGTTGTGTTTTATTTGATCTAAAATCATGCCTCCTAAAAAAGTTGTTGGTGTTAAAAAAGGAACAATTATACACAGTCAAGGCCGACAGATTCTTAAAAATGTTGCAACTTATTGAATCCATCGGTAAGTAAAATAAAAAAGTATAATAATCTAATATATTACTCCTGGCATTCAGATTGTTATAAAATAAGTAGATAGTATACATTACTTCAAAAATAAATGAATTCTGCTAAGTAATTTATATGGGTCTGCTGCATTTAACAGTGATTTATATGGTTCTAATACTAATGCCTATTAATAAATAATTATCTCATACACAGAAAAACAACGTCTTTGTATATTTACAGCACGGCTTAATTTTATATACCTAATATACATTTCTTTGATTTGTAAAATATATATATCTTGATCTGGATTTCATTTGTTGGAAAAGCCAAATAAATACATTCATTTTTACAGTGAAAATATGTACCTATTGCTGATTTTTGATAATAATTATATTTTTAAATTGCAGAGAGCGAACTTTAAAAGCTACTGGGGTGAGTAGAAGTACTTACACCAGAATTAAAAATGAATCCTCATCTATTAAAAGTGGAGCATCTCCCTTAGATCTCCTCAAATAAATCTAGGAAAAAAAGGTAGGTACTGGAAGCACTAAATTTTGGAGAATTGCAAAGGATTCGGGATAGCATTTATAATTTTTATATCCTGGAGAAAAGAGCTCCTATTTTAACATGTAAGTTTGATTAAAGTATAATAAAGGTACTAAAATTAATTACAAGAAACTTTTGTCAGTTTACTTTTAGTATGAGTTTTTACACTAGGGCTAGAATTACTTTTTTTCACTACTAGCCTCTAAACCTAACTTTATTGACTTTTGTTGAGGTAGTAAAGTTGTTCATTATTAACCAAGGTAGAAAATACAGAGCCTACTTGACTATAACTAAATCTCAATCCATTTAATAGAATGTGAGGTTAACTTGTGCACAGCTGTGTCATGTGAAACGGGAGTCGACAAACTAATATTTAAAAAAATAAAATGCCGGTAGTGAAGTAGTGAAAAAAATGCTATATGAGCCACGGTAGAAAACTGTATTAATGTCTCGGATCCATTAAAGACCTCGAAGCTTCGCTTCTCGGTCTTTAATGGACCTCGACAATAATACCTCACTTTTGTACCTTGGCGCATAATTACTATTAATAGTTTAATAGATAAATAATTTTTTATTAAAATATATTTATTTTTTCTAGGCATTCTGCAGAAAGTTCACATTGTTTTACCCGAGTTCACTATAAGTAAAACTTCTTTGTGACGTCTATTAATAAGTATGGGCTTTAGGTAAGTAGTTTTTATTAGTTATTGGTGTGTTAGAAGGGAAAATAATGTTGAGAATGAGGAAAATTGTGAAATGGGTAGAACAAACTCAGAACAAAAATTTAAATAAAGCTACAATAGGCATTGAAAATATTAAAAGGTAACATGCATAACTATTTATTTGAAAATATTGTATCTATTGTAGATGGCAGCGCACAAAAGATAACAGGAAGGTGATTATGGAATCGCATGATATTCGCCATAAGAGAATTACTTTCTTAGAAAATATTATTAAATATAGAACCGAAAGATGGAATATTGTGTATACTGACGAAACATACATTCACAGCTCCCATGTGCAATCCAAGGGATGGTACGATATATCAAAGAAAGGTTTGAAAAAGCCAATCTCAAAAGGGAGGAGACTTGTGATTGTGCATGAAGGTGGAGAAAAGGGATTTATTCCTAATGCCCTATTAGTTTTTCGTTCAGGTTTGTAGTATATACTTATCGAAAAGTGATATTTTGTAAGTATCTGTTGCCCCATATATTTGTAAAGACTTCACTTATATCAGATATAACCTGTTTCAACTTAATTTAGAGAAATACAATTTTTAAACTTGGTGATCCTAATTCTATAAAAGAAAATTTATACTATTGTCACTTACAAGTGTATCATTGGGTTTTAAAACAATTTCTCATAGGACATATTGTTAACGTGAGCCTTGATGAAATTTGTTATTTTTTTTTAGGATCTAAAAGTGGAGATTACCATGATGACACGAACCATTCAAACTTTATGAGGTGGGTTCAGGAACAATTATTACCCAATATGCCTCAGAAATCAGTTCTTGTTGTGGATAATGCTTCTTTCCATAATTTGAAAGCTGAAAAAAATGTTACAACAGCATCTAGCAAAACAGAAATGTTAGAATGGCTTAGGGTCCACAATGTTGTCCATGATGCCAGTAAAACAAAACCCGTTTTATATGAAGTAATAAAAACATTTGCCTTAGGTATTCCTGTTTCATATAAATTGGACTGTTTATCGGAGGAACATGGGCATAAAGTTTTACGGTTGCCACCTTATCATCCGGAGTTCAATCCAATAGAAAAAATCTGGGCACTGGTTAAGAACTGGGTGGCAGTGCATAATACCACATTTAAACTGGATGATGTGGAGAATTTAGCCAGGAAGAAATTTTCTGAGGTATATGTTCAAGAATAGTGTTGTATTTGCGAACATGTAAAGAAATGCGAATCAGAATGGATTAAAAAAGAACACATTTTTGATGATGTTGTAGATTCTCTCAAGTTTAATGTGAATACAGGATCGTCCGATGAATCTACTTCAGAGGATGTCTATAGCAGTGGCAGCAGTAGGAGTAGTGACTCTGAAAGCAATTAATAGCACAAGTCTACTAAAAGAAATTACCTCAATTTTTTTTCAGCACACATAGATTCTAGGCAAAAATATTTCAAATATTGTGATATGGTTCAAATTGCTGATTTTAATATTGATATATATCCTAAAGTCTGTGTTGAAAAATCTTAAATTTCCACATGATATACTTTTTTATCAGTAATTATTAACCAACATTCAAAATCCCATAAATGTGTTTATCTACAAATTGGATTAAAATATATTCGGTTGACTATTATATGCTACAGGTTTGGTTAAGTTTTTAGATGTGAAAGTTTTGAATTTTTATTTCATTACTGTTCTTTTCAAAAATTACAACAATACTATTTGTAGTTAAAACACAAAACATTCCAAATGTTAGTTGCTAGTTAATAAAAGAATATCATGAGGACATTTCTAATTTGATGGTTCACTCCCTTTAGTGATATATCAATTTAAAAATCAGTCATTTAAGCCAAATCCCAACAAGTGAAACCTGTTTGCCCAAAAACTAGATCTAAAGGATCAAAAGTGGAGTACATTTTCTATTTAGGGTGCAATAATGAACCGTCTTTATTAATTTAGAGACCAGTGTTCGTGCTGCCACTACCCAGCGGTTTCCTGTTAGAACTGTTTTATGAAAGTAGGCGAAATAATGTACCGTTTTTATTAATTTAGAGATTAGTGTTTGTACTGCCACTACCCAGCGGTTTCCTGTTAGAACCCTTTTAAGAAAATAGGCGAAATAAAGAACTGTCTCTATTAATTTCGAGACCACTGTTCGTGCTGCTATTTAATTCATGATTACTTCAGTGGATTAGGCCTCTTAAGGAATCCACTATAAAAAAGCGCGCTGCTAACTCTACCTCTTGGGTGGTGTGGAAATGGGTGTATTTAAATTTACTAATATTTTTTTATTTGGATATCATATTACTTCATATTTATTTAAATATAAGTATCTATTTGAGTTTCAGCACTTCAATGATGTTTGCAACTGTACGAAGCAATGACATAGTATAATGCAGTATAGTTATTTGAGTCAACCATATAACCAAGATGTCACCACTATTTTTCATAAATAAATTTTTTTTCAAGTTCCTATTTTGTGTTTTTTTTTACCTTTTTTAATAATATAAGAACGTAATTGAGCCCTAATTTTTGGCCGATTTCATCGAACATCGACAATCGTTAATTGAAAGTATAAATATTCCAACGATACCAGTGTCTATTGTATGTGAAAATATTTCGAAAAGCTGCAAAGAATTCCCAAATATGTTTTATTTAAACTATACATAAAGGTATGATAATAGTTATTTATGCAACAAAGTGCACAAAGTGGTGCTTTTTTTCACGAACGGAAAAATTGACACATGAGCCGCACACACTATTTTTTCTACAAGCAAGCAAAAACCAAAAAATGTGTTACTTAGGTTGCTCTAAATGGACTAAAAATGGCGTCGATTTGAATGTTTATGGTTGCCATGATGACAAAACACTAAGTAAAATGTCACTTTTAGCACTAGTGCTAAAAGTATTTTACTTTTAACACCAGTGTCATAAAATGGCATTTTAGACACTGACGGCATGCGTTGAAAATTATACTTTTACTGACGTTTGTAGAAAAATACATTTTTAATATTCCAATTTTGTGTTAACCTAAAAAATTTGAAAACGTTACGCTACTGTTTTAAAATTTTACAATATGGCGCTGGTTTCGACCACAGATCTCCAACAAGTTCGCGCAGACGACTGCAACTTCAAGTGGCTTCTTCTTATATGAAACGGAGTCTACCTCATTTGAAAGGTCTTTTAATAATTTGTTCAGCAGTATCAAACTTAACTGACTGATGCTTGTACAGGAAAAATAAAAATTAATTCAATTTAATCAGAGAATAGTTTTACAATAAACGAACTGCAATATTTAATTAATTGATACATAATACTTTTCAGCTAAATTAAATGCTCAAAATGCCATCCACCGGTATCTTGACAATAAGCAAATTGACGGAAACATTCTTCTTGTACATTACGAATAACTTCCGGAGTTAACTTTGTCTCTAATTCGGTCTTGCAGCCCCTGTAGATTTTGAGGTTTATCTACATAAACATTTGATTTTAAATAGCCCCCTAGAAGAGATCTTGGGGGGCACTCTATTGGTCCTCATCTACCAATTCACCTCCCAGGAAAACACTGGTTTAAAAACTCGCGAACATTCATGTGCATAATGCGGGGGTGCACTATCTTATTGTAACCGGATACTATCATCTGGTAAGTTGGGATTGTTGGCGTTTGGAAACATATTTGCAGGGACTGGTATAACTTCTGTTCGCAGAAATTGCAGATAACGTTCATCTGTAAGATTTTCTTCGAAAAAATAAGGACCAATAATTGTGTCATTAATTATTCCGTCCCAGACATTCACTTTCTGATGGTATTGAGTATGACCTTGAGTCATCCAGTGAGGATTATCCTCACTCCAGTATATATTATTTTTGACGATTGACTGAACCATTTAGTAAAAATATAGCCTCATCAAAAAACATAATTTGTTTAATAAAACGGGGTTACATAAATCCTGCAAAATGTCACAAAGCTGCATACGGTGATCGGGATCATCATCGTTGGGTTCTTGATAAAAATGAAATTTGTACGGATGGTACTTTTCGTTTTTCAGAATACGTAATATCGACCGTTGAGATATACCTGTGTCCGCTGCAATTTGGAGGATTATCTTCAACACTTAATACAACATCAAATTTCACTCGTTTTCTGATACCTTAGGATGTCCAGCATTTTGAATATTTTTAAAATGATCAGTTTCTCTGAATTTTTTCTCAATTTTACTGACTGTTGATCGGCTAATAGGTCTGTCTAGGTACTTTGCATTAAACGAATCGCATACCTGTTGCTGAGTTCTCGTTTTAGCTCAACTTTCGTTTAGATGAAATCAGTTATGGAAAAACCGTTGTCATGGCAACGATTGTCATCATAACGAGAAAACAAAAACACAAATAATATGCTGAGGAAATGCGTGGTTGCCAAATCAACAACCTCAGCATGGCTGAAACTGATTTTATGAAAAATCCGTTGTCATGGCAACTGTTCTGATGGTGAAGAAAGAGTGAAAAATTTTAATTTTACAATGATGATACGCGCGGTTGCCAAGTTGACCACTTTCGCTCATCTGAAAGTGTTTATGGAAAACTGTTGTAGTGGTAACCATTGAAATGGTTAAGAGCAACGGAAAATTCAGACACCTTGGTGAGGAAACGCAAAGGTAGAGTATCATCAAGAAAATGTTCATTGCGCTAAGTTAATTCTACTTGAACTATGGGTCGCACGTCAATGATCATTGTTTTTGCATCACTCTGATTTAAAAATGTCAGAGAACTGTCTGTTCAATAATTTCTTCGTTTAGTGAGCTCTCTCTTCTGAGAACTCGATCTGAAGCATTTGAATTTGCTCGCAGTCATGGTTTAGTGCCAGCAAGACCATACTGTAAAACGAAATTCAAAGGCCATAAAGATCGGCCTGAACTCTTCTCCCATTTTTACTATGTGTGTGTGTGTGAGGTTGTGATATTGACTGCGGATCCCTACGGTTCCATTAGCTTAATCAATTTCTTGACTTACCATAATTTTACCATGCATTACTAGTTTTTTAAATCTAATTTATACAATAAATCTAGATATATACATTTTATAATACGATACCATAAGCTACATAAATACTTTTTTTTTTATTATATTTTTTTTTTACTCTCTTTTATTTTTTTTTATTTTTTTGTTTTTTGTATTCTTTTTTTTTGTTTTATTTATTAATTTATTTATTTTTTTCATTTTTACTATGGAGAAACTGATTTGGGAATTTACCGATATCCCAAATTAAATAAAATATAGACAGGATATATCGGTAGCAAGAAACACATGGTTTGAAAATAGTCATTTGTCTCCAGAGAAAGAATTTAGGTGAGTTTTTTCTATCACATTGCATCATTCTAATTTCAAAAAGTCCATATTAGAGGGTATTGTTCGGTTATGCACATAATGAGAGTTATGAAAGGATTTCATTGGGAGTTGGGAAAAACTTGTCCAGTGCTACCCTTGCAGCGAGAATGCGTTACTGCAGAGAAATGATGGCAAGAAGTGCATTTACAAAGCTATAAACAGACTGTGAAAAATGCGGGCCGGGTCGATGGTACCATGTCACCAGTCTTAAGGTTGGGACGAGGGGTTGTCCATTTGGGACGATTCTGTAGCTGGTTGAGGTAGTCCACTGACCACCTTTTCCAGAAATTTTGCTGCACATAAGAGCAATGCTGCCAAAATTCCAATCCATTCTCTGGCATGAGAGAAATATATTTTTCAGGAAGTGACATCAACGGGGTTCCTATTAAAAATGACCTGGGACGGGTGGTTCAAGTCATAGGGATCTGATGAGAGGGGGAATAATAGTCTCAAGTTCAGTATAACTTTTATCTGAGATAAAATGGTATAAAATTGTTCAAACATATAAGTGGACGTGTTGATTACTTTGTCAAAATGAGACTTAACGCTTTTAATACGAACCTCCCACAGACCCCCCCAACGCGGGGATCTCGGAGGAATAACTTTCCAGTCGATTGGAGACAAAAGTAAATGTTCATGTATAGGAGCAAAATGTTCTAGAAGAAATTGTGACAACTCATTGAGTTGGTTGTTAGAACCAACAAAATTAGTAGCACTATTGCTATATATGACCGAGCAAAGTCCTCTTCGGTATGTGAAACGTTTTTTGGCAGGCGATAAAGGCATCAGTTGATAAATCGGAAACCAGTTCCAATTGAACTGCTTCAGAGAAACACACAAAAAGGGCTAAATAACTCTTGAAAATAGGGGCTTTCTAAATATATGAAGATTTCTCTGGGAAAAGTCCTCCAAAGTCGATACCAGCTGTTTGAAAGGGTCGAGAAGGGGAGATGCGAGCTTAAGGGAGATCTGCCATGATCTGCTGCGCAGTTATCACCTTGAACCTTGAACCACACTTGTTGATAATTATTATTTTTCTTTCTCGGAGGCCACCAATGGGCCAAAAATGAAGGTGTATATTGGCCAACACATTTTGAGGGCTACTGTGCCCTAATCTGCGGTGTTCCTTTTGCAGCACCACAGAAGTGAAATGACTACCAGAAGGAATATAGGGTGCTTTTGCTGAAAGGAAAGGTTAGCATGGGAGAGTTTGCCACCGACTCTTATAATACCATCTTGGTCAATCAATAGGTATAATGAAGACAGGCATTTTTCCGAAGGGAATTGTTTCTTACGGAGCAGACGCAGGAGGTGGGGAAAATGATGTTGTACTTGAGTCACAAGGGAAAATAAGGCTCTATCAAGATCTCTTTGAGAAAAATAGTGTTCCGCATCATGAGGAGTCTTTAGGTGATGAACAAACTTATAAACATAGGCAACAGATCTGATGAGCTTGGTAAACGAGGAGAAACGAGACATCAGAACCATGTATCTGTTCATTGAGGGGGCTATTATAACAATAGATTTTTTATTCTCTTCGGGGGGATTAGATATTGTTGAGAAAATGTCATAGCATGCAGTATCTTGAGATGAGTTAGACTGAAAACCAAAAAACGCTCGGAAATTCCAACGGTTGACCCCTAAACAAAAGGTCTGCTGGATTAATTTGAGATCTAATGAGCTGTTGAATTTGGGAGTCTGCCCAGCGCGTCGGAATGCTTCTGATCCAAGAGAGTTCGATCTGCAAATCAGACCAAAGAACAAATGAATAAATTTGCAGCTGCTTTTCAAGAATGAGTTTCACGTAGAAGTAAATAGTTTCTCGCAACGTCATGGAACACAACTCTAATTTGGGTATTGTCAGAGGTTTATTCAAGGGTGCTACACGAGATTTAGAAATAATGAATTGAGAAGATGCTGAGCCATCTGCATATGCTGCTCTTAAGTAGATACATCCTCCGTACGCCACTTAGCTGGCGTCGCAGAAGCCATGAAGTTCCAATTGACAAAGAGTTTTATCTAATAGGGTATATCGGGGAATATGAATGCTTTCGAAAAAGTTACACCATATTTTGATGAAAGAAGGATCTGTGATAGGTTCATCCCAAGAAAGCTTACTCATCCACAGCTGCTGCATGCTCAGCTTTCCTTGGACAATCACAAGGTTAAGTCCTAACGGGTCATAGCATTGGGAGACGATTGATAATATCTGTCTTTTAGTTACACAGGTATCAAGGAGAGAGGAAGGAGTAGAAATCTCCAAAGTATCAAGTGTGGGATTCCAGTGAACTCCCAAAATTTTACTGGGGTTTTCCTCCAGGTTCAGTGCTTTCCCTGGCGGCTAATCAGGAAAATGGATTTCCATCATCTCTTCGGAACTAGAACAAAATGTAGATTAAAACCAGAAATAGTTTTTGCACCACAGTAGGGCCTCCTGGACCTCGGAAACATGTGGATGCCTTAACGCAATGTCTTTTAAAACGCGGCAAGCCAAGTAGAGAGCACTGGTTTGACCATATGACAAAGTAAACATTGGCAGACATAAAAAATTAATCAGAAGTAAAATCTCACAAAGAGCCTTAAATGAAAGTTGGGGCTTAATGCGATTTGGCGATACATTTTCTCAATATCGGCTGACAGAGCGTATTTATTATTGCGAAATCTAATTAAAATGTTTAGGAGTTCCGGTTGGACTCTGGGCCCTTTAGGGAACGAAACTTGAGAAAACGATTTCGATGAATAGTCAAAGACAATTCTTATTTTTGTGCTATTACTACTTTCTCTCAGTACACAAAGATGAGGAACAAAATATTTGTGAATAAGTTGGGATGTCTGTAGATTCAGAGGGACGAATTTTCCATCACCCAAATTCACATATTCAGAAAATAGCTTTTTAAATTAATTTTTCACGTGAGGGTTTTTCGATAATCGCTTTTCGAAGAAGATAAATCTATGTTTAGCTGAGAGAAAGGAGTCTCCCAATCTTTTATATGCGGAATCGAGAAGAATTTTCAGGGTTGATGTAAAAATATTCCCAGCTGTTTCGTCTGCTTCAGACATTTGTTCGACAGAAGACATTTCATCCTGCGCCCAAAATGTCTCTAATAGGGATATATATTTTTTAGGGGGATTTAAAAGAGGCAACATGAAAGTATTCAGACGAAATTACAGGTTTGGACCACAGAAATAATTTAAACCGACTAAGATGAGCTTATCTGTACTAAGATGCGAAAAATGTTATCCTTTTTTTAGCCACATCATAAAACCAACCTGCATCAGCATTTATGTCTCTCTGTTGTCAGAAATGGATTGCGCAGTGAGGCTCTCTTATTGATGCGAAAAGGGCGGTTAAAACGTTAAGCAAACCAATCAGGTAATCAGATAAGAACGGAGATCTGTGTGAGTTAAAATTTCACCATGGGGCAATTTAGTTGTTTGAAATTAATCCACAGTTCGGATTTACTTTTAAATTCGAACAAAGCGTGTTCGAAAATTATATTTTGGACGTAATATAACCGAATCAGGAGTTTAGTACCAGAAAACTCACGGCTACGTACCCTGCAGTTTCTAAATCCTCCATAATTATTATTTATAAGGAAAACCTCTATCCATGCCATGCTAGATGGTGATTTCTCTGCTCGAGTACCTAGCTTTTGCAAACTGGTTACGTAACAAAAAGAACCAAAATCCCATAGTTTTCTCAAAAAAATTATTTTGCAATGAAGCTACGTTCACTTGAAACGGAATTCTTAATTTACATAATGCACATCATTATGCCTATATAGATGAAAATCCGCACGCCATAAAATATCCGAAGCACTAGCGAAGATTTAGCATAAATGTCTAAATAGGTGTAATCGGCAATCAACTACTGGGGCCAGTAAAAATACCTAGCCTTTTAACAGGTATTCCTGATACCTTAGCTTTCTGCAAAATAATTCACCTGATTTAATGGACGACGTTCCCCTTACGACTCAGTAAAATTTATGGTTCATGGACGATGGCTGTCCTGCTTATTTTAGTCAAGTAGTTTGTCAATATCTTGACACTACGTATGGAAATCTATGGATTGAACAAGAAGGGCCAGCCAATTGGTTTGCAAGATCGCCCGATCCCAATCCATACGATTTTTGTTTTTGGGGCTACTTAAAATAATTAGTTTATGCTGTTCCAATACAAAATCGAATGTAATGAAATTCAAAAATATCCCCGAATTTTTTCAAGAACTAGATAATCCTCACACAAACTAAATGTCATAACATGCAGAGGAAGGTGTAGGAGCGGGAATATATGTATAGCCAATCCAAAGACAAGAGTCTCACTGTGCTTAGGAAAACATGTGATGATATTCCAGGCAGAGGTTGCAGCAATACAGCACTGTGCAGGAGAGCTATTAAATCAAGAGTTTGAGGAAAAGACAATTGCCATATACTCCGACAGCCAAGCGGCAATCAGTTCCATGCAGATTAATTCCAAACTAGTTTGGGACTGCTTGTAGACGCTACAAGAGCTGGGCAGTCATAATAGATTGTCCTTAGCCTGGTACCAGGCCACTCAGATCATAAGGGCAATGAAGAGGCAGACTCACTAGCCTGAGCCCATTGGCCTAGAAATGGTATAGCGGAAGCGCTGCAAAAAACAAATAGCAGTACCTGGATAAAACAGCAGTCTCCAGAATGGTGGAACAATGCACCAAGAATGAGGCAGGTCGAAAAGTTCATCGAAGAACACTCGCCAAAATTCACGGAGAACCTACTGAGCCATAATAGAACACTCTGGATCCTGATCCGCGTGCAGGTTTTGCCAAGAAGGTAAGGAAACCTCAGCACACATACTGTGCTACTGCGAAGGCCTGACTAGGCTGAGGTTTTCAACGACAGGGGACGAAAAACCAAAACTCTCCCAATATATGGAGGACCTGAGGTTTGGCATTCGAAGTCTAGTAATAAGGACGGGTCTAGACAAGGAACTCTAGAATAACAGGAGGGCACACACAATAGATCTGCAAATGTCACAGTGGAGAGGCTCTTATCTTATCTCATCTTATAGAAACGAATGGATTTATGTCTGCAGAAAATGGTCGTCATGTAGAACATATGTTATAAAATTCAATAATATTCTTGTTTCAGAAAATAAAACAGAGTTGGTCAAAAAATTAGGCTTGATTTTTTCCGAGAACGATGGATAATATCTAATTTAAGCGAAGCATATTTTTTTGAAAAATATTTTATAGTTTTTGAATTTAATGTAAAATTAGTCAAAAAAACTGATCCACAAAGGATTTAACCAAATTGGACCGTTGCCCCTCTCACATTGAACGCTTTTAATGGCAACAAAAACACGGGATTGTAGTAAACATTTTATCACCGCAGGGTTATACAATGTACCAAGTTTGAAATTTGTAGGTAGTGTTTTTTTCGAGATATGATTAAAAAACTGACATATCTGTGTCATCTTCAAAAGGCGCTAGCTCCCTTAGGAGGAACTTTTGGAAAAAGGTAAATTAGCTCAGATGGACATAACATCACATATAATATCTACAGTTTGCGTTTGACAGGAGAGTTTCTGGACACCCATATAGAAAACTATAAAGATTTAAATCTAGATAATATTGCACTTACCTGTTGAAAATTTGACAACACATTTTTATTTCCTCCTTTTAGTCTGACATGTCTATAGTTATTGTAACCTTGCAATGTTTGCAACAGTAAAATTAACAGTTCAGATCCACATTTAGGCACTTGATTCAGAAATACTATGTGTTTATTCACTTCATCCATTCTTCCCAATTGCGCTAAGGATTTTGTAACGTGTTTTGAGTGTACCAAAGAAAAAGAAATTTCGGTTGTTCTGGAAGTAGTGTGTGATAAATCGGTGTCTTCTTTCATCAAAAATATAGATCCACTCAATATTATGACAAAAAATATTGTCACACTAAGCCACTGGAGCTTGAGTTGGAAGCGCATCTTCTACAAAAAAATTGGCAAACAATTTCCAATTTGGAACAGTAATTCATTTGTATCCATTTCATTTATAGTTTGGCAAACTTAACTTAAGCTCTGAAAAGAATGCGGTCGAAAACATTCGATATTGCCACGTTTAACTATGAAAAAGCTAAAGTGCTAGGTATGTAGTGATAATAAGTAGAAAAGGGACTTTTTATTATTAACAATATGTCAATAATGATTAAACGTTGGTTCTTGAATGTACTTGTTTCATTGGATTTTGTCTATTAACATTATTTTTTCAATTTCTGAATATTAAAAGATGAACACTTTTCCAAATATGTTATGGGTTCCCTTCAAGCCGGTAAAGTCGTGAAAAAAACTTTAATTACCACGCCCTCCGAACTAAATCAATTGGTGAATATTTATCGAACCGCCATTGCTAAGTAACCACCTGACTTCCTATTGGCAAGCGCGTGCGTGTGTTCTTCCCTCTCATTCGACAATTGACTGACATTGATTATCCAATAGTGTTTATATTGTCAGTATTTACCTTCGTATTTTCATTTTTACTTGGTATCTTATTATTTCGTATCCATATTGAATTCAAGTACGATTTTTAACAATATTTGTTTTTAACTAATACCGTGTTTTGAAAAATACCTTACCTTTAAAGCAAAGCATAAATCAGTTTCTATATATAATTATTATATAATAATAATTATTATTTTTAATACTTTTATAAAATAGGTACCGTACGCCATTGGTACGTTTATGACAGATATCGGCCATGTTTCCTCGCCCCTTACCGATGCCGCGTAGCTTCAGATAGACTTGCCAAACTATAGTGATGATGCCAGGAGCAGTGTTTATTTCAATTTTGAAGCGAATACCACAAGTTCTTAAAAAAAGAAGCATCTAATATTTTAAAAAGAAAGTCATAGTAATAATTTCACAATAAATATTTTACAAGGAATTAAAATCTTTTTGCTCAAAATAATCACATGCAGAAATATCCCTTGGATAAAAACAATTGAAATTAATTATGATTAACGGTCAATTTCAGAGTTTCATTATGGTATTGCATATTTTTGTAATTTTCGGAAAATAAAACCACAATATTTTTTTATATCTTTATTCCAACATTTCGGTAGCGTTCCAGCCACCGTTATCAAGAATAATTAAATTTCTTAAAAAGAACTGCAAAAAATGTCAACTTGTTGAGGACCGTTCACAGTAGATTATAATTTTGATGAAAATGATGGTGAATGAAGAAATATTCAGTACACAAATCCAAAAAACTGATTAACACATTATTCAAAACAAAAATAATCATATAAGCATGGCCTAAGAAATATGGCTGAAAAGAGTACTTATACATTTTTGAAATTGTCACACGTATGTGGTAAAGTAAATAAACAAAATGCAATTCAACATTATCGAAATATTATCTTAGAGGGCTAAACACCGAAATCAGAAAAACAGTATACGATTCAGAACCGATTTCATCCGTTGGACAAATGTGAGAGACGCTTTGC
Source organism: Lochmaea crataegi (assembly GCA_947563755.1). Classification (NCBI taxonomy): domain Eukaryota; kingdom Metazoa; phylum Arthropoda; class Insecta; order Coleoptera; family Chrysomelidae; genus Lochmaea; species Lochmaea crataegi. Next base: position 45,470,152 of record OX387425.1, on the reverse strand, counting down.
ATCTAAACATCTCAAATGAAAGAAAAACCTCATGAAATGAATGCTATAATATCTAAGAGGGGAAAAATAATTTTAGCAATGTGTTCATGTAAAACAGGCATGGGTCTAAAGTGTTAACGTGCTGTGGCAACATTATTTTATTGTTATCGGTAAGTTAAAAATTCCTAACCTCAACTAGTCATAAATTTTAGAATATGACATGCAAATAAATGGAAAAATAATTTAAAATAACGTTTTTCACGCTTTACATTTCTCGACTTTTCTTGCGAGGTCTTTCGTAATAATGGAATATTCAGATGTTGTTAGAAAATATATGGCTCTTCGGCCTGCTGAATTAAAAGACACAAGATTTTTTTAAATACGTAAAAGGTAAATCCGTGAAGCAATTTGTTGGTATCCATCAATTTGGTAAAATACCTCAAGAAATAAATGTCTATTTAAAGTTGCCGAATGCTAAAGAATATACGGGACACTGCCACCGCAGAAGTTCTGCCACTTTACTTGTAAATTCAGGAGGTGGCATAACAATGTTGAAAAGACATGGCGGGTGGAAATCCTCAACTATAGCAGAAGGGTACATTGAGGATTCAATGGCAAGTAAAACCAGTATTTGTGAAAAAGTTTTGACAAATGTAGGAACTACTTATGAGGAGAATCAAACTGGTAATATAGTGAATGTGAAGAGAACGATATCTGAGGAAAGAAAGGGTGGCCTATTTGTTCAAAGTTGTAGTAATTTTACTATCAATGTTAATAACAACTAAAAATATGTTTTTATCCTACATTATGAGAAAGTTGAATTTTACCAGCTTTACGCAGACGAGAAAGTTACCTTTTCTACGGCTAGCCGAGAAAATAAACTTTACGTTTCCACGCTAGCTTAATACCATTTTAAACGTCAGTATAAAAATAAATTGTTAGCAGTTGTCAATGTCTGCAAATTCAATCATAAGTTGTCGTATTTTGATGTTTGTTTGAAGTTATGGAGCCTGAATCAGATGAAATAATGTATCTCACTCTGCCTGAAATAACTGATAAAGCTAACCAGGTCACGCTTGACTTATTACCGGAAAAATCGAAAGCGAAATACAACCTCCAATACAAGCTATTTATGGACTGGGTGCCTCCAAGCAAGTAAAAAAATATAGCAAAAATGTAATTTTAACGTATTTGTCCAAATTATCAAAAAAATACAAATCGCCAACACTGTGGTCAATAAATTCTATGCTAAAATCTACATTACTAGTAAACGATAATGCTAATATTGGAAAGTATACAAAAATGATAGCTTTTTTGAAAAAGCAGTCAGTCGGGAACATTCCCAAAAAATCAAGAATATTTGAACTGCCAGAAATTGAGAAATTTTTCCGTTTAGCTCCTGATAAAATATATTTGCAAGGAATCTCTTTTGTTAACTGTACTATACATAATATACATAATATCACTTTAAAAAGTAATGATTCACAGTAATGAATTTCATATTATAAATAAAATTTTTATAGAAAATATTACCAACAATTATTGTGTAGGATAAAAAATTATGTGTAAACCACGGCAGTAAAGTGCTTTTTTCAGGCCCCGAGAAGTGGCCAAGCTCGGCTGCGCCTCGCCTCGCCTATCCATATCTTCTTTCGGCCTGAAAAATGCCACTTTACCGCCTAGGTATACAATATACTATTTTTAAATTCTTGTTAAAAGTATTATGTAAAAATTAAACGATGAAATAAAACAACTTAATTTGTTTTAATTTTCATTTTATTTTGAACTAACGTTCAAATTAAATTAGTGACGCGTTTCGCTACACAGTAGCTTTTTCAAACTAGTGAAGATACAATGAAAAACTTTTAATTTATATAGTGCCTTAATACGGAATTCTATTTAAATCATTTAAATATATTATAATACTTTTGTCAATATCTTAGAATTCCGTATTAAGGCACTATATAAATTAAAAGTTTTTCATTGTATCTTCACTAATTTAAAAAAGCTACTGTGTAGCGAAACGAGTCACTAATTTAATTTGAACGTTAGTTCAAAATAAAATGAAGATTTAAACAAATTAAATTGTTTTATTTCATCGTTTAGTATGGATCTTCATCAAGTAAAAGCCTCATCTATTTAATTTATGTAATAATTGTTAATAAATGTTTTTTTTGTCAAAAAGTGTCGTGTTTTATTCCCATTGAGAATAATCATTTTGCTGCCTAGGTATGAAAGTCCTTACTTTGCTGCCTAGACAGGAAAAGTTATACTTTGCTGATTGACATGTGAACGCAAAATTGGTATTTGATATCAATCGGAGAAAAAATAATTATTTGCTATGTTCTGACTTTCTCTTTCTGTACAGCAGATACTATTTTTTGATTTTTCACGAAAAGGAAATAAACTCTAATTTTTCTCATATTAATTAATAAATCTTTTCATAAACTTGACGATTAATGTTAACAGCATGTTCTCACTCAAATGTTGTATATTTATTCTAGTGGGTTTTTTCCACCAGACGGCGTTACTCAATTGGTCAGTTCTCAATATCACAAAAAGTAACAACAAATGCATTTTATTAACATTTCCAGAATAAGCCAAAAAGCCATATGGTGAAAAAACCGTACTAGATCCCATTCCTAGTACTCATAGTAACAATATCAGAATGTTATTAGAAGAGTATCTATTTTTTTATTCACATTTTTTTCATCAAAAGAATTATACTCTATTGTAATGAACATTAAAAATTTGACATTTTTTGCAGTCTTAAACTTCAAAATAGTATCATCAATGCCCAATTGCACCAGTTTAGAGCTTGAATGTAATGATTAAAAAAGTGCAGCTTACTGATACTTAATTCTAATCTCTCATTACACCATGTTTTGCTTAGTAAACCCAAATACCGTTTTTCTTAACTTGAATGGACAAAGCTGTGCTTAAAATTTCGTGCATATAAGCTTCGCTTAGATAACGGCGCAGAGAGCTAAATTTTTTAAGCCTGGCTTACTTGTTAAGCCAAGGTGGTGCCATCGGGCATGATTGTCTACAGGCAAATGTACTTGCACGTCATCAAAGTATCGAAATCACGTTGTTCGTTTGACTTAGATCATTCGTTTGCTTCTGTCAGTTTGTCTTGTTACTGTAAACTCAGTAAATATTGAAATTTGTAGGCTGCATCTTATTAAAAAATATATATTCGAACAAACGTTTTGTATTTAATTTCATACCAAATACAACTCGTTGGATAATTGAATATCAAATTCAAACTAACGTCAGTTGAGCTAAAAATTTTATATGCTGGCAAAAATAGGCGCTGTTGGCGCGATAAATGGTTTATTACTTTATAAGGTTTAAATTTGAAGTCTTCAATTTATGGGTTATGTCAAAGATGAAACATTTTGTAATCTTTGGTTATGTTTTGACAATTTTATTTTGTTCATTTAATTGTTAAATTCTTTTATCTGCGTCTTTCTAAAAAAATGCATAGAACTGTGAGTAATCTTTCAGAAGATGTGATTAGTTATCAAAGCTAAGGCAACTAAAAAAACGGATTAATAAATAAAACCGCTAATAATACTGCATAAGTTGATACATTTGGTATTCGTGATACTACTTACAGCAATACGAAGCAAGTAGGTGTAAGTTTTACATACATTTTTCTATCCACTTTGTTATATACTAAATTTTATACCCATTTAGAATAAGACCATCCTTATTTATTATTAATAAATCGGTTGAAACAAAAAATTACCAACAAAAATGAACGTCGTAACTAATTTATTAGATGTCACGTTTTTGAAGTTACGTCAAATTTTGATTTCATGTTAATGTCATAACGCAAAATAAGATATAAAAATGCGATATTCTGATGAATCCAAAAAACTTATGCTTAATGTAGTAAACTATTTTCAAAACGATTTAGGATCTCGATTTAAGGCAATTCAAAAAGCGTCCGAAGCACTAAAAGTTCCAGAAAGCACATTATATAATCTTGAAAAACCAAACAGAGCTACAGATTTCGAATTTAGAAGAAATATGTCTGCAAGCGTTTCCCGGAGCCAAACCCGAATTACAAAAAATACCCTGCATTGTTTGAGGGAAGTAATTTATAAAATGTATGCGCGAAAGGATAAAATCACAGTAGAAACTATTTTACGGCAATTTATCGAAGAGTCTCCAGAAACTAAGATTTCCAAAGGTTCGTTATATTTGGGAATTAAAAAAATGGGTTTTCATTTCAAAAAACAGGATGGAAGAAAACATTTATTGGAAATGCCTGCAGTCAGATTAAAAAGAATATTATTTTTGAACAAATACCATGCTGCTAAAAGCGAAAAGCTCTTTACACCTGTTTTTCTGGATAAGACATGGGTTTTTAGTAAAAGCGGGGACAGAAGAATGTGGCAAGATGGTACTAAACACAGTGATTTAAAAAAAAACTGGAAGTGGGACACGATATGTAATTGTTCATGCCGGTGATAAAAAAGGTTTTGTGGCAAATGCATCGCTTATTTTTAAATGCAATAAAAAAACAGGCGATTACCATGATAACATGAACACCGAAAATTTTGAAAATTGGTTTAAACAGCAACTAGTTGTAAACTTGGAAGAACCATCGTTAATTATAATGGATAACGCAACGTATCACAGTCGCCTGGATGAAGAAATCCCAAGAAAAAGTTGGAGTAAAACACGCATGTTAGAATGGCTCAAAAAAAAGAATATTCCTTTTCCAGATCACATTTTAAAGGATGCTGTTTGGAATATAATTGAAAAGCAAGTTTTGCCAGAAAAAAATTATCATTTAGACAAATACGCTGCCGAGCATGGTCATTGCGTTCTCAGGCTACCACCCTATCATTGCCATTTTAATGCCATCGAAATGGTATGGTCAGAAACTAAAAGGCATTATGACCAAGCTATTACGAAAACTGCAAGGTCACCTACTGAAGTCTTAAAAGTATGGAATGACGTTGTAAAAAATGTACCGGAGCAACACTGGCAGAATTACATAAATCATACAGAGAAAATTATTTCTGAAGCATGGGAAGTAGAAAACAAACTGGACCTACTAAACATCGAACCTATGGTGATCTCTGTATCCAATGAATCCGATGATGAACTATCACTTTCCGAAAGTTATTCTGATTTAGAAACTAATTAAACTTTGCCTTGAAGATCACGTTGTCATTTTTTTTTAAATCTAGATTTTGTACTTAATCGAACTCTGAATTGCCATATTTTTTTGAAAAAACTATGTATCTAGTTAATAAAACAATGTTTTTAAAATTAGTGCGCTTCTTTTATATTCTTTTATGTCAACATCTTTAGAATTTTATGAATTTCATAAAATTAATTTGTATTATTACAAACCGCCACTGATAATATGAAATTTCAAGTCACTACGCCAATGCAATAAGAAATATGTCAAGCATTTGACATGACAAAGGTCATAACCTAATTTTTTTCATGCGGGTTCAGATGGTTCAAGAAGCCGCATACGTTAAGTTACTAAAACGGCTGGTACCTCTAAATAGGTATTAATTTTACTATACCTGATCAACATTTTTCATTATATTCTGTTACATTGTTTACAATTCTTAGCAAGTATATTTGAAAATTTACTATTTACAAAATAGTCATGGAACTTCAGGCACGTTACTGCAGCAGTTGAAGGAAAAACAATTATTCAATGTAAAATGTCTATGAGTAGCTTACTAAAATATGATCCACATGCACACAGAGTACCTACTTATGGAACTTTCAAATGTAGCTGTTAAAGGAGTATAATTTTCAAGAAAAAGAAGCAGCACTATATAAATTTGTTTTTCTACGCCCATGTCTGTAAACGTCAAAAATCGCATTGTCGACATTCCTTGTAAGTGACATTTAACAATACTTAACATGCACGTAATCCGATCTCATAATATAGGGGAAACTGGCCTAAAGTGATATACTCGGGTAAAATGACATATTGGCAATATTGCTGCTCTGAGAAGTGGCAACGCCGCCCTAAATACCTAATTGCAAACGTTCTTCATCCGTGATCTCAGTCTAGATTATTCAGCGTGACAAGCCGCACGCGTCTTCGTCGAATCTCAAAAAGTCGTTTTTCTCGACTCAAGAAAATATTTGTACGGTCACCTAATTCGGCTGTAGCAGTTTATGTGGTACAATAAGCCTAAGTTGGCTTAGTACAAGTAAGCAATGTGACTTTTCTCCTTATTTTAGTGTAGTTAAACTTTTGTTTTGTGCTTTTAAAATATATATGTTTTAATAATTTCTAAGAAATCATTGTTTTGAGTAAAATGACATCCACTGTGTTGGGGTAAAATGACATACCTATATCATTTTATGCTGAAGTGAATTTTTATTTTTATTTCAGATAATATGATTGGTAAATACACGAGAGAATCGCTTCGTCAAAATTGGAGCGAGGTGAGCATGCGGGAGGCTATTCAAGCAATGCAAAACGGTGATATGGGTTGGTTGGCAGCATCTAGAAAATATGGTGTACCTCAAGTAACACTTAGGCGCAGAGCACAAGATAAAAATAAAACCATTAAAGGGTTCAAAAAAGTTTTAGGTCGTTTTCAACCTACATTTTCTGAAGAACCTGAGCGCGAAATAGTGGAACATATAACAAAATTGGAAACGTGCATGTTTAGGTTAAACACGAAAGAGGTAAGGCAGTTGGCGTTCCAATTAGCTGAAAAGAAGAAGCTTGCCCACCGATTTAATAAAATGAAAAAAGCGCTGGTTGCGATTGGCTTTTGAGCTTCAGGGAACGTAACCCAGATATTTCACTTAGAACTCCCGAAGCCACATCAGCAGCTCGTGCGCAGGGATTCAATAGGCCGCACGTTAAGATATACTGGAACATGCTGTGGCGGGAAATAACATCACATTTGAACGTATCTATAATGTAGAAGAGTCCGCGCTTTCAACGGTTCAACGGCCGCAAAAAATAATGGCCTTCTTCCTTTTGTAGCCATTGAAAGCAGGTTGGTGCCATTACGAGTGCAGAACGGGGGGAACACACCACTGTAGTTTGCGCCATGAATCCAATAGGCAATTTTGTACCACCAGCTTTGATTTTTGCAAGAAAGAAGTGGAAGCCAAAGTTGATTGATGATGCACCAGCTGGAACATTAGGCTTGTGCCAAAAATCGGGCTGGATGACGGGTAACCTTTTTTGTGTGTGGCTCAAGCATTATATAAAGTTTACACACTCCTCCCAAGACTTTAAAACTCTCCTACTACTTGATGGTCACGTTAGCCACAAGCAATTGGAAGTTATTAAGATGGCTAAAGAAAATGGTGTCATAATGATTTGCTTTCCTCCAGTCTGCACGCACCGGTTACAACCCCTGGACGTTTCATTTTTCGGCCCATTATCCGCTTATTATAATCAAGCAATTACAAAGTGGCTCAAAAATAATCCTGGTCGAACTGTAACCCCATTTCAAGTAGGAAAGCTATTTGCTGAAACCTATGAACGGAGTGCATCAATGGAAAATTCCGTTAGTGGGTTCAGAAAAACTGATATCCATCCGTTCAACACAGATATTTTTCCCGACTGGATGTTTCATGCTTCTTTAACAACTGACATTCCTGAACAAAATGATATCCTCCCACCACTATTGGACGCTATCGAGATAACGGACATCCCTGGACCATCAAATATCTCTATCTAGATAACTCTAAATGAAGAAGATTCACTAGACTGTAGCCGAATTTCCGTAGAGAGCATAATTCCAATACCAAGGGTTTCCACGTCTTTCAAACGATCAAAGCGCAAGAGACAAGGGGCGATTATGCTGACCTCAACACCAAACCTGGAAGAAGTCAAGGCTAAAGAGGAGCAGAAACGCTTAGTGTTGGAGCGACGAGCAAAACGAAACCAAGCTAAAGTCAAGCTGTGGGACGATGAAGATGAACAATAAACCCAAGATCCATTTGCTGGGATTGAAGATAATGCGGAAGATGCTGCATGTATTTATTGCAACAGCCTTTATTCCAAGTCGAAACCAGGCGAGCTTTGGCTGCGGTGTCAAAAATGTGAGAAATGGAGTAACGCCGAGTGTGCTGGTGCTTCCCCCCGAACAAAGTGATTCACTTGCGAACTTTGCAATTGATTTTGGTTTTGTTTTTTGTTAAATCTTGGATTTTTTTACGTTTAGCTGGGTATGTTTTCCCCATTATTTTTGTTTACGTTAGGTACCTTTATTTTTGTTTTAAAAATTAAACTATTTTGTAATGCTTCTTCCTTTTTCATTTTTCACCTTTCATATAAAAAAGTACCCTAGTATTAGCCTAAAATGTCATACTGCACAGTTTTTATTAATTTGGGTGTCATTTTTACAAAACGTAAAAGTTTGCGGTTTTGTGCCTTTAATAGCTAGAGTCATAAACTAAGGAAGCCATTAAACTCCAAATGGATGCTTGAATATTTGTTTCTCAAGTTTTGTTGCAGTTTTTGCTTAAAGTATGTCATTTTAGGCCAGTTACCCCTACACATGCGTTTAGATAAGAAAACTTAAATTTCTTTGCTTAATCAAATTGCAATCAAATTTTTATCTACGTACTACTTTATTTGGTCTATTCACATAAATTTAGTCAATTGGGAAACATAAAAGCTTTTAGCATTAGTGAAATACTTTTTATATTCAAAGAGTAATGCCCCTAAATGTCGGCAACACATTATACAATTTCCCAAAAAGTAAGCCGCGTTTTCTTAGCATGATATGGAAATAAACATCATGTCATTTATGCTGTCAATTTTTGTAACAAAATATAGTACCTTCTACAGTGGCGGAAGGGTATGTGAATCACTCTCATAAAAATATTATTGATAACGCTTTACGAATATCGGAAGCGATAACCATTTATCAATCTTCATCTTCTGATGTTCCGTGCAGTACTACAATTATAGATAACCGTAAAAACGCACCAACGACTTACAATAATTGTTCGATTGTTATAAACAACTATTATAATAAAGTTTAAATAATTGCGATTTCCTTTATTTCATAGAAGAAAATAGATGGGCGTAGAAAAAGTATAGTAAGATTAGGATAAAAGGAGTGTCTAAAGTACAAAAGTTGATTGCAAAGGGTATGTCATGAGTCATGATAAGATATTTAAAAATCTTGTTGTTGAAACATTATTTTTATTATAAATAATATTGTACTTCATGCTGGTTTATTGATGGAACAGAAAGTAGCTTTTTATATGAAACTCAATTATGTGACTATTATGGTAAAATGAGTGAATAATATGTTTTTAAATGGTTTGAAAACCAATTACTATTGAATCTTAGTAAACGGTCACTACATTATGGACAATGTCATTTGACAATATTAGATTAATGACATATTATAGAATTTAATCAACAAATGTTGGAGATGAGCTTATGTTTTGCAACCAAAATGAGTGAAACATTGTTTGCACCTTAGAGTATAACTACAAATAGAGTCCGCAAGTCATTCATAAAACTATCCGAAAAGACGGCTAACATTCTATCGCCAGATATATGTTTTCATGAATGACTTTCAAGGAGTGGGGAGAATCTGTCGGACAATGGTCGGACATCGGCTGATGTCCATAGGCGTAGCAGAGAAAGAAATTAAATTAAATAAATGTTCTATTAAAAAATTTTATTTACGGAATTGTCAACATGCATGGCTACCAAGATTAATAAGATAAAGTACATCAATAATCTGCATGAAATTGACAATCTTTAAAGCCTGTTATCTCGAAAACTATCAACTTCAAGGTCAGTGTGGCACATTTTAATTTCCAGGAATATATAATAAAATAACTGTATGTTTCAATTTAAAAAAACTTCATGATGACGTCTCAGTGATTTTATAATGAAGTTATATTTGAAACAAAGGGGTTAAAAGAAGCACAATTAAATTTGAAATTTGCCGTATCCGAGCGTTCTTAGCTAACTTATATAGGGCGTATTTTCTTTATGGATTCCATTCTCAACCTTCGAACTGTATAATAAAATGTGCTCCAAACTCTTAATAAATGGCATAGTGCACGTAAAAATTCCAAATGCACAACGTGTAATTAGTGTATGTATTAAAATTAACAGAGCCTTCTATAAAATAAATACCTGCTGATAGTGATCTGCTAATCCACCTAATTACTTAATACTTATAGTTAATGAGCGATTAGGAGCTTATATTTATACGTATTTGTCATGGCAAACTATGGATCGTTGGAGTAAATACCTATAAATAATAATATTATTTAGGTAATTTAATCATGGAATTCGTGTAAAAATTTCCTTACTTACTAAAAATAGTTAATTTCTATCTTTAAATAGACTGGTATACGAATTATATATTATATAATAATATTAACAATATGTTCCTACATCCATCATTTTTATTTTTCCAATAAACACATATAGGCACGTTAAATATATCAATTCTAGTGTAAACAATGTTATCAAAATAATAAAATATAGCTTTGCGCTACCCGGAGCGTAGTTAACAACCACATGAATGAAGTAACCCAACTACCACGGGATAAGCGATGTTTTTGAAATTGACGATTGGCCGATTGCAGGCTTGGCTTGGCGCACAGGGTTGCAGTTCCATAGCCCATGAGATTATACACTAGGTTAGGTTAGGTTTTTGGTGAGTGGGTCTATAAGGCCCTCCACTGCGACTCGCAAGAGTCTATTGTGGCTCGATTATACACTAACTCTACCTAGTTGTTGAATTTTCTGATGGGAAAAAAAATTTCAGAAATTTTATTATTGTTGATAACTGTAGCTGGAGCGCTACGGAAACGTTAAAATACAAACATAAAGAAATATTGTGGTTTAATTTCCCAGAATTAACAAAAAGAATAATTAATCTACCACTAGAAACATAAAAACGATATTTTATTTCATGTTGTGAACATCTTGAAATAGTTTTTACATGGAGAAGGATGAACCGAGAAGGCGAACGTTCCAGGTGAAATCATTACAATAATGCAGGAAAACCTAACATATAGAGGTTTTTTCCTTCACTTGTTTTAGTCAGGGAATGGATATAAAGAGACCAGTTTCGAAGCTTTTTTTTATTTATCAGTATTCCAACTTATTGGTTTGATGAAATACTCCTTGTGAGGTGGCCGAAGGATATTCTTTTAACTTGTTGGGGTACAAGGGGCGGAATGGTCGGGCGGTGCGGAATGATATTACCGTTTTCCTCAGACTGCTTTGCCCCACCATCGACGATAATATAACGAGTTCACGTCGTAAGCCTTGCTGTGCAGCAGCGACAGTCACCTGATTTGTGGACAGACATCATTGTTGTTTTGTAGGCGATGTACGTATTTGTAGAAGTCCCAAACTAAACTCATACTAAATATTCCACCCAACAGTATTATCGTCATGGACGATCACAGTCAAAGACTAGATAAGGCACCATATTCAAATTACACTATACAAGAATATATGTTGAATAATGATAGGTACTATAAGAAAAAGTACACAAAAAACAGTTACTAGAAGTTTTACGCAGTTATTCGATAAAGAAGAAATATTTTTGTGATTCATTGGTTGAAAGTTTGGGACATACAGTGCTCACTGAATGTTTAACCCAATTGACATATATGGCATCAGCTCCAGTCAGCAGTTCGAAGAAATAATACTTCTCCCACCTTAAGTTCAACTGTGGTAGCTCTTATTCAAACAGAAACTGCAAACATTCCTGCACATAGCAGCTGGGCCAAGTGTCTTTCTCATATTAAAAGTTATATATGGATATAGAAAAAAATTCCCAAAGACAAGTTTATTATCAATTTGGATGACGGCAGTGAAAGTGAAACTGATCTTCGTGAGTAATTTTGTTTATAAATATCTTTAACTTATATACTCACATATACTTATATGCAAAAAACAGCAACTTCACAAGTGTGTGAATATTAAATTTAATTCTAAACAACTTAAATATTATAAACTTTCTGAACTATAATCGCGTTCATTATTGTGATGTTTATGTTTTTGTGTAAAATATCATATATACATAAGCAGTTCTCAATTACAGTCAAGCGATTTTTCTTAATAATTTTTTTAACCCCATCCCCCCAACATTATACCTACCTATAAAACAAAATTTGATGGCTAGGGCAGGTACAACTCTGCGTAGAATCAACCGCCTGCTGATAACTCAAGTTCTTGGTGATTTATGATCTTCTCAGATGTCTGGTCGCACTTTACAATCGGGACACTGCGGCACGATCCAGCCTCGCTCATCGATCTATATGATTTTGTGTAATAACCGAGGTACTTTCCACCGATAATCCGCCAGCTGACTATGTTTTTTTACATTGTACATACTGTAAACTATTATATTTATTGATTTTAAAACGAAAAAAAAAATAGTTAGCTGGTGCATGTATGTACGTATATTGGGCTGGCGCATTCAAGCAAAATTGTTTCCTCAGAAAACAGAAAAAATTATTGGCCTGCGTGGCACAGGTGTAGAACCGCTAACTAATGCGACTGAACTGTAATACCGTTAGTCTTTACCCCTTGATTTTTGCGTTTGTTTCATCAACTGAAATATTTATTTCTTGTAATTTAGCAAATGATAACTTTTTTGTTTTATAAAATACTACTTTATAGACTACAAAATATATTTTTCTTAATTGCTTTTGATAATTTCAAGACTCATATATGTTTTTAGTATTAAAACTGCTAATGATCTTTATTTTTTATTAATTAAAAGTTGGGGAAAATGAAGTCAATCCATTTGCAGCACTGTCTGATCTTATCTTGGATTATTCAGAAAAAAATAAATATTAATTACAATTATTTGTGCTAATAAAAAACCTATGAGAGCAAAAAAAATAAATAAAAAATAAAGGCCATTAGTAGTTTCAATACTAAAAACTAAGGGCCGTGACAGACGAGCGTCTTGTGCACGCAAACACGCTGCGGCGAATCCACACTACGTGCACGTTCCGTCTTCCGACTGGACGCCAGGTACCTGTTGAACTGCATATTGACGGCGTAAGGCAATATCCAGAATTATGGAACACAACAATAGAGGATTATCTCACCAAACAAAAAAAATGCAGCATGGCTAAAAGTATGCGAAATAATGTGAGAGAGTTTCGCAGAGAAAACCGAGAAGGAGCAAACGAATATTGGTAAGTGCATTTCATTTATAGTGAATAACAGAAGTCAGTAACTACGTAGAAATGAATGTGAAGCAAAATGACATTAAACATTTATCAACAGTGATTGGTGGTACTCAAACAAATAAAACAGTTGTAATTATTGGTTAAAATTTTTTATTAATTCCAAAACAACGGTTTTACAAAAATTATGAGTTCTAAAGCTAATATGTCAACTGCATCGCGCAACAACAACAAATAATACTTTCCTCATATTTCCATCGTCTCAACAATATACAACTGGACTGTACTGGTGTCTGTAAAAGCGTTTGTACCTTGTCATAGATAAATACTATATACGGGGAAGAATGGACTCTCCTGTACTCAAGTCCGAACCCACAAAGTTTTGTCGAGTGTTGCGCCATCTATTATGGTGGAAGGTTAGTATTCACTTACGGGGAAAAAATAAAGGAGGAGACCTGCATGATCAGGCACAGTTTACTATAGTTACTACTAGATGGCAAACCAAGCAAATATTGGCGGGATTTTTAAATTATGCCTATATTGTTTTTTCTTAAATAAACCAATAAAAACAGTCGCACAAAGTTTAAACACTTTTTGAAGCAACCCGTTATTTTATTTTGGCTCTAAAGTAGAATAGGTTGTTTCAAAAAGCCGTTTAAACTTTGTGCGACTGTTTTTATTAACCAGGACATTTTATTAAAAGACTTATTTCAACAAATATTTTGAAAAAATTTATTATACATTTTTTTTATAAAATAATACAGGTGATTTTCCTTATTTTCTAATTAAACTTAAAAGTTACTCATTAGATCTAAAAAATAAAAACTATGAAATAAATTGATTATATTATGGGTTTATTTTACAGCTTACCTCGACAAGAAAAAGTAAATACGTTTATTATCAACAACTTTCCATAACTTTTGTCATTATTTGTTATTTTTTCAAAGACCTCTACAGATCTTGCTTTCCCCAAGCTTCACCACCTGAAAATAAAAATAGAATTGAATAGATGAGGCTTTTACTTGATGAAGATCCATACTAATGATGAAATAAAACAATTTAATTTGTTTAAATCTTCATTTTTATGTTTGAAAAAGCTAGTGTAGCGAAACGCGTCACTAATTTTAATTTGAACGTTAGTTCAAAATAAAAATGAAGATTTAAACAAATTAAATTGTTTTATTTCATCATTAATAAAAACAGAATTCTTAATTGAACAAAACCTTATTTTATAATTTTTACATAAACAGCTTTATTAAAAACTTACAAAATGTAAACAGAACCAAAAAGTGTTAGCAATCAATCAGCTGTCAGGAATATCTTCTTTTATAAGCCTTCCTAAGAATCTTCATAAATTTTTTTTTTTCGGGTCGAGATGGGAAACTCATGTTCAAATGGGTCCAGGACCCAAACAGTGTTGGACTCATCCCCAATGGGATGCCTACTAACCAAACCCACCTCCAACTTTAAAAAAGTTTATTTCAAACCAATGTCCGCTTAACTAAGAAGCAGCAACTACTTTCCGAGCTATATGCCCCGACAAACATCAAATTGCACGGAAAGTAGTTGTTTCTTCTTAGTTAATCAGTGCTTGGTTTGAAATAATCTTATCCAAAACATGTGAGGTGTCAAAACAGTATTACCTGAGCATGATTCGCTATCTCTGGTGTTTGCTTAAATCCTAGGTTTTCAAAGCCAATAACATTTCCCTCATACCAATTTGGGTGCAAATTTGGTTGTATGCTTATTTCATCAAACATTATAATACAATGTTTATCTAGTTGCTTTTTAAAGTTTTTTGTTTCAGCTTTGAGAACTGCAAAAACTTCGTCATGTATACCAGGTTGAATTGGAATTCTATTAAGGAGTTTCATGACTGTTTTCCTTGTTGGCAATGCAAATAGCTTAGACAAGAATCTGTACCCAGATCCACTTTGTTTGTATAAAGCTAATGCCAATACCTTTTCTTCGAGTGTGTAACTTCTTCCTTTTGGTTTTTTATCAACATTTTCAATTTGACTTTCAAAAAATCGTTTGCGAATGCGATCCATACTGGATACACAGTTTTTCAAAAAGTTCAGATTTTTTAAAGGTTTCAGCAGCATACAACCTTTTTTTCAGCAGCAGATGAATTCTTCTAATCTCGGTTGCCCTTTTTTTAAATTGGGTGGCTCTTCGATAGAGACGTGTGGCATTTGGTGTTGTCTTTAACCCTTGAGACATTCACCTTAGCAAGTAAATCAGATCTTTCTAAAGTAAGAAATAATATCATTAGCAATTAATAATATCAATATGCAATATACATTGCATATAGATATAGCATTTTTCAATGTAAAATTTTCAACCCTCTATTTTAGACAATATTCTAATAGAAGTATACAGTCAAAACTTGACATAAGTAAATAATATAAAAATTTATAAATGGATTTTCAAGCAATAATTTTCCATGTTTTTTAATAAATCAAAATATTTGCCTATAATATCTACCATTTCTGTGAAAATTTCTTTGTTAAACACCTATATTAATAAATCAATTAATTAATCACTCACTTCTTTTGGAGTAACAGCAGTAGTCAAGTCTGCTAGTGCAGCATCAGTAAAATCTTGAGCAGCATATGTTGTTAAATTCAGCTCGGGTTCAACCGAATAGCTACAACTAGCCTCATTAACAGCACAGAATTCTTGTGCTTTTTTAGCTTTCAGTTTTGCAAACTGATCATTTAAAGCTTCCTGTAACTTCAAAGTCCTAGGACTCTCAGTTTCAGATTCAGCACCAATTTGTGGTACAGCCAAAGAGGTTGATGGTTGTGCTTCAATTATTGAGGAAGGAACATCATCAGTTACTGGTTCTAAAGATTCTAGAAAATATAAACAATTGAATAAATGTATGCCAGTTGTTTTTTTATTATTATGGATTTACCTGGTAAATTGACCGATGGGCAAACTCCTCTACAATTGTCATAAATGTTTTTGGATGTCATTTTCTCCTTCAACCTTCTATTTCCACATAAATTTACCAATTTGTCAAAAAATGTTTTACTGTTCTTGGCAGGATTGGGAAAACGATGCTTAGAGTCGATGCTTTTATAGCAACCACTAACACAGCATGAGAGTGAAGGCATGACTCAAATATGCTAGCTGGATATACTCTGGAACAAAAATTATTTAAGTTATACAGTGTTTCTAAGATGTCTTGTCAATGCTCCACCAGATATAAAATGGTTCAAAATAAAGTTAAGTAAACTTTGGAAGATATAAGCAAAAATGTTTATGTAGCTTCATTACTTTCAATTTTTGGCAAGTTTACTTAAATCCACTTATTTTGATCCTTTTTATATTTATGAAGACTTGTAAGGAACCACACAAATAATTATAAGAATAAACATAGTTTAAACCTGATCACTTTCAAATATCTCTCTTGAAATAAATTTTTATAAGTACCCTCATGTTGGATTGCTCTGCTTTATTATTCATGTTAATACTTACCCCAAAAAATGCAAATATAAAACTAGGAAATAGTCTTTAAATTTAAAATTATCAAAAACACAAAGCACAAAACAACTCACTAACATTCACTGAACAATGGCGAATTCCGGCATGAATAAGATGCTATGGAATATAAAAACTATTTTTAGCATAAACATCCAAACAGCATGGTTTGATTAATCCACAGATGACGGTATTACAACAATCTGTAAAATAAAGTTTATTAGTGACCTTCCAGGTGGATAGATGGCGTTAAAAATGCAGTCCAATAGTGGTAATAAAAGATCGCAGGGCATGTACCTTGTGTGCTCGCTGCGTTGCCGTTGCGTACCCATTGCGTGAACACAGCGTTTTCTACACACAGGGCGTTACATCGCCGCAGCGTGTTTGCGTGCACAAGACGCTCGTCTGTCACGGACCTATATGAATCAAAAAGTTCGCAAATCCACCACTATTCTAGCGACATAACATCGACTAAGCATCAATTAATATAGTAAGAACTATCACGTATGTGAAAATCATCCGAAAAATGATGACTAATCGTAAATGCAGCTGGATCCCAGTCCATAAGAAAATTATTATTATGCAGAAGTAAGTTTTTTCTACAGCTATAATACCAAACTACTATTCCTCCACGCTTTTAGTTATAAAAGTAGGTACATTATCAATGAATGATATAATTGTGATTCATTTATAATAAAACAAGTATTATGAAGTGTGAAATAGACACAATAGACACTAGACACGTTAGTAAAATACTAGTCTGGTCAAATAGTGAAAATTCAATAAATATATATGTTACCGGCAATCTGTATAATTCAGGTATTCCATACAATACCTAGGCAATGTATGGAACACCTGGGGCAATGTATGAAATATTATGAATATTATTCTCCCTTACATACTTTACCTAGGTAATGTATACAATTCCTAAGGGTTGTATAGAGTACCTGCTGGTCCACCGGTAATGTGTAAAGTTAAGAGAAAACGAAGGACAAATAAAACATATTATGTTTGTTCAAACTTTATTGAAATTAACAATTAGGATACCCATTAAAGATAGCCTTTATAAATTATAAAAAAGGTAAGTAATATTTTGTTCTTTGTTTTTAACCGCCAGGAGATTTTGTAGTTGTAGTTTTTATCGAGAAGGGCAAGGAAAATCATTGAAGAAGTTATACAGTGTTAAAAAAATGGCTTCTTCAATAATTTTCCTTGTCCTTCTCGATAGATTGATCAATGATCTGTTTTAACCGCGTCGCACGGTGTTTACCAGAGTGTTTACTTAGATACCGCTTGCTCCATGCTCCTACGTCTCCCCCTACACCGTCCCGCTCTTGTCTTTTACACACATTACCCGCTCCGCATTCGGTATTGTATAGAATACCTAGGTAATGTATAAAATAAATCATATTTCATACATTACCTAAACGTTTTAGCTATACATTGCCTAGGTATTGCATAGAATCCCCCGTCTGGGGGCGGGACCACTCAGAAGAATACCCCCAGGGGATAGCCCACATGTCGTAAAAGGTGACTAAGTGGTTAGATCCCCAGGGATCTAGAGGAGTAAACCTCGATAAAACAATCCGTAATCTACTTTGTTAGCTACCGTGGCAATGGATGAATGGCTGCGCGAAAGTCAGTCAGAAACGGTGCCTCCGGGATACCTGGTGACCTCCCGGAGTAACCAGCCTTACCACCACAAGCGGGGCTCTGTGGTGGTGGACATTCAATTCCCTAGCTATTCGTGGGATGGAATATGGAAAAAGAAAAAAGAAAACTAGAACAGGAGGTTATGGATCAAGGAGGGCAAGGAAATGGAATTTTTGGTAAATCGACGAAGGTAAAACGAACGCCTGATAAGGCGGAGGAGACGAGAGGGTGGAGTGATACTGGAGTGAAGAGAAAGGAGGTATCGCCGCTGGAGGACAAGGAACAGAAGGGGAAACTGAAGGACAAAGGAAAGAAGGAAGTGGAGAATGGGAAGGAAGAAGAGAGGGAGAGTGTAGAGAGATTGAAGGATATGGTAAGGCGACTGGAGGAGAAGGTGGAAAGGCTGGAGGAAGAGAAGGCAGCGGCAGAGGGACGGGTCAAGGAATTGTAGAGGTTGAGGAGGGAGGACGATAGAAAGGAGATAATGAAAACACGATGGGAGGTGGGGCAAAGAGACTGAGAAGGATGGAAGGAGGTTAGAGATAGGGACTGGGATGGTAAAAAGTGGGAGGGAATAGAGGTGAAGGTGGGAAATCCAATATTAGGGGATGAAAAGGTGAAGGTGGTATGGGTTACCAAGGAAGACAGTGGAATGGAGAAGGGAATACAGAGGATGTTTAAGGATAGGTACCCGATGCTAGGAGGAAAAGGAGAGAAAATGGAGTGGTAGAAATGGGGTGATAATCCTGAAGGATATCGGGGAAGTCGATCAGGAGGGGATCGAAATTATTAGGAAGGGGTTGAGGGAGATGACAGGGGAGTGGGTGGATAGACTCAGAGTCTCAAGAAATGGGGAGGTGGTTATAGAGGCAAAGAAGGGGGTTGAGGTGAGGGGAATTCTGGGGGAGGTGGAAAGGGTGACAGAAGCGAAGCGGGGAGGGAAACAAAAACCATTAAAATGGTAGGGATAGAACCGTGGATGGAAGATGAAAAGGTGGGGGGGAAAATAGAGAATTTGATTGGGAAAGGGACAACGGTGATTAAAGTGGTAAGGGAGAGGAACGGGATGAAAATGGCGGTGATGGGGGCGGAATGGGAAATAGCGGTAGCCTTATTGAAAAAAAAGGAGATTAGATTGGGGTGGAACAGGGTAGATATCATAGAGGGTAGAGATAATGACAGATGCTTTGGATGTGGGATAAAGGGCCATAAAGTAGCAGGGTGTAAGGTGAAGGTAGTCAAGGAGAGGAGAAAGTGTCCCATGGCGGGAGACTGTCGGCAGGCCTTCCTTTGTAGGGTATGTGGGGAAAGGGGACACAAGCCAGGGGAGATAGAATGTAGTAGGGGAAGGATGGGAGTAGATGAAGACGATGGAAAACTGGAAGGAAAAAATGGGAGGGACCCTCTGGACCCCTCAGAGGGGACGAGTCTGGACCAATGGGAGGAAGGAGAGTGCAGTGCGCGGGAAGAAGGAATGTAGCGGATGGATGGAGGGTGCTGCAGATAAATTTAGGAAAATGCAGGATAGCGCATGATATATTAGATCAAGTGATTTTTAGGAGGGAAGTGGATGTGGTGTGTGGATCTGAGGTAAATGCTAGATATGTGGGAAAGCGGGGATGGATTATGGATGATACAGGAGAGGCAGGAATAAGAGTGGTGGGAGATGGACTGAGGGCGGATGAAGTGAGGAAAGGAAACGGATGGGTGGTAGTGCGAATGGGAGACATGGTGGTGTACAGTGTGTATATAAGCCCAAATGTCAGCCTGGAAGAATATGAGAGGAGCATCACAGGATTGGAGGACGATCTGAGGGTGTCAAAAGGGAAAAGGGGGATAATTAGGAAAATGGTGATAGGGGACTTCAATGCTCAGAATACTGCATGGGGGGGAAGGAAACGGATAGGAGAGAGGAGATCCTGGAGGAAGTGTTGACATCCAACGGGCTGGCGGTGCTGAATGATGGATTACTGCGAGAGAGGTGACGGGGGTTCGTCATTCATTGATATAACAGCATGTGATGAATGGGTGGGGGAAAAAGTGAGTAGTTGGTGCTGGAGGATGAGGAAAGCTTGAGCTTACATAGGTATGTGGAGACGGATATAAGGAAGGGGAGAAAGGATTTATCGGGAGAGTGGGGATGGAGGTGGACGAAGGCCGAGGCAGAGATTATGAGGAAGAAAGTAAGAGAGGAGATAGAAAGGGGACTTGGACACGATGTAGATGAATTGTACAATGTGATACAGGGCTGTAAAAGAGAGGGAATGAGGAGCAATAGGCGTGATCGGAGGGCTAATTACTGGTGGAATGAGGAAATAGAGGAGCTGTGGAGGGAGTGTAAAAAAGAAAGAAGACGGATGCTGAGGGCAAGAGGAAGGATAGAGGGAAAAGTGGGATACAAAGAGAAGAAAAAGGAACTGGAGCATAGGGTGGAGAGGGAAAAAAGAGGGAAGTGGGAAGAGTTACTGAAGGACCTGGAAAACAATCCATGGGGAAAGGCATATGAGATAGCGGTGAAGAGGATGGGTGGAAATAGGAACGAAGTGCTAGAGGAAGATTGGGAGGAGGTTATAGGCAAATTGTCACAGGGGGAGAAGGAGGAGTTGGTGGCAGGATTCGAGAAGTCCAGGATACTAGGGGGTAGGGAAAATGAGGGGGATAAGGCCGGTAGAGAAGTCGGAAGTACAGGAGGGGGGAAGGAACATTAAAGTAAGGAAAGCCCCAGGGATAGATGGCCTGAGGGGTGATATGATGAAGAGGCTGTTGGATGACAATGGGGAGTACTTCTGCGAGCTTTTCAACAGAGTGCTAAGGGGGGAAGAGTTTCCAGAAGGATGGAAGGTGGCTAGGGTGATACTACTCAAGAAGGCGGGTAG
Source organism: Lochmaea crataegi (assembly GCA_947563755.1). Lineage (NCBI taxonomy): Eukaryota > Metazoa > Arthropoda > Insecta > Coleoptera > Chrysomelidae > Lochmaea > Lochmaea crataegi. Next base: position 45,448,997 of record OX387425.1, on the reverse strand, counting down.
AGAGGGGAAGCGGGCGGGGGACTACAGGCCCATCAGTCTGCTGTGTGGTATGGGTAAATTGATGGAGGGGATAATAAAGGATAGGATAGAAGAGGAAGTTGGTGAGAATGGGGGTTTTAGGGAAAACCAGCACGGGTTTGCGAAGGGAAAATCAAGCATATCGGCGCTGGGCAGGGTAATGGGCTTGGTGGAAAGGGCTAGGGAGGGCAGCTGGAGAAACAAGAAATTGGCTCTACTCGTGTTCTTCGACGTCGGGAACGAGTTCAACAGTGTCAGCAAACGGGCAGTGTTGAGCGCGTTGCTGAGGCTTAGAGTGGGGAGGGTTTGGTTAACCTGGTGGAGGACTACCTGACGGGACGTGTGATAGTAGACATTAGAGGGAGGAGGTATGATACGGAGGATGGAGTGCCCCAGGGCTCGGTTCTTGGACCGACGCTATGGAAGTGTGTGTTTGATGAGGTTTGTGGGATAGTATGTGAAGAGGGATGTGAGATTACGGTGTATGCGGACGATGTGTGTCTGGTATGTACGGCAAAAGGAGAGGCGGAGATAGAAAGAAAGGCGGAGAGAATGTGTAGGAAGATTGTGGAGAAGATAGACCGGTGAGGACTAGAAGTGGCGGAAGATAAGACGGTGGGGTTGCTAGTGAGGGGACGGAGCAAGACGAGGGAAGGGGGGGGGGGTGATGGTGAAGGGAAGGAGAATTCGTATGGAGGAGTGTGTGGAATACCTAGGGGTGTGGTTGGATAGTCAGTTATCCTTCCGAACACACATGTTGAAGGCGGCAGAGAAGGGGAAAGTGAGGGCAGCATGGCTGGGGAGATTGATGTGTAATATGAAGGGGTCGGGAGAGGAGGATCATTGGTAGGACGGTAGAGCCGAGTATGCTGTACGGTGCGGAGGTGTGGGGTGAAAGAGCGGGAGTGAATGCGAGGGTTAGGCCACTCATGCGGGTTAGAGAGGTATATTGCTGAGGGTAGTGCAGGGGTACAGGAGAGTTGGTGGACTGTCAGCAGCGGTGTTGGCAAGGACCTACCCATTGGACGTGATGACTAGAGCCAGAAATAAACGCTGGAAGGGTGCGACCAGAGAGGAAGTACGGGAATGGATGGAGGAGGAAATGGAGAGAAGGTGGGAGGAGTATGAGGGCGCGCTTAAAGGAGCGATTGGGAATAGGAGAGATTGGATGGATCGGAAATTCGGGGAGGTGAACTACTTCTTGACACAGGTGTTCACTGGACATGGGTCGAGAGTAGGGTACCTCCACAAGATTGGAAAAAGAGAGACTGGAGTGTGCGAAAGGTGTGGAGTGGAGGATGATGTGGGGCATGTATTTAGATGCTGGAGGAACGAGGAAGTGCTGAAGAAGTTGAAGAGGAAACTAGGGGAGGCGGTGTATTGGGAGAATATGGTGGAGATAATGTTGAGGGGGGAGAAGGAATAGATGGAGATAAGTGGCGTAGTAGAGAGCATGGTCAGGGGGAGAGAACGACTCGATATGGCATGAGAGGTGGGAGTGGAAGTGAGGGAGAAGACGACGGTGTGAGCGGAGAGTTTGCGAGGGACCGCCGCCCGTCTCGAAGTATGCTAGGGTAGTGATTCCGAGGCGGGGGTAACGGCGAGTTTGAGGTGGGTTTGGTTGGTAGGCATCTCCTTGGGGATGAGTCCAACACTGTTTGGGTTCTGGACCCATTCGAACATGAGTTTCCCATCTCGGCCCGAAAAAAAAAGGTATTGCATAGAATACCGGATTATACAGATTGCCGGTAACACATATAAATAAAAATACATTGAACGTTACGATTTTTTTTAAATTTGATTATTATTTGAAAATTTGTAGTAGGGTAAGCAGGGGGAATGGCGCTCATCGGGTAATGGCGCGCACCTCTTGAAGTCTATTAAAATATTGCATAACAGCATGGCACGTAAAACGGGGTAGAGGTGGGCCTCTAACATTTAGCGATGCGCAGGGGCAGTCAGCTCGTGGAAAGCGACGGTGAAGTGCGTTTGTTTGTATGCGGCTGCGCTGAGCTAATTTTCGTCACGATCTTTTTTTCGGTAAGTTCAGAATTTTGATATTTATTAAATTGTTAATATAGCTTTCCTAGGTTCTTAATCATTCTATTTTATGATGAATTATTCAATTTTCAACAATTTCTTTTCAATGTTTGTTAAATTTAAAGTTAAATTCGAAACGACCGTTTGGGGTTATCCCGCTCACATGAGCGCCATTACCCCGTAGTGACTTCTTTTTGATTGTTATAGACATGCCCAGAAATCGCCAAAGAACAACCGCCAAAGCGGCTTTGAACGAAGCAAACCTTAAATCCGCTAAAACTGCCATTGATAATGGGATGTCCAAGAGACAAGCCGCAAAACCATATAACATCCCATTGACTTCTTTAAGGGATCGACTAAAAAACGAAAATATAAGCAACCCAAGATTAGGTCGTAGGCCCATTTTCACCCCTCAACAAGAACATGAAATTGCTGAACAAGTTAAGCTGCTGGGTTCGCTATATTATGGACTCAGTGTCACAGACTTGCATATAGTGGTTTATAAATATGATGTGCTCAATAATATAAGAAACAATTACGATGAAAACAGCAAAACCGCTGGAGTAGATTGGGTACACACATGCGACGCAGCCCATCAGTTTATGTACGCAAAGCTGAAGCAACGAGCTTGAATAGGGTTTCTGCTTTCAACAAGGAAGAAATAACAAACTTCTATGACAAACTTGAAGACCTAATGGAAAAGGGTAAGTTCCTTCCAAACACACCACAGTGACTGACCCAGGAAAAGTGCTAATTATGCTAATTATAATATGGATCTTACTTGTTATATTGCAAAGAAACAGGTTTGGGCGTTATTACCCCTTCGCCTAAGCGGCATTACCCAATGACAGGGGCAATGACACTCAAACCTTGTAACGAAGTTAAATTTCCGGTTATTTTTCTTAAAAATTTAAGTTTTAACTTCTGTTATTTACCTGAAAAAATGTTCAGCTAGGCAACGCTGTGAAACATTTGGTCTACTTTGGTTAAAAGTAGTGTATCATTGATTTTGGGAAACAAAAAAATAAATATTCTGGGTGACGATAATTGATTTCAAATCTACGTAGGAGTTTGGCATTTTTGAATTATATTCGCGCATACTATCAAAAGTAGGGATAGGACATAGGTAAAAGGATTTTTGAAAAATCTAAAGAGGCTTGAAAACCGACCGTGATAGTGTTCAGTCGTTTTTTGAAAACAAGTCTTGCTGCCACTCCGTTTAATAAAAAAAACGCCGTTTGTTATATTTTGTGAAGGTGAGCATTTTGTATGAATTTAAAACTCAATTGGTTTTGTTTGAAAAATAAATATAGTTTTCTGCTGATATACCGTTATCAGCCGCAAATGATTATAATTCTTATTTCCAATTTAATTTTGTAAGCTTAAGTTTGAATAAAGTTTCAAACTTGTCTTTTGATAAATTTTAAAATTATTGCTGGTCTTCTCCGAGATAACTCTGATATTTGCAATTGGTAATTTTTTTTTAGTGCGAAACATTATTAGACCCTTTCCACAGCATTCCCGTAAACTCTTGTTGTTCTGAGTTACTCTCAAACATTCGTAGACGTTCTCGTGTGTTTGAGTGTACCTAGTGACACCTCTGGAGAATATCAGGTGATCGCTGACGATCAGGTTTGTATGATATTACCCGAGAAATTCCCGTTTCTGCCTTCATCCCGTTGAGTGAAATACCGTTTACGATAATAGGTACTATAGATTAATTTCCTTAGTCAAACTCTTGTTGTTCTGAGTTACTCTCAAACATTCGTAGACGTTCTGGTGTGTTTGAGTGTACCTAGTAACACCTCTGGAGAGTATCAGGTGATCTCTGTCGATCAGGTTTGTCTGATATTCCCCTAGGAATCCCGTTAAATCATTTTTCACTTGAAAGTTAATATAGTACGTTCAGTTCAGTAGTAAAGAAAAAAAACAAATTTTGAAAAATACCGAAACTGATTAGGAAAACTTTTTTTTTACTCTTAAGAGCCAATTCTAGAATAGAAAACCGAACCCGGTGGAAGGACCACTGATTTACCCCTTTGTACTAATTACCCGGCTTAGTTAGTTATTTATTTTATTTGGGATTACTTTGATTGCCAGGTTATATGCATTAGCTTTAGTTATATTGCATCAGCTCGCTTAATAAATGCTACCGGTTACACCCGCTTGCTAGCCACAATTAATGAACACTGCATGAACTTTTATTTTCTCTGTATTGCATTAAAAGGTATTACGTGAGATTACATTTTTATATATTTTTTTTTATTTATCTCGCATAACTTCATTTAGTAAAGCACGGCTGTAATTATACTTAGATAAATATTATGTTTCTTTAAATTGTTTATTGTGACTCAATAAACTGTAATAACATTTGGCGACTGTTATTTCTTTATTTTTTTATCGGTTTCCTGCACTTCAGTAGGATTGTAGACTTAGCCATAAGTAGTTGCATGATCCTGAAGAAATACCATACCTAGGTAGAGAGAATATTTTAAATTGTATATTTCTCTTTTCGCATTTTGTTGTTAAATTGTATATCTCTTTTCGCATTTTGTTGTTAAACTGTCTCATTTCTAACCAATATAAACTCACTTAGGGTCCGTGTAAAGGTAGGTTGAAACTTATTTTTCTTTAAATTTAAACACGACCCCTGGAATTTTTCCGTAACCTCCATCTGAGGCTATCCGGAACGAAAAGAGTCTGGAATATATAAACTTAAATGTCCAGAATGTAATGCTGTCTATATTGGTCAAACAATTCGAAATTTTGAAATTAGATACAATGAACACTCACGAGCATACAGATTAAAACAGCCAGATAAATCACATTACGCAAAACATCTACTTGACACCAAACATTCATTAAAACACATAACACAGAATTAGAAGTACTGCATATTTGTGATAAGAAACAAGAACTAGATTTCCTTGAAGAACTAGAAATAATAAGATACTTAAGAGACGCACAATATGAAGTTGTCAATGAACAGATAAGTCTAGGGAGCTCTCCACTATTAAATTGTGTTCTTAAGTAACAATTGTAAAGATCAGCAGATATAGTTTTCCTTGGTTTCCTATATCATTGCACAGTTATACTGATCTTAAATGGGAAAAAGATATCCAGGATATCCCCATAGGGCTAATAATACCTAAGCTTTGATATTTGTAAAATCATATCTTCTTCTTTTTTCTATTCATATATATTAAGTTAATCACAAGATAGGTCACTTACTATTTGGTCTAGCCAAAATAGTAAACATCAAGTAGGCATCACATAAAATGTAACTTCTGTCATTCTGACGATGATATGTCAATATCGAAATAAATATCAATATCTTAGAGTTTTCATAATATTTTCATTAAATAGTGGAATTAATTAGAAACACTTAGTTTCATTTGAAAAAGTATCATGAGTAGATTCCACAAAGTAAGGGTCCAAACAGTAAATTCAATGAACACTACCTACTTACTGAATTTAAATTCGTTCAAAAACTAAAAATGCGAAAACTAGAAACAAGCTTGTCAAGCAGATCGTACTAAAAGAAATTATTTTCAATTAGTAGCTATATTTTTAAAACTTGAGTTAGTATAAATATATATAACAAACAAAGCACCCCACTTTTTTGTAATGGATTGAAAATTTATCTTTTTTGGTTTACTGCATTTAAATAGCAGAGAGTGCATAATTAGATATATTATAAGCCTAATCTGTAGAATCAGTGGCGTACATTTTTTGTTTAAAATTACTGAGAGATTCTAGAACACTAAAAAAAGTTATTTTTCAGAAAATTGTTTTTAGAAATATCTGATCCGAGCCTTTACATTTATCTCTTCTTTTTCAAAACTGAATGTTCGAGAATTATTATTGTGTTCTACGATCGAGAAAGATTTATTTTGATTTTTCTTGTGCTATGAAACCTAGATAGGGTAAGCAGGGGGAATGTCGTTCACTTAAGGAAAACACACTATATTTTTTAAATTATTTGTTTTATTCTAAAATTTAGAACAGTAACATAAACTTCAACTATTAAAAATAATCAACTTTTTAATAGAAATCGTATTTATCTTAGAATTATTAGCAGTAGCGTTGCAGTAGTAAACATTAGAAAAAAAAGGTTGTAACGTGTTTTCCTCCTCGTGCGTTGTTGCTCGCGGCACGTCACACCTGACACCCTCAATGCTTGTGCTCAGGCGCCAGATTTTTTACGTGGTTTACTCCACGGCCCCTTGACCCGTAGCGTCAAGAGTTCCGGATAGCCTCAGATGGAGGTTACGGAAAAATTCCAGGGGTCGTGTTTAAATTTAAAGAAAAATAAGTTTCAACCTACCTTTAAACGGACCCTAAACGAGTTTGTATTGGATTTATTCATTCAACGGTATTGGTTAGAAGTGAGACAGTTTAACAATGTTAAGTGTAAAAACAAAAATACCCCCATTAAAAAAGTCTTGAATATATAAACTTAAATGTCCAGAATGTAATGCTGTCTATATTGGTCAAACAATTCGAAATTTTGAAATTAGATACAATGAACACTCACGAGCATACAGATTAAAACAGTCAGATAAATCACATTACGCAAAACATTCATTAACACATAACACAGAATTAGAAGTTCTGCATATTTGTGATAAGAAACAAGAACTAGATTTCCTTGAAGAACTAGAAATGAGAAGACACTTAAGAGACCCACAATATGAAGTTGTCAATGAACAGATAAATCTAGGGAGCTCTCCACTATTAAATTGTCTTCTTAAGTAACAATAATTGTAAGGATCAGCAGATATAGTTTTCCTATATCATTGTATTACAGTTATACTGATCTTAAATGGGAAAAAGATATCCAGGATATCCCCATAGGGCTAATAATACCATACTTTAATATTTGTAAAATCATATCTTATTCTTTTTTCTATTCCTATATATTAAGTCAATCACAAGATAGGTCACTTACTATTTGGTCTAGCCAAAATATTAAACATCAAGTAGGCATCCTATAAAATGTAACTTCTGTCATTCTGACGATGATATATCAATATCGAAATAATTTTATCAATATCTCAGAGTTTTCATAATATTTTCATTAAATAGTGGAATTAATTAGAAACACTTAGTTTCATTTAAAAAAGTAATAGGTAGTATTCATACTAAAAAAATCTTATCGGTCGGTAGCAGAAATTGAGCCTTCGAAATTTGCTGAGTGTTTTATATTATAAGTATGAAGTAAAGAACGAAGAGTTTAGAGAATACAATATATTAATTGGCATTTATGCTGGTCAGAATATTGGATCAAACTTATTGTTTTGTATAGCAGCAGTCAAAAACGAGAAATTGCTATATTTACTGGAAACTGTATATCTATAGGTTGAAATAAGATTCTATATATTTTTTGATGTGCATATTGAACAAATAACAAAACTGAAGGACCAACTAATATTTCATTATCAGGAATTAAACATACATGGATATTTTTTCTTCAAAAAATGCCTCGGTAGCAAACAATACTAGACTGCAGACAGTTTAATTTTGTCTAATTCGTTAGTTGAAATATCTATTAGAACTTTGGTTTCATGGCATTGTCACTAAAAAACTACACCTTTTTTCATTGATAGACCAGTCACTATTGATTTGAATTAATCAACCTTGCCATGAAAAAATAGATCTTGCCTTATCTTTGTTTGGAAAGGGATTGTATTGCAAGCGGGTTCTGAACTCTGCAGCTGCCGAAGGAATAGGAATTTGAATGTAGTACATGTGTGCTTAGTTGAAATTGAAAATTCAATTTAATTAATTTTTACTACAAAGCTGTTGGATTGATGCGCCCTAAAAGAATATTTCCTGTATCTGTCAATAGTTTTTTAATACCAGTTATTAAGATATCGTTATCTGTTGTTCATTGTTATGCATTTACATAATTTAAAAATATTAGAATGAAGATACAACTCTCAACATAAATGCTAATTTACAGAAATATTAAATTGGCAGCTTTTTACAATTTCCTCGCCTCTGCGTTTCTCACTCCTTATAGTCGCATGACACACACTTAATTGTTAAGCAATCTTGTAACCATCCACGTGAATATTTCTAACTTTTATTATCAGTAAATATCAATTTTTGAAAGTCACATATTTCAAACATCACCTAACAGTTATATGAAACAATTTCTTATGAATAAACTTACCATCAAATGGGTGATTCTCTCAATAATCCAACTTTTTATAACTGCCTAGGTACTAGGTATTATATCACAAATACTATACATGTACAGCGGTAAAGGTAAACTAAGATTTAAAACACAGAATTGTATAAAGGTGAAAGGTAAAAGATCTCTGACACATCTTCAATGATACTAAAAAGAATCGCGATGTTCATAATGTAGGTTTATTTACTTTCAATTCACTATACAAAATACTTGTTGCGTTCAGTAAAAATTCAAGCGAAAGTAGGAGTAGAGTTTTGAGTTTCGTCATAGTTTTCGTTTTGAGGGTCGTCGTATAGTAAATCATTAGGATTATGATCTACGTCTTCGACATTGAATAATTCTTCAACAGCTACTTTAGGGAGTCCCGTTTGTTTGAAAAAATTTTGTGGGGGTCTATAAGTATTTGCGGTAGAGGTAATCATTGGGGTTGGCCTGTAATTGCTCGTGGAAGGTTGTGGATGACGATTGAAGTTTTTATTGTTAGGGGATTGGATTTGTCTATTAATTGATTGATTATTCGGCCTTTGGTAGTTATTTTTATATTGGGGCTTTGATATTTATTAATTTGAATCTTTTGAACCACCGTTATAGGTTGGGACAAGATTGTTTGCCATAGATAATTCAATTGGATTAATTTGAGTAAACATTTCGGTAGCAGTGTTCAAATTATGTTCCGTAGATCTATCACGACTGTTTGACATATATTTATCAAAAAAATCGATATTTAAATAGTATTGGAATTTGGTAATATAACTATTTTCCAATTTATTAATTTAAATTAAAAGTTTTTTATTCATAATATAAAATTAATTCAATAATTGTAGATCGGTTGAGAGAAATTTTTTTTTATGTCAGTTATAAAATATTAGCAAATAAATCGAAATAAAGGAAAATACTTACTGGAGGATACACTGGAGGATCATCTGTGAGGATTCTGGACAACCGTATTTTTCACACATGGTCAGGTGGGAGTCAACTTCTTCACTTGCACTGTTTCTTGCTTCACCGGAGTTTTTTAAATGTTCGGATACCGTTTAAATTTCTTGATAGAAAATGTAGATGTTTACCGCACTAAAGGGGTGTTTTTCTACAAACAGTATCCTGTTTTTAAAAATTTTATTTAAACTTAGATGACAAAGAAGTATTTGGTACAAAGATAGAATGTGGACTGAATAAAAATCATAGAACTATAAAACAATAGAAATAGAAAAATGCTGAATACCTATAATAAATCATAAGATTCGTGTTAACAGGATGTTATACAAGTGTTGAAATGTTTTTGCTGATTTTGACAAATGTAATAATAACAATAATCTAGTAAGCTTCCGTGAGAAACGTCTAGTAAGCAATAATACAGTTATATGTCCATATGACTCACGTGTTTTATGAACAATTGGCTTTAATTTAACACTAACATATCCTCAGTACAAGTGCTTCCTTGTATCAATATATTGTTGCGAGGTCACCAACTCAAAGCCGGCCCTGTCTCTCGACTATAAATTTTGGCGAATGAGCTCTTCGAGAACATTTCAGAAATACGCTTTGTTTAAGCGTGGTAGACAAAAAGCCGAAGAAGATTAGATGCTGGAATTTTGGTGAGCTAGGGCATGCACGCAATTCGTGTAAGCGCCCTAGGACTCCAGCAAACCAAGAACCACAGTCCCAGGAAAACTAGAACGGGTCGGCTCCGAAGGGGCTGCACCGACCAAGGATCATTCCAAAGACCCTCTCATACTGATAGCCTCTCTCAGATGCCGTAACGACAGTTTATAAGTGGATGGCGAAGTGAATGGCAATAAATATACTCTGCTGGTAGACACTGGAGCAACTAGAACCATTATACAGCAACTAGTACCATTATACATCGTAGTATTGGGGAAGACATTTGAGGAACACCTGAAGAATTTGGAAGACGTATTCAAACGACTTCAAGCTGCCCAGCTCATGTTGAACACGATGAAATGTCAGTTATTCCAAAACCGAGTTAACTAACTGGACCATACAAGGATCATTCCAAAGACCCTCTCATACTGATAGCCTCTCTGAGATGCCGTAACGACAGTTTATAAGTGGATGGCGAAGTGAATGGCGAAGTGAATGGCAATAAATATACTCTGCTGGTAGACATTGGAGCAACTAGAACCATTATACAGCAACTAGAACCATTATACATCGTAGTATTGGGGAAGATATTTGAGGAACATCTGAAGAATTTGGAAGACGTATTCAAACTTCAAGCTGTCCAGCTCATGTTGAACACGATGAAATGTCAGTTATTCCAAAACCGAGTCAACAAACTGGGTCATATTGTGAGCAATAAAGGAGTGGCGGTGGATCCAGAGAAAATTGCTTCCATCAAGCAATGGCCGCAACCTACCGACAAACATCGAGTTAGGAGCTTTCTTGGACTTTGCAGATACTATCATACTTCATAAGGAAGTTTGGGGATATTGCCAAGCCACTAACTCGACTCACCGAAGAAACCACAACTTTTCGTTGGGATGAAGACTGTCAAACTGCTTTTAAAACCCCGAAGAGACGATTAACCACGGCGCCGATACTGGGATATCCGTTACCAGAGGGAGACTTCATTCTTGACACTGATGCAAGCAACGTGGGGATTGGAGGAGTGCTCTCACAGATCCAAGGAGGACAGGAAAGAGTGCTGGGATATTTCAGTGAAGTCCTCTCCAAACCAGAACGAAACTTTTGCATCACGAGAAGAGAACTTTAGGCGGTAGTGAAGTCTGTGGAACACTTTTACCAGTATCTCTATGGAAGGTATTTCTTAATACGGTCTGATCATGCAGCACTCAAGTGGTTGATGCAGTTCAAGAATCCCGAGGGCCAGATCGCTAGATTGATTGAACGACTTCAAGAGTACGATTTCAACATCGAACATCGGGCTGGTGTGAGCCACCGAAATGCCGACTCTTTGTCTAGACGGCCGTGCCCAGCAGACTGTACCCACTGCAACAAGCAGAATCTAAGGAAGCTGCAGTTTCAAGAACTACAGTTGTCAACTAAGAATGGTCACCCACCAGGATCAGAGAGAGAGAGAAGGAAGAAAAACGGCTACCCACCTGGCAAGAAGTGTCAAGATCTCCACCGACACTCAAGGCATATTGGGCTCAGTGGGACTCCCTTATCCTGAAAGAAGGCCTATTGAAACGAATCCTTGAAAACGATGATGGTTCCGAAAATAGAAGTCAGTTGGTAATCCCTAGAACAAAAGTAGCCGAGGTATTGAGAAAGTTACACGACAGTCCATCAGAAGGGAGTGAATAAAACCTTTCAGCGAGTCTGTGCAAGGTTTTATTGGATCAACAGCTCCAACGATGTGAAGGACTGGTGTAAGAAGTGTACGACTTGTGCTACGAGTAATAGACCACATCGCAAGAGAAAGGCACCCTTGAAGCAGTATAATGTTGGAAGCCTATTCGAAAGGATTGCTTTAGACATCGCTGGACCATTTCCGACGACAGAAAATGGTGATAAATACATCCTGGTTGTGATGGATTATGTCACAAAGTGGGTAGTTTACGCGATCCCGAATCAAGAGGCCACAACTGTCGTGGATCTTTTGGTTAAGGAATTCATCTGCCGATATGGAGTGCCCTTGGAAGTTTACAGCGATCAAAGAAGAAATTTCGAAAGCCAGGTATTCCAGGAAATTTGTGACAAGCTGAGAATGAAGAAGACCAGGACAATGGCGTTGCATCCACAGTCAGATGGAATGGTCGAGGGAATGAACAGGACCATTAGAAAATACCTGTCCAAAGTAGCTTCCAGCTAACTAACTAATGTCAATTGTCCCGCCTTTTATATGTTTCACCTGTTCCTTGACTTTTCGATGACATTCCAAACTTTTCGATGACAGTTCTAGATGATTCTAGATGTGTTTTCTTCTTTTTCTTCATGGACCTCTATATATCCTCAGTGCAGGTCAGGCATAACATTGCTCCCCCTTTTCTAGTTATTCGTCCCAAATAATCTGACTGCTGGGGTCTGGTTGAAGCCAACAGGGTGGATCAGACCCGCGGAAAGGGGCTATCCTCTCGACATGGATCACCTTGGGCTTACTCCTCGCTGACATTTAGATGCGGTAGACTAGGACTTTGATTTTCTTGAGAATGGTGTAGGGGCCTTCCCAGTTTCGTTGCATTTTTTGGCACAAACCTTTTCTGCGCTTGGAATTGAACAGAGCCATACGGGGTCACCCCTCGAGAAACTTTTGTTTGTAGTATTCACGTCAAGTCTAGCCTTCACCCTATCGTTGCAGAGCTTCAAACGTCCACGAGCAAAATTGTAAACCCTTTCCAATTTTTCTTTCAAGCTTTCTATGTATAGGAGGTGTACGTTCTCCAGTTTCTTCATAAGGGGGAAGTCTTCCGAAAACAAGATCATAGGAAGCTTCATTTCTCTGCCAGTGACTAGCATAGATGGACTATAACCGGTTGATTCGTGTTCAGAACTTCTATCAGAAATAGAGGAACTAAAGTGTCACAGTCTTTTTGGTTTTCAGAGACAAACATTGAAAGATATTGGCAAATAGTTCTATGATGTCTTTCTACCATTAAATCGGACTGTGGGCGGAGAGGCGTAGTGCGTGTTTTCTTAATGTCTAATGACTTCATCAACTCCTGCCATAATTCGGATTCAAAATTTCGTCCTTGATCAGAATGCAATTCCAGAGGGACTCCGTGTCTCGCAATAACGTTGGTTACAAAAGCCTCTGCTACTGTCGTCGCTTCTTGATTAGGAATAGGTACTTTTTCGGGCCATTTGGAAAAATAATCCATTACAACTATCAGGTATTTGTTTCCTTTTTCTGTCAGGGAAAGTGGGCCTAGAATATCAATTGCAAGTCTTTCAAAAGACTCTCCAGAAAGATACTGTGCCATTTTTCCTCGGCTTCTTGTGTTAGGACCTTTCCTACTATTGCACAGATCACATTTCTTGCACAATCTTCCACGTCCCTTCGACAGTTGACCCAACAATATCTTTCTCGAATCCTTTGCCGACGTCGTACGCTCAATTATCAGCACATTTCGGTTAGTAAGGTACAATACAATATCTCTGACAATATAAAGTGAAGCCTATAGTCGGGTATCGCGGCGGTGCTGATCCCGTGTCGAAGCGTTAGGTGAGCCCATACACAACCGTCGAGTTGACCACTCGACGGTGCTGTGACGATGCTTGTCAGGTGCTGTGCTGTTAAGTGAGTTTCGACCTTTAGTCTTCGATAGTCTACTCAAAAGCGAGTGGATCCATATTTCTTAGTTACCAGGACCACGGGTGAACACCAAGGACCAGAAGCTTCTTCAATAATAATTGCATTCATCATGTCTTCTATCATATTTTCTACTTCTTTTCGTTCTTTTAGTACCAAAGTGTCCTCCCGAGTGGCTATTATAAAGTTCTTCAAACACACTTCTGATGTTTGGTCTTGGCAGTATGAATTGGTGAACCATACGTACTCAATCGGGGCGTTCCCATCTTCGATGCAATAGGCCATCATGAAGATTCAGTGAATCCCACTGAGCCCAGTACTCTTTCAAGCTTCCACTATATCTGGCTACCTTTTGCCAGGTAGGTCTGACTCCATTTTCAATCCATTCTCTTATAACTTTCAAGTCATTGTCTTTCTTTTGACTTTTTCTAATGATTTCAAGGGGATTCTGTTTATCATCACTTTCTGGTTTGATTGTGGTTATCTGTAGACTAACTTCTTCCACTGGATTCTCGTTTTCTTCAAGCCTTTCACAGTACCGGCATTGTCGTTCTAAGCAGGGTCGCCTGGAAAGTATATCGGCATTGATAATGAGACGTCCCTTTCGGTGCACTATTACAAAGTTATATTGCTGTATTCTCTCTATCCACCCAGCAACTTAACCTTCATACTTCTTAAAATTCATTAACCACTGCAAAGCGCTATGGTCACCTCTTATAACAAAACTTCTACTATAAAGAAAAGTATGGAAGTGTTCAAGGGCGTTGATAATAGCCAAAAGTTCTTTTCTGGGAACGCAATAATTTTTCCCAGCCTTTCCCATGGTTTTACTAAAGTATGCAATCACTTTTTCTTCGCCTTCTTGTTCTTATGATAGCACGGCGCCTATGCCGTGTTGGGATGCATCCCAATCCAAAATAAATGTTTCCCTCTCCCGTAGAAAGGCTAAAATCGGTGCTGTGGTTAATAGTTCCTTCAACTCTACGAAAGCATTTTGACAATCCGGCGTCCAGTCAAATTCAATGCTGTTCTCAGTAAGTCGATGAAGAGGTTTAGCAATTCGACCAAAGTCCTTGGTAAATTTTCGGTAATATGAACAAATTCCAAGAAAACTCCTTATTTCCTTTTTGTCCCTTGGTTTAGGGCAGTCTTTGATAGCTATAATTTTCCCCGGATCGGTTTTAATTCCTTCTGCGGAAACGATATGTCCCAGATAATATGCCTCCGTTTGGAATCGTGAACACTCCTTGGATTCAGTTTTAAATTGGCATTCCTTAACCTGTCAAAAACTTCTTTAACATTTTTCAAATGCTCATCAAACGTTTTCAACATGATCATTTTCAGGTTAATCCGCTTGAAACCATCTCCATCAGTCGTTCAAATGTAGCCGGAGCATTACAGAGTCCGAATAGAAGAACCTGGAACTGGTAGAGACCGCTGCCAGTAGAAAAAGCTGTTTTGTCACGTTTTTGCCAGTGTCCATTCTTCAAGTCTAGGGTGGAGAACCACTTCGCACCTGATAGAGTATCTGGTGTATCGTCCATTCTTGGCAGTGGCTAGCTATCTTTTTGTGCATCCTGATTTAAGGTCGACACTCACTTATCAGCACCTCATAGGAACAGCGACTGATCATCACCAGCAGATTTTATTTCTTATGTGTATTTAAATGTAAGCGCGCCTATCTAACAACATCAGCTCAGCACCGTCAAGGCACGTCAACGCCTCAACCACAACACATTTCTCAGAGAGAATATTTTGCGGACGGTGTGCTTGTGGTGTGCTGATCCTTTGCCGACGTCGTACGCTCACTTATCAGCACATTTCGGTTAGTACAGTACAATACAATATCTCTGACAATATAAAGTGAAGCCTATAGTCGGGTATCGCGGCGGTGCTGATCCCGTGTCGATGCGTTAGGTGAGCCCATACACAACCGTCGAGTTGACCACTCGACGGTGCTGTGACGATGCTTGTCAGGTGCTGTGCTGTTAAGTGAGTTTCGGCCTTTAGTTTTCGATAGTCTACTCAAAAGCGAGTGGATCCATATTTCTTAGTTACCAGGACCACGGGTGAACACCAAGGACCAGAAGCTTCTTCAATAATATTTGCATTCATCATGTCTTCTATCATATTTTCTACTTCTTTTCGTTTAGCAAATGGTAATCTCCTTGGCATTTGACGAATTTGTCTTGCATCTCCTCCATGTGCGTCCTGTAGATTTTCCCGTCTCAAAAATGTCGCAGTTGTCATTGATAAAGTTGTTAATTTTTCTCAATTCTTCAGTTGTTAGGTGGTCATCATGTTTAATTAGTTGTTTTATGAGGCAGGCGTCAACTGTGTTCCTTGTGGTGGTCTTGTATTTGGACCTACTTTCGCACTTGATTATGCTTTTCACCGGTGTGCAAAGTCCTATATTTTGTTCTTTTTTCAGTTTGAAAGGTTTCTTCGATAAATTAGCAGCTCTAACAGGAATTGGTTGATCTACATTGCTATACTTTTTTCTTTCTTCAATTTGAAAGGTTTCTTCGATAAATTAGCAGCTCTAACAGAAATTGGTTGATCTATATTGACGAGACATCGAGCTACCAGAATTCCTTAATTCATTAGTTCCTCACTTTCCACCATGCCCAAATGTAGATCTTTTGGATTTTGGCTAATTCTCGCGAAGACGATTCCTTCAGAAATTTCGGGAGCTTCTGTATCTTTGTCCACTATAACCTTTATCTGAGAAGTCTCTTCTTCCGAATTTAGTATTATCTCTTCATTTCCAATTACTAGAATTACTAGAATTTTGAAGATCTATGATAAATTTATTTTCCATAATATCCATACCAAGGATGCATTGATCTTTAAAATCGACTACCAGAAATAAATGTTTTATCAGAGTATTCCCAATCTTTATAGTTGCTGTTAATTCTCCTAGAACAGGAACAGTGTGTCCTGCAACTGTTTCAAGAACTAAACTCCTTTCAGTAGGTGGTAGTTTCCGATTCAGAATCCCTGTTCGAATGAAAGACTTGGTGGCACCGGCATCAATGACGAAAGTGTAATTTTGATTGTCAACATGCCCTGTGACTAGTAAGTTTCGTTCATTTCCATTCAAAATATAAGTGCGGATTTTGGGGCTCCCAGTTGATGCCCGCTCGGTAGTGTCAACTTTTATTCGTTTCCTTGAAGAAAGCCGGCTAGGTGTGGGGACTTTGTGAGGGGCTCTGGGATGGCGAGCTAGGTGACCTTCTGACTTCATTTCTTGACTCCCTATTCGTTGAACAGGCTCTGCTTTTGCAAGTCCTCTGAATGTGTCCGATTCTTCCGCAGTTGAAGCATCTCCTACTTTCATTTTGGGTATTTCGTCGCATAGTTTGGAGTATATCCAAGATTTGTGAGAGAGTAGATTGTGGGTGGCTAGGGGAAGTTATCTCTACGTGTTCTTGAAATCTTATTTCTCTCAATTTAGGTCGGACAGATTGTTATATGCTTTTTGATGCCTCATATTCCTGAGCTGCAATCAGAGTTTCATTTAACGTTTCGTGGTGTTGTAGCCGGAGAGCTTGTTGCATTTCCACATCTTGTAATCCATCAACGAATGCCTGTGTGCCAATTTGCTCTAGGAAATCTTTAGGTGCCTGAGGATAGGCAGGATGCAACAATATTTTTATATCGGCCTCAAATTCCTGTAGGCTTTCATTTAAGTTTTGATTACAGACTTTTAGATGAATCTGGAATAATTGATCCAAGTGCCATTGGCCATTCCTTGTCTCTAAAGCCTGTACGAGGGACGCATAATTGCTGCCTGCTTATGAAGCGACACTATCAAAGAAGCAGCCATCTATGTCTCAGTCCAACCATTGGCTTTGGCCGCAGCTTCAAATTGGAGTCGATATGTTTCCCATGGCGTTTGGCCATCGAATGTGGGTGAGTTCAGGATCTTGCTTGAGTGGTTTTGAGAAACTGTAATTTGAATGGGGCCAGGTTCGGTTATAGAAGAGGACAAGGTCGTGCCTTCAATTTCAATATTAGTTACTGAAGCTTGGGTACGAATTCTTCTTTCTAAATTAATTATTTCATTTCTTAGTTGCTTTTCTAGATCTGATCTTATTTTTTGTTGTTGATTTTCTTGTTGTTTTTCTAAATCAGATCCTAAATTTTCTTGTTGTTCTAAATTGTCTACTCTATTATTAATCTGTCCTACCTCTAGCTGTTTCCTGAATTTGTGTTAGGCCATTCATAATT
The DNA here is from genome assembly GCA_947563755.1 of Lochmaea crataegi. Taxonomy (NCBI): domain Eukaryota; kingdom Metazoa; phylum Arthropoda; class Insecta; order Coleoptera; family Chrysomelidae; genus Lochmaea; species Lochmaea crataegi. The sequence goes on along the minus strand of OX387425.1, from coordinate 45,431,274 downwards.
TCCACAATTGCTTGTCTACACCTCTCCTCCTTCCCCTCTTCTTCCTCCTTTCAACGTCCCTCTTTTTCCTCCTTTTCCTCCTTTCTTCGTCTTTCTTTCTCTTCTTCCATCATTAAAAACTATGCTGGAAGTATCCATGCCTCTGTCGTACACGGTGGTTCTAGTATTTACCATAAGCAGATACAAATATTTCTTATACCCACCGCTGTCACCAATGTTACTTCGTATATCATATAATTATTATATGTTTTGTATTAAGTATTAGTATAGTATAGTCAGTATTTTAATTTTTTTTTCATATTTTGTTGTGAATTTTTATTTTTATATTTTTTCATCTATTTTTTAATCATGTCGCTCTGTCCATAAAATTGTAAAATTTTTCATAACAATAAAGCTTCTCTCTCTCTCTTTTTCTTACTCCTTTTACTATCTCAAACTTTCTTTATTTATTCGACTTTAACTTTAACTTTCACAATCCTTACTATCAGAACACAGAACTCCAATTTTCAAAATTTCAAATCTAAACTAATGTCAATTGTCCCGCCTTTTATACTTTTCGCCTGTTCCAGACAGTTCTCGACTTTTCGATGACACTCCTAGATGATTCTGGATGTGTCTTCTTCTTTTTCTTCGTTTCTACATATCCTTAGTACAGGTCCAACGTAACAATATTATCAACCTTTGTACAAAAGTTAAACGCGAGACATCGATGTATGGGATTACAGTAATAAAAAGAAAGTTATTTACTTAATACCAGTTACCTGTAAATAATTGTCATATTTTAGTAAAGCGTGATCTATAGACGTAAAAAAATGATAGTTCAATACTGTTATAATGCTTTACAAAATTAGAAAAATAAATTTCCAAAGAACAGACCGTTCACTAAGAAACAACAACTACTTCTCGGGCTATATGCCCCGACAGACATTGAATTACACTTCTAAACTAAACGGGGTTGGTATGTCTTTAAGATAGAACCAACCATTCTGATTTGCGATTTTTTTTTCTGGCCGAGATGGGAAACTCATGTTCGAATGGGTCCAGAACCCAAACAGTGTTGGACTCATCCCCAAGGAGATGCCTACCAACCAAACCCACCTCAAACTCGCCGTTACCCCCGCCTCGGAATCACTACCCTGGCATACTTCAAGACGGGCGGTGGTCCCTCGCACACTCTCCGCTCACACCCTCGACTTCTCCCTAACTTTCACTCCCACCTCTCATGCCATATCGAGTCGTTCTCTCCCCCTGACCATGCTCTCTACTACGCCACTTACCTCCATCCATTCCTCCTCCTCCCTCAACATTATCTCCACCATATTCTCCCAATACACCGCCTCCCCTAGTTTCCTCTCCAACTTCTTCAGCACTTCCTCGTTCCTCCAGCATCTAAACACATGCCTCACATCATCCTCCACTCCACACCTCTAGCACACTACAGTCTCTCTTTTTCCAATCTTGTGGAGGTACCCTACTCTCGACCCATGTCCAGTGAACACCTGTGTCAAGAAATAGTTCACTCCCCGAATTTCCGATCCATCCAATCTCACCTATTCCCAATCGCTCCTTTTAGCGCACCCTCATACTCCTCCCACCTCTATGGTCGCACCCCTCCAGCGTTTATTTCTGGCTCCAGCCATCACGTCCAATGGGTAGGTCCTTGCCAGCACCGCTGCTGCCAGTCCACCCACTGTCCTGTACCCCTGCACAACCCTCAGCAATATACCTCTCTGCACCCGTAGGAGTGGCCTAACCCTCGCATTCACTCCCGTTCTTTCACCCCACACCTCCGCACCGTACATCATACTCTGCTCTACCGTCCTACCAATGATCCTCCTCTTCCACTCTCCCGGCCCCTTCACATTACACATCAATCTCCCCAGCCATGCTGCCCTCACTTTCCCCTTCTCTGCCGCCTTCAACATGTGTGTTCGGAAGGATAACTGACTATCCAACCACACCCCTAGGTATTTCACACACCCCTCCATACGAATTCTCCTTCCCTTCACCATCACCCCCTTTTCCCTCGTCTTGCTCCGTTTCTTCACTAGCAACTCCACCGTCTTATCTTCCGCCACTTCTATCTTCTCCACAATCTTCCTACACATTATCTCCGCCTTTCTTTCTATCTTCGCCTCTCCTTTTGCCGTACATACCAGACACACATCGTCCGCATACACCGTAATCTCACATCCCTCTTCACATACTATCCCACAAACCTCAACAAACACACACTTCCATAGTCTGATTTGCGATTAGAAAAAATAACATCACTTGTAGACAGGTTTCGGCGTATTTGCGCCTCATCAGTACAAGGTAGATGCTATTCGTCCAGAAGCTCTGAGAGCATAATCCTGGACTGGAGACTACGTTGATACCACACCAATACATTAACCTCAGTAAAGGAAATGCTGAGAGTGCGATATCAGCGACATCTCGTAGTTGTTGCTTCTTAGTGAACGGTCTGTTCTTTTTAAATTTATTTTTCTAATTTTGTAAAGCGTTATAATAATAATCCTCCAGCACCCTCCAACTACTCACTCTTTCCCCCAGCCATTCATCATATATGCTGTTATATCAATGAATGATGAACCCCCGTCCCCCCTCATGAAGGTGGGCAGCAGTCCATCATTTAGCACCGCCAGCCCGTTGGATGTCAACACTTCCTCCAGGATCTTCCCCCCCCCTATGCAGTATTCTTAGCATTGAAGTCCCCTGTCACCATTCTCCTAATTATCCTCCTTTTCCCTTTTGATACCCTCAGATCGTCCCCTCCAGTCCTGTCATGCTCCTCTCATATTCTTCCAAGCTGACATTTGGGTTTATATACACACTGTACACCATCATGTCTCCCATTCGCACTACCACCCATCCGTTTCCTTTCCTCTCTTTATCCTCCCTCAGTCCATCTCCCACCACTCTTATTCCTGTCTCTCCTGTATCATCCATAATCCATCTCTGATTTCCCACATATCTAGCATTTACCTCAGATCCACACACCACATCCACTTCCCTCCTAAAAATCACTTCATCCAATATATCATGCGCTATCCTGCATTTCCCTAAATTTATCTGCAGCACCCTCCATCCATCCCCTACATTCCTTCTTCCCGCGCACTGCTCTCCCTTTCCTCCTATTTGACCAGACCCGCTCCCTCTGAGGGGTCCAGAGGGTCCCTCCCATTTTTTCCTTCCTGTTTTCCATCGTCTTCATCTACTCCCTTCCTTCCCCTATTACATTCTATCTCCCCTGGCTTGTGTCCCCTTTCCCTACATACCCTACAAAGGAAGACCTGCCGACAGTCTATGGCCATGTGATCCTCGCTCTTACATAGCCAGCACTTACTCCTCTCCTTGACTCCCTTCACCTTACACCCTGCTACTTTATGCCCCTTTACCCCACATCCAAAGCCTCTGTCATCCTCTCTACCCTCTATAATACTTTCCCTGCTCCACCCCAATCTAATCTCCTTTTTCCCAATAAGGCTACCGCTTTTTCCCATTCCGCCCTCACCACCGCCATTTTCATCCCGTTCAGAGCCCTTACCACTTCAATCACCGATGTCCCTTTCCCAATCAAATTCTCTATTTTCCTCCTCACCTTTTCATCTTCCATCCACGGTTCTATCCCTTGAGTTGCCTGAGGAATTAAAAATTACATCCAACAGTTTCAATAATATAATAAAATTCATAAAATTAGAGAGATATCTAGAATTTGTGGTATATTGGTATCAGTTTGCCCGGCTATAAAATATAGTTACAAAGGCACTTGAAACATGTAAATATATCGCTAATTACCGTACTGAATAAGTCGGAAGAGTTTTTAAAAAGAATTTTATTATTACAACGTTACAATTATAAACTTTACAATTGGAATGACAAAATAAGAATCACCTGAATTACAATGTTCTGCAATTTATATGCTCGGTAATAATTGCTGACAGTGCACCGAGGCTGATGTAATACCACTCCCTTATGGTGTAATATAGGGTGGAGGTCCTACCATAACTCCTCCCTCATTAGAGAAAGACTTCGGGTTCTACAGGAGAAGGCTTTCCTTGGGGCTTAGGGTACTTCTTGAAGGTCTCCTTAAGTTTACAGGTCCACAGTAGGTATGCTGCTGCAGTTAATATTAGAATAATTATAAAGGTCCATTGTATCCAATCAATTGATTTTACATTTTCAATACCTTCTATTGATAATGGATTGGTTGCTGCTAGATTGTTTTGAAGTGTGTGGATGTCTTCTAATGGGATATTTTCAATGGTCAAAGGTTTTTGTTCCAGGATTCTATTGGACTTGAAGTTGTCGATTTCAATGATTGGAAGGATTAATGGTTGGCCAAATCTTGTAGTTTCTTTGTTTCCAAATTTGTAGTTTTGGTACTCGATGCTACAATTCTTGGGAATCTGTATTAAGGAGTTGTCACTAATGGTGAGGAAATTCTCGTCTGGACAGTTGGTTTTTATTTTTAATTTTTCACTTGTGATGACGATCAGATATTCATCATTGATTTTATTGAGTATCTGCGAAGGATGCTTAATAGGCACGTGCACACATGTCGTTTTAATGTCTTGAATAAGTTCTTTAATACAGTCTTTAGTTTTCACGTTTAGTTGCACTTGAGGACAGATATAATTCTTTCCGAGTAGGGTACACGGGTCGTCCATATACTGGTGGATTTCTTCATTCAGAGCCAAAAAAGGTTTTTTGGGTATAATTATTGTGTCACTTTTGGTAGGGATAGGATAAAGGTGGTAGTATTTAAATACATTGGGAAGAATGAGGGGAAATTCTGTGGCAAATATTATATTATCATCAGTGAAATAACAGGTTGCATGAATTACTGAATACCATGAATTAATATCTAGATCTAATATTTCGGTGCTTCTGTAATTATCATTCAATTCCTTTAAAATCTCTTTTAAATTTTGATGTGTCAAAATATCTGGGTGTATTATATGTAACTTGGCAAACGTGATGGCGTTCTCAAGGTTTTCGATAAGTGTTTTAATAGTATTGGCATTTAGGAATATTTGGTCAAGTATACTAGAATACATGGAAAATTTGTAAAAATTCATTTGTGAGATTATCTAAATAAGCCTTATAGTCTGTGATTCGCTTAGTTATTATTTTTTGATTACTACCAATGGAATCTAAAGCTGTTGAATATTTGTTTGTTAATTTTTTGGATATTGAAATTTGTTCGTTTGCTTCCCGTACTATTTTTTGTTGATTATTTTTCAATAAATTTGAAGCAATTTCGATTCTTTCCCCATCTGATGCGTCTAGAGTTCCGAATAAAAATTTGGATATGCTACCGCCTGCATTGATTAGTCCACGTTTTTGTTTTGAAATGTTTAATGATCTAATATTATCGAATTTGTTCAGTAGTTCATCAATTATGTGCATTAAGTGATCGAGTTTTGGTTGTAAATTTAAATTATGCGAAAGTGTTTCCTGATTGATTGACATATTTATATTATGAGACAGTACAACTAATTTTCTAATCTCCTCCTCAAGAACTTTTAAGTCTATATTTTGTAAGAAAATATGTTTACTAGTAACTATGTTTGCAAGGCCAAGTTTAAAGGGAAGTATACCAGGAGAAAGACTTATGTCAACCACTTTGATTTCTTGGGCGCTAACTATCGTCAACATTGCTATTATCTTCCACATTGTTCTGAGTTTCAGCATTCTCTGGATTCTGAAAACAATGAGGTTTTCTTAATTCTTTAATATGTACTTCGGATTTTTTGTGTTTTTTATTCACAATTTCAACCTTATTATTATTCAACAACTTAGTTATAGTGTAGGGTCCTATAAATTTATTATTCTTTTTGTTCCTATAATATGGATTTTTCTTATAAACTATTTGATTGATCTTAAATTCTAAGTTTTTATCGCCAGTTGTATTATGTTTTGTTACTACCTTTTGTTTGTCACTTTCTAAATGTTCATTGACATTTTTGTAAACGTGTTTCAGTTTTTCTCTGTGATTTTCTACATAACTTGAGAATAGTTCTTTATTTTGAAATATTTCGTCAGGATTACGCGAATTAGTGAGTCCAAATACGAGTTCAAATGGTGTGAATCCAGTTGCACTATGTATTGAACTATTATAGGCAAGAACGGCGTAATTAATTAAATCGGTATCATTTGGATATACTTCTTTTAAAATACGTAAGTGCTCGATCAGTGTCGAATGAAATCTTTCTATTATACCGTTGGATTCATGATGCCCTGGTGTCGTGAAATGTACTTTAATTTTGTGTAAATTGAGAAGCTCGCGAACTGTATCGTTTTTAAATTCAGTACCACTGTCTAATATAATTTTTTGTGGGACTCCAAAACTGCAAAAATATTTAGTTAACGCATCGCAAATATTTATGGCTGTTTTGCCAGTGATTGATATTGATTGTGCAAATTTTGAAAATGGGTCAACCACTGTTAAATAGAGATTTTTATTGTAGTGAAAAATATCGGCATGTAAAATCTCAAATGGTTTTGATGCGGTTTCTGTTAAGTTTAGAGGGACATACGGGGGTTTTCTAGAATATTTAGTTCGTTGGCAAATGTCACAAGCATTTATGTAAGTACTGATTGTTTTCTTCATATTTACCCAAAAATAATGTTGTTTTAAATAATTTAGTGTTTCTTCGATGCAACGGTGATTGGTTTTCCCTTCATGTCCAAATTTCACCAACATTATTTGCTCGTCAGCGTCTTTTATCGTATTTATTAACCGAGTGCACATAATTAGTTTTAAATAATCTTTTCTAAAATTCTCTGAATAAATGTGTACAAATTGCGGAATAAATCTTCTATTTTCAAAATAGATGTGATAAGTAGAGTTGGGTTTTAGATAATTTTTTAAAAGATCTATAATTAAGTCTGAATTATTTTCTAGAGGTAAAGTAACTGTAATTATATTTTGTTTGAAGTACTTTTCTGATTTGACTGTTAGTTTTTGATTGTTGCGTTCATACACTAGAATCTGATTATTTTTATTATTGATTATTTCATCTAAAATTGGTATGCCTTCGTTTGCGATTTCTTTAGAAAGAGAACGGGAAGTTTCATCAGAATCTGATTGTTCACTACGATTGTGAATTGATTCTGTTTTGTTTGGGGGAACTATTTGAACGTCTGATAGGATATTAACTTTGGGGATATGATGAGGTGCATTGCTTGGACCGCTTTCTTCGAAATCTATATCAGAGATGTAATTTCGTGGATCGTCCACTATTTTTCGTTCTTTATTTATGTCGCCTGGGTTATTTAATATTGATTGTGTTTCTAAAGTGTTTATTTGCACTCGACTTAAAGCGTCGGCGTTGCTATTCAAATTTCCCGGTTTATACGCTATTTTATAATCAAATTCTTCTAATCTAAGGCGCCACCTTACTAATTTTGAGTTTGGCTCTTTTAAATTGAACAGCCAAGTTAAGGGTCGGTGATCCGTGACAATAGTGAACTGTCTACCGAAAAGATAAGGTCTAAAATACTTACAGGCCCATGTAATGGCAAGAAGCTCTTTCTCTGTTGTACTGTAATTTTGTTCGGATTCATTAAGTGTTCGTGACGCATATGCCACAGGTTTATCCTGGCTAATAGTGCCTTGGGACAATACAGCACCAAGAGCCACGTTCGATGCGTCTGTTGTCAGTATAAACGGCTTTTCAAAATCGGGGTATTGCAATACTGGATTATTACATAAAATTTTTTTACAAGTGTTGAAACTCTCAATGAAATTTTGATCATGAACGACTTTTGCATTCTTTTTAAGACAAAGTGTCAATGGTTTTGTGATTTTCGCCAGATCTTTTATGAATCTGCGGTAGTAGCCAATTAAACCCAAGAAAGATTTAATTTCTTTATGAGTTTTGGGAATGGGAAAGTTTTGTACAGCTGAGATATTATCTGGATTTGGTTTCACGCCCTCAGTTGATACGACAAGTCCCAAATAGGAGACTGATTTTTGTAAAAAGTCAGACTTATCCAATTGTACCTTAAAATTTGCCTTACGTAGGCGATCAAAAACACCTCTCAATCTCGAAATGTGTTCTTGTAGGGATGTGCTAAAAATAAGTATATCATCCAGGTATATAACACAAATATCATTATTCAACCCTCTCAGGACATTGTCCATGACCCTCTGAAAGGTAGCAGGTGCATTTTTAAGACCGAATCCCATTCGGGTAAATTCGTATCTTCCATTTAGAGCTGTAAAGGCTGTTTTTGGTATGTCTTCTTCTTCAATCTGTATCTGGTGATAGCCGGATGCTAAATCTAGTGTTGTAAAATAGTTTGCCCTACCTAATTTATCTAATAAATCGACAATATTTGGGATTGGGTATTTATCATTAATTGTCTTTTCATTTAACTTTCTATAATCTATTACTAATCGATAATTTTGTTCTCCAGTTTTTGAATTAAATTTTTTTGGTACCACCCAAATATTAGAACTATAAGGACTAACCGAATGTCTAATTATACCTTGTTCTAACATTTTGTTTATTTGGTTACAAACTTCTTGTTTGTGTATTTCGGGAAAACGATATGATTTACTAAAAACTGGTTTTTCATCTGTTAATTTAATTGAATGTTTAATTTCGTTTGAAAAACTTAAAGGAATTTTATCTGAATAGAAGATATCTCTATATTCCAAACATAACTTAGATATGGCGTCTTTTTCTTCGGAATTACAGTGATTTAAATTTAGTTTACATAAATTTTCTTTTAGAATCTTATCAACATTTTGATTCACACTGTATTCTTTGTTATTCGGCATATAATTTAATTCGTTTACATTTAATATTTCTACATTAAAAGGTGTTGAAATAATAATCCTCTGTGGATTATCAGTATAATTTGATATTGTAGTTACCGCAAAAAAATTTTTTATGTTTACAATTCCCGTGTGAGTTACGAGATTCTCAGCGAACTTTATCTTTTCTAGTAATCCAAATCCATTTTCCTGATTTACGGGAAGTCTGACGACTTGCTCTGTGTTTCCAGGAATTGTTATTATATAATTTTTTGATAATGTATTATTTTTATTTATATTAGAGCAATTGTTGAAAATTAAGGCTATTTCATTACGAGGTGTGATCAATAATTTCGAATCGATATTAATGATAGCTTGCAATTTTTTCAATAAATCCATACCTATTAAACCTTGGTAATTATTATTAAAATTGAATATTTAAAATTTATGAGTACCACATACATTAAAGATTTCAAATATTGGTATTATTACTATTTCGTCATGAAACGTTATATCATGAGATGTTTGAATCTGGAAATGTTCACGTTTTCTTGAATTAGGGTAAAAACGTTGAGCAATTTCAGAATTAATTAGACTACGTGAACTACCTGTGTCTACTAGAAATTTTGCGTTTAATTGGGGTATATAAATAGATGGTAGTTCGGTTTCAAATAAATGATTGATTTTTATCACATTTGTTGGTTTGTTGGTGTCACGTTGTGAAAATTTATATCGCCTGTGAACATATCGGACTGATATTCGTTGCAATCGGCTACTTCATTGGGAACCTGATAATGACAATATACATTTTCGGTTGTATTTCCGTTATCAACAGTATTATCGAATTGGTCTTTGAAATTAATGTTTCGGTTATTTTGAGCAGATTCTATGTTATTTTTGGGACCAGTACTTTGAAATTGATTTCTATTGGAGTTATATCTTTGAACAGAAGGATTTCTGGTAGAAATGGACATTGGTTCAGGGTTATTTCTGGGAGTTTGACCCGTAGGTTTGAATACATTGGTTCGGGGTCCAAAAACTTGACGATTAGTGAAATATTTGGGAGCAGGCATATTCTGTCTTGCCTGTATATTAATGGGTTGTGAGGGAAAAATGCTATTTTGATTATCTTGACTATGAGATTTAGTATGATTATAATTTTGGAAATTCTGATTTGGATATTGATTAGATTTCGGATATTGGTGGTTTTGATTATAGGACATATTTCTGTTACTGTGATTTTGTCTGGAATTTGTATTTTGAATAAACCCATATTGTTTTTGACTTAATGTGAAATTTTCTTCTTCTACAACGTATGACATGGCTAACTCTAACGAGTCGGGGTTTCTTAACCTAACCAAATCTTGTGTACGGCCTGTTAAACCGCGAATAAACGTTTTTAGTGATAATTCATCGTAATTTTTAATTCGGAATGTGCGTTCCTCTACACTCAAATTCATTGATATTAATTTTGATGCAATCGAACTTCTAGCTTTTTGAATTCTTTGCCCAAATGTGAAAAATGATTCATTTCTAAAAGGTGTCATAATAATTATATCTTGAACAAGACAATCTAGGTTTCTTTGATCTCCAAAACTAAGCCTAAGTAAATTTTTTAGATCGTTCCAAGCCCTAATTTCTGGTCTAGAACCTACCAACATAAGAGCATTGCCAGATAGTTTACCTATCACGGCTCTTAAAAGAAAGCTGTTTATTGGATCATTAAGATTTTGTAAATTTTTGTATTGATTTATGAGACTATCACAATGTTCCAAAAATATTTCTAAAGTGCCACTATCACCATTAAAATTAGGTATTGTATCAATATATAATTTCATTAATTGATAATTTACAGGAGCATCGTTATTTGGCATTGTGTTATTTTGTAAGGATAGATTATTTACTATATTAATTAATTCCTCAATTTTCGTAAATTGTTAAAACTTCGATAAAATTTGTGTTCTAGTTTCCTTAACACTAAGTTCAAAATATTATATCCACTAGTATTTTAAAACCAAAAAAATTATAATGTGAATTTCTATATGCTTTAGTTACTCACATCTGATTCAAAATTTTGCCACAAGAACAGTTGTAATAAATTAAAATAATAAAGGAAGGATAATAGGATGGCTCACCCAATTTCCAAGTCTTCTTTTATAGTGCTTGGGACGTATTCTCCGTCTGGACACTCACAAGGAAGTCTTTAAGTCCTTTTTTTTCGAAAAAACTAAGTTCGTTTCACAAAGAATTGAAATTCACGACGGTTCACGTTATGCACACGAAAAACGCCTCGAAACTATCCTACTGACTGCGCCAATTACCGTACTGAATAAGTCGGAAGAGTTTTTAAAAAGAATTTCATTATTACAACGTTACAATTATAAACTTTACAATTGGAATGACAAAATAAGAATCACCTGAATTACAATGTTCTGCAATTTATATGCTCGGTAATAATTGCTGACAGTGCACCGAGGCTGATGTAATACCACTCCCTTATGGTGTAATATAGGGTGGAGGTCCTACCATAACTCGCTATATAGCCAGTTCAGTACAAAATCCGTTGCACGTCACATCTGTCATAACTGGACTATGTTGCCAAGCCCTTGAAATAGTATGAGAATCTAGTAAATATCGAATGAAGTTTATCAAATATTCTTCTTTTTATTTGGCTATAGGTTAGGTTTAGTTATTGAAGGTTATTGTGTGCAAATATGGAGGGTAGAAGGAAGGAGCACCATCTTGTATGGGGGATAACTTGAAAAAGTGTCCACCTGTAAACAGCAAATTATAATTCGAAGATTCACCGAAATGGCGCTCGTGTAGCTAATGGAAATTATGTGAATTTAGGGTTATAAACCGAGTGAAGTGTGCTGAGTTGAAAAATTTAGTATTTTTCGTGACTTGTGTAATTGAAAAATATGCAGTATTTAAAATCTCAATTATTTACGTAGTATTTCCTTTTTTAAGTTTGTATCTTACTCTAATAATTCATGGCGCCGTTTTTAAAATCCTTCCACTTGCTACTATGGCGCCATCTTAATTTGCTTCCTTTCGATGGACACTTTTTAATACATTGAGATGGTGCTCCTTCCTTCTACCCTCCATATGTGCAAACAAACTTCGACTTATTTCAATTACATATAAAACAATATAAAACTTTTATTTGTATGTTAACAGTAGGTACAGCACTAACTAAGAAATTCTTATTTTAAAAACTATGGAATTATTTCTAGCACTAAAAAGGTATGTATGAAATAGTTAAAAGTTTTATTTGTATGCTTATACCACAACGCTTAATTAGTTAGAAATTATTTAAGTATTTGAAATGTATAGATATATATGAAATAGTATTAAGAAAAAAATATAAAGTGGTCAATTATTATTTGTTCTAAAATATTTTATCAAAATTAAATATAAATTATCTAATATAATTTGTAGGTTACAATAGCAATTACCTACAAGTTGGCTTCTAGAATGTTGTCACTTCAATATGAAAGGCTGATAACCTAGATCACTTTTTTAAGGTCATTTTGTTTTATATTTTGGTGAAATAAATCTTCATACTGATATATTTATCACAACAAAAGAAAATTGTGCAGCAAGCACCACCACAGCTCAGAAAAGAAGAGCGAATACATTTCAGTCTCTGATTGAAGGTACATACGAATTATTGACTACATTGTGTAAGTGAATTCTAGCATAATATATTCAACACTCAGTATAATAGTTTGTATAAATAATTCCAAGGCTTAATTATTAATTGACTAGTAAACATCACCTTGAGTTATTACAACAAAGTAGAGGTGCCGAGGGAGACTATACATAGATATTTGTTAGAATACATGTGGTTCCTTTTATATATAAAGAGTCAAACTCTGCCCTAATTGTGGCCAGTCGTTATGTTTTGGGACACTACTTGAATTATGTGTATGTAGATAATACGAGTAAACAATATAAATACATATTATTTTATTGGTGATTCATTTATCATTTTCCCATATATCCAAATTAATATTAACTATTTTCTTTTAGCTTGCCAACCTCTACTGCAACTGAGAGTGTTGCTAATAGAACGATTAATCAGATGAGCTACCTTTCAATTCAAAAACAACTATTAAATTAATTTTTTGTAGTTTTTGTAAAACCCTGTATTATACACGTTTTTTTTTAGAAAATGCTTCCTGAATTAGTTATCTTACATATCATGAATGAAATAAATTAATAAATAATGCCACCACAACTCTTACGATTGTTTTATTAAAAATATACATTGTAAATATATAAATTAGTTACACAAGACAGATTATAACAATACTAGTTTGTTAATTTTTTTTTCAAACAATGTTGAACAAAAATTTTCAAAAGGAATAAAAATTTTTTTTAAAAATATATCAATTCTAACCCGCCCCTTCCAGAATGCATTGAAAGCGATGCATTCCGGAAAGAGCTTCCTCCACCCCCCATCTCATCTCCCGATTCTATCAGTTGGCCCTCCCTTATTTTGAATCTCCTCCAGTTGCTCTTCTTGACTTGTTTTTTCTGTCAGCGATACTTGTTAGCTTCCTAGGTAGGTATCTACAAAATTTCTGTTAGTACATCACCATGCATAGTAAAAAACATAAACATACATCAACTACCTAATATTTGTTTCTTGCTTGCATGAACTTCGTTTTCAATAACTGCTGGTTCAATGTTACCATCAAAAATTATTTGTTTTACATAACCACTTTCAAATGAATTCCTATCTCTTCATTTTCGAACTGCCCTACTATCATAGAAAATTTGATTAGGTGATTTGTTGCCATGATCTAAAAGATTGATTGTGTTATAAACTATAAAAATATTTTAAAATTAGGAAAGATTTTTAAATGATTGTGAATATATCTTGTTCATACCTTTTTAAACATTATGGTAGCATCTAAAATTAAATCATTATTCATCTCATTCTACATATGATTCATCATCAGTTGATTCAACATCAGTGGTATCACTATCATCATCAGTATCAATAATGATTGGAGCAATTTCCAATCTTTCTAATATCCTTTCTCTGTTGCACCAACTGTTAATTTCTTTTTCGCTATGTTGTATAGACTTTTTCCACACATCTTGATTAATACTGTGTAGGGCTTCTGACCACATATTTAAACAGGATGTTTCACTTTTGCATCTCTACCAATATGTCAATATTGCTTGGCAATACCCCATATTAACTCAATCGGATTAAAAATGCAATGGTAGGGAGGAAGACGTAATACTTTGTGACCATACTGTTCTGCCAAATCATCCACAATGTATTTTGTTGGGGGTTTGTTTCTGAAAAAAAAAACATTGAATAAGTAGTATTTTTTACAAAACAAACTTTGTTCCTTACTGTATGACTTTCTTGTCAAATATATTCATTCATTCATTCTTCGTTGAATGGTCACTGTTTTTGAAAAATATTTTTCAAAACTTAGTTTGTAAAGCGTAGAATAATATAATGTATTCTTTGATATCTGTTGGCAACACGCTTTACTAAATACAACAATTTTACAGGAAACTCTAATAATTCTTTATATTCATTTATCTTTATAAAAATGTAACATTAAAATTAAAACAATTTTCATTGACTGTACTACTCATATCCCTATTAGGTACAATTCAGTATTAATAATATAATATCAAGTATTAATATTTTTAAATGTATTTAACCTATTGTGGTGCATTCCTACATAAAAATTGCTGTATCGCTGTTCAAAAACATTTTGTACTTACAGGGCTACAATTTGAAGAAGCTCAGCTTTAAACATTTGTTCATTGAATTCCATATTGTGTGTCACTAACCAGTCTTGAATATCAGATTTTTTCCATGAAATGTTTGGGCATTTATCTAATAGCATACTATGATATGGTGCATTATCCATAATAATAATTGACGGTTCAGTTAGATTTAATAGTAATTGGATTTTAAACCATTTTAAAAAATTTTCTTGATTCATTTCCCCATGATAGTCACTTGATTGAGTTTTAGATGAAAATATATTTTCTGCCCCATTAATAAACCCATCTTCATTCCCAGCATGAAGTACAATATATCCTATAATAATAATAATTTCACATACCAATTTTTTTACATACATTTTCATAACATACCTTTTACCATCCACTTTTGTAGTTTTGACACTCCTTTTATCTGGATCTTGCCATGAACGACCTACTGTACCATTTTGGAAAATCCATGTTTCATCAATAAAAACAAATTTATACAGAGCAGTTTCTTTTTCTTGTATGTATTTTCTTAAAAATTCAACCCTTTTCACTGCTATATGTGAAAGTTCCATAAGTCCTCTGCGTGGATCATCTTTTTTCCATTTAAAACCAATGTCTTTTAGTAAGCAGCTCAGAGACACTTTACATCCATTGAATAATTGTTTGTCTTTCAATTTTTCTAGTAATGTGCCTAAAGTTACATCCCTAATAACACAGTATTTACCTGGGACATACCATTAAAGTACTACTAGTGTCCCAATGTTTCCGACCTAGGTGGGATGTTCCTAGAATGTTTCTATTGGTACATAAATACGATTGATATAATGTAACATCCTTGGGATGTTCCTACAATGTTTCTATTGGTACATAAATACGATTGATATAATGGTACATCCTTGGGATGTCCCTAGAATGTTTCTCTTGGTACATAAACATGATTTTCATTACAAAATATACAACTCGTACATATTTGCCAATAATTGTTAATTGTCTTTAAACTTTAACAATGTTTATTAAACCATACATACCTATTAAAATATTATGACTGAAGTATTTGTGATATCCCCCTGCTTCAACATTGCAAAGAGGTAAAAGAAGATTAGAAAAAAAAGAAGAAGACCTAATTTGCAAAAAGTAAGGTTAGAAGTAGAAGTAGAAGTGTTGTTGAGTTTTTGTGGTAAAAATAAGCGGTAACCTTGTGAGTGTTGTGGCTTATTTATAAAGTGAGTATTTATATTGGATAGTAAAATGGATAGTCAGAAAAAAAGAAAATTATTAAATAAATATAGTCAGCGCTTTAAACGGCTGAAAAACGAAAATCGAATTGAAAATTGGTGATTGGCTAAGAAGAGCAAAAGAAAGACGATTGAGGATGGAACTAAAACATAAGTAAATGAACTGTTATCATATTACCCTATGTAACATTTTGTACTAGGTATAGGGAAATAAAGCATTGGTAGACAAGTCATAGCAACCATATACTATGGTTGCTAATACTTGTTTACCAATGCTTTATAATACACTTCCTATACCTACTAGAAAATGTAACATGTTATTTATGGAAAATATTGTTAGAAATTTATAATAAATTGCTCTTGTTTTAAGAAATATTGAAATGTTTTATTTGCACCTAGTGATTTCACTTCCAGTGTATTTTTAGAAACGTTTCTGATATGTTCTAAACAAAGTACCCTAGTACATCCTATGACATCTTAGAAACATCCTACTGGGATGTTTGTAGAACGTTGAAAATGATGACATGGCTGTTGCCAGATACATCCTAGAGATGTTTCGAGGGAAATGGGGATGTTGTTGGTATGTTTCTATTGTCCCAGAAGGATGTTTCTGGAATATTTTTGGGATGTTTCCGTGTTATTAGGGATGTTGATCTGTAAATAAATTTTCAGGTATACTTATTGCTGAGCATTAAGAACAATAGGACAGAATAGATCTTTTAGGTCTCAGTGAATTTTACCCCAATATACATACATACATTGAGTATGAACAATAAAACACAATATAATGAAAAAAGTTAATTAGATATAACAAAGTGAATATAAAAATTATATTTATATCTTATACATTATTACACATATTAAAGTTATACTTACTTGATTCATACATGCTGTAAATGGTATCACGAATAGCGGAGGTATTAACTATTGCAGTATTATTAACAGTTTTATTTTTTATACGTTTTTTTGGAGGCGTCTTTAAACGTTGATCACTCTTCACGGCTTGTGAAATATTACTCACAGTTGATATATTCAACTTAAGTGCTGCTGCTACACGCTAAAAAAATATATGTATATACAATATACATATATTAAGATAATAATTCAGTATGTTGTCTCTGCTAACTTACCTCTCTTACAGCATTCAAAGGTAGCAATGGACCATTGCTATCACGTTCTTGTTCAAAATAATTTATTAATGAAGCCAGAAGTTCTTTGCAGCGGCTGGTTAATTGTTTCGGCATATTTGCTCTAATAAGAACAGTTTTACAGTTTTTAATAACGCACAAATAAAAAGAATTAAATGAGCGAAATAAAATACGTAGGAGGTAACCAAGGTCAATAGATGTATAGGTTGCCTGGTAACTTATGGTGGAAGCGACGCGAGAGGGGATTGCATCGTCATCGAGAATGCCCAAGCGTATGGCAAACGAGAATGCCCAAGCAAACGATTACAGTTAATGGAGTTTGTGTGTTGTTTAAACAGTTTAGTTGTGTTTTGTATTCTTTTTTGGCGGTTTTTTACTTTTTAATTATTGATATTTCAAACTATTTATAAACGAACGTTGTGTTGTAAGCGTAAGCTTGATTTTTTGGTGTATAATTATTGTAATTTGTGAAAAGGACAAGGGCTATTTTGTTTTCAAATTAAAGGTAAGTTCTAACAAATTATTTTCTTTTTAATCACTACTGTAATACGATTTTACTCTTTATAGGCAGCTATGCCGGGAGGAATAGTTTGTAGCGTGGCTACATGTAAAAATAATTCAAAGAAAGCAAAGGAAACAGGGGAGAATTTATTATTTTTCACATTCCCTAAAGACCCCAGAGTTTGCAAGTAATGGGAAAGAAAATGCCTACGTAAGGATAAATGGTCTTCTAAAAATAAAAGAATTTGTAGCAAACATTTTAAGCCAGAAGATTATGAAGACGAAATGCAAGCAAGGCTGATGAACTTGACTGCTAAAAAGCTTAATAAAGATGGTAAATATATTTTTTAAATATGTAGAACCAGATACTTAGTTTTTCAATTTTTTTAGCTATTCCTTCACTGTTTTTGCTTTCGTCGGAAGATGCCAAACCAGCTGAATTCACTAGTAGGGCTACAAGAGCATTAAAAAAAGAAAGAAAAACTGTGGTTAATGAACTATTGAACATTAGTGTGACAGAGCGTCTCTTATATATGGAAACAGACCAAAATGACGAGAATGTTGATGTATATAATATTCCATTCACTAGCAATGAAACAAACCAGGGATGTAAGGAATGTGAAATTTTAAAAATCAAGCTTGAAGCTCTGCAAAATGAAAACGTAATGCTCAAACAAAAAATTTCAACTCAAGAAAATGTCGAAAAACTTCACCTTTTTGAACTAGAAAATCAAATAAAAAAAGATCAGAGGGACTTCACTGACAGAGCTAAAGTTGCATTTAATGATTTCCTGACATCAAATCAAGTGGATATAGTTCTGAAAAAGAAAGCTAAGGCACGTTGGACTACGGAAGAACTATCGAGAGCTTTACCCTGCGCTACTTTAGTAAACGTGCCTATATATATCTAAGAAACAGCTTACATTATCCTCTACCAGGTATATCAACATTGCAGCAATGGGCTGCTAATATTAATTTGACTAGCGGAATACTTGAGGATGTATTACATATTATGAATAGGGTTGGAGAAACTAAAAGCAAAATGTCTCGAATTACTGTTTTGTCATTTGACGAAGTGTCCAAGTTGTATGAGTACTGCGAAAAAGACGATGAGATTATTGGACCACATTCATATATGCAAGTCGTAATGGCAAGAGGTTTGTTTGACAAATGGAAGCAACCTGTATTTTTGGGGTTTGATAAAAAAATGACAAGAGAGTTGCTGGAAAACATTATTTGCTGTTTAAACGCAATTAAGTATGATGTTGCTGCTTGTGTCAGTGATTGTGGAAGTAGCAATCAAGGACTGTGGTGAGAATTGGGTATTACAGTGGAAAAAACTTATATTGAACACTGTGTTACCAAAAAACCTATTTATTTTTTTGCTGATGTTCCTCACCTCCTAAAACTATTGAGAAACTGGTTTTTAGACACTGGATTCATTTATAATGAAAAAATAATAAATAAAGAACCTGTTAAACATTTGATAAATATAACCAGAACAGAAGTTAGCTCTTGCCACAAACTTACACCTCTACACATAAATGTAGAAAAAACACAAAGGCAAAATGTTAGATTGGCAGGTGAACTGTTTTCTAACACAACGTCAACTGCATTGAAACACTATTTACCAGGTGAAGACAAGGTAGCAGCAAAAGAGGTGGGAAATTTCATTGAACTGGTTCAAAGTTGGTTCGACATTATGAACTCATACACTCTTTCCTGCTCGATCCCCATTAAAAAACCCTATGGAACTAATTTACAGTGTCAAAATGATGTTTTAGATGAAATGTTAGCTACCGTTAAGGATATGAGATGTGTTGGTAAAAAGAGTCTTCAGATATTTCAGAAAGGAATTATTATATCTACAAATTCCTTGAAAAATGTGTATGAAACAATGAAGGAAGAATTTACAGTTAAATACATATTAACTCATAAACTAAATCAGGATTGTCTGGAAAACTTTTTTTCACAGGTAAATAATATTATTGAAACTTATTAACTATGTTATTTTTTAATATTACATGCATATACTTCCACAATTTCTAGGCTACTTTATTTTAACTTAATTTAAAATTATACATATATTTTAGGTGAGATCACGAGGAGGTTTACATGACCATCCATCTCCATTAAATGCGATCTATAGAGTGCGAATGCTTTTGCTTGGTAAAAACCCTGGTCTAGTTCAGTCTCACGCTAATGTAAATGTAACAAAGGAAACTGAGGATGAGCAGTTTATATTGGCAAGTGCTGTAAAACAAGCCAGGCTTGGTACCATAGATGTACCACAACCAGGTAAAGAACAGCAACTACCTTACGATGATGCTGAAACTAACAGTACATCGTCAACCAGTAGTAGTTCTCAATTGTTGGAGAGAAAACAGTCAGAAAGGGACGGTTTAATGTATATTGCTGGGTGTTTAGCTAAGAAACACAAAGAGAAATATCCCAACTTAGGAATGTATACTTATAAAACTGGGGAAACAATTTCCATTCATAACTATAGCATTCCTTCATGGATTCAACATTTATCGTGGTGGGTTAATACAGCCTTCAGAAGAATGGAGTAACCAAGTGATTAAGATGGACAAATATTTTGTTAAAATGCACAAAGATGTATTTAGTTGTAAAAAACAAATTGTCAAAAATACAACAAATTACATATGTGAAAAAATCAAAGATGTTCCAAGGGAACTGGCAATGTCATTTTCTCGTCAAAGAATTTTTGTGCAAATAAGGTAACTAAACTTGAAAAATGACGAGAAAAAAGCCCAAAAAAGAAAAGCCTCTATAAAATCCAGAGCTGTAGCAAAAAAAATTTAAAAAATTGTAAATTAAAAGAAATTTGCTTTTCTGAATGTAATTCTTTCAGAAAACCCCTGTAATTTTTACTACAAAGTTTTTATCTCTTTAGGACATTTTGACATCATAAAGAGATAAAAATAATGTAATAAAAACTGCCCTGGTCCAAGAGCTTCACCGAAAGAATTTAAATTGAAAGTCCACTTTATTAAGTCTTTTATTGTAAAGTTTTGTGTGGGTACCTATTACACATAAGTTGACATAATTTTGTTGTTTATATTTGCAGTAAAACTCATAGATATTTTAATTAAGTAAATGGTTAGATTGTAAATCTTAATGATTATCTTTTTATTTAAATACCTAATAAATGTTTAATCACCATGAAAATTCTAATAAATATGTTTTTTTTTGTTTTATTTATACCTATGTGCAAATTTGTAATAGTTATTTACCAATTTTCTTCGATTCCTCGCGAAACAATGAGTTAAAATAAAACATTAAATTTAAATGGGCATTCTGGGTGACGTCACAACCCGCCAAAAATGTGGCACTCTTATTGGTCGGAAGTTACCAGACAACCTATACATTCCATTAACCTTGGGAGGTAACCACAAAAATTGTAGAAACCAGCTGATAAATGTCAAAATTTTGTCCGATAAAGCAATTTAAACGTGGCAACAGTGTCCACTGTCGCCAACATATAAAATTTTATTAATGTTAAACTGAGACTGCCGTTCGTTTGAGTTTAATATTTAATTAACCTACGAGCTGTATTTGATATCAAATTAATTACGAAACCTTTCTTTAAACATATATTTTTATTTTTTAATACAATACTAAGTTAGAAGTGTTGAATAGGTACAGGAAGCTGAAATAATCTAATTAAACTATAATCTGTTAGATTTTTGAATTTAGCACAAGTTAATGCAGAAAATCTAACCATATGCATGTTTTTGGATATGTACATAGTATAATGTAGATGGTAATCAATTTTGTGAAATAATTTGATCAGTGCAAGGAGTGTTAGCAAAATAACATGCTATTCTGTATTAAAACATCATTTATTCATAGGGAGAGATTTTTTGAAATCAGGATCACAGAATGATGATTGGAAAGTATAATAATTTATATTTTTATGGTAAACCTTCCAATAACAAACATGAAGTACTTAAATGTAATAAAGGTCTACTACAGCAATATAGTATAGATTCGATACATAGGCGATAAAGAAAAATGTTTCACTCTATTATGAAAGCATTATACCTTGTTTTTAAACTAAGAGGAGCGATTTGAATTTAAGTTGGCATTTCTGCTGCCTAGTGATTGGTCAGATTGCAGCCCGTTTCACACAGCTCTTTTGATACTTACTTCAATCTAAATGTACCACTTTTTTGCGTTTGTTGTTTATGGTTTTATTTTTAACAAAGTATTATATTCCAACCAAGTTAAGTCCTATGTTTATTATTTATTCAGTTTGATGAACAAAATCCATGCTTGTTTTTTCTTGTTAATAATATATGAGTTTCCAAGTAAAATCTTATTTTTCTAAATATTCTTACGTTACAGTACAATATTATCGCATTTTTCGATATCAAAACATCTGTATACTTTTAGTTTGTGCTATACCTATAAGCGTCAAACGTAAATAAAGAATAATTGAAACATAGAAAATTGCATTTTGTACGTACTTATTTATCCTCAAATTATTAACAAATTTTACATAAACTACCTATTATAACCATACATTTTTTCCCAATAATGTGTCATTTGCTCAATACTTTCGCCATGGCCTGTTGCCAATGATGATTCGATATTTAGACATGCCTTGATCCCTCATTGGATACGACAACTACCAGCAGTACAATATATATTTCTCGTAATTGTCAATTAGTTCAAAAAGTCTGAACACGACCCTTTCGGAACACAATCCCAATCTAGTTACTTTTAGTGGTGTGTTTCAGGTTTCCTAAAATGCTCCTCCTATACCTTGTTTTTAAACATGTGGATGATTTTCAGTTCAAGTTTTCCAAATAATCTTGCCAGTTAAATAAAGAATAGTGATAAGTGATAACAAAGTATACTTTCATCAGAACGAGTTAAAAGATTTTAGATCAGATTACGGGACACCAAAAAATAAATGGATAAGCATTCAGAACGAAGAGGATTAGTGGCAACACGTGCCTATACGCGAACGTCGCTGGTTTTTTTTTGTAACACGTGTCTATTAGCGAAGGATAGTTTTTTTTGGCAACACGTGCCTATTAGCGAACGATAGTTTTTTTTTGGCAACACGTGCCTATAATCGAACGATAGTTTTTTTGGCAACACGTGCCTATTAGCGAACGAAAGTTTTTTTTTGCAACACGTGCCTATTAGCGAACGATTGTTTTTTTTTGGTAACACGTACCTATAAGCAAACGTCACTAGTTTTTTTGGCAGCACGTGCCTATTAGCGAACGATTGTTTTTTTTTTGGCAACACGTACCTATAAGCAAACGTCGATAGTGTTTTTTGGCAACACGTGCCTATAAGCGAACGTCGCTTGTGTTTTTTGGCAAACACGTTGCCTTTGTATTTTATTTGGCAGAACATGTTGCCTATACCATGGATTATGTTTTTTTATACTGTTCTCACGATTAAAACTGATTTGTCTTCTACGATGGTAGATGGTATATATTTTGTATTCTGCGATGATATATTTTTTATTCTTCGATGATATGTTTTGAATTATATGATTATATATTTTGTGTTCTGAGATGATATATTTTTTATTCTGCGATGATATATTTTGTATTCTACGATGATGTTTTTTGTATTCTGCGATGATATATTTTGTGTTCTGCGATATATATTTTGTATTCTACGATAATATAATATGTTATATTTCATATACCTAGCGCATTATTTTCATTATAGGTTGGGATAAAGTATGGAACCAAGTAAATATCTTTTAAACGAAAAGAACGATATTTGTTGGAAATACAATATGTTCACTTTTTGTTCACTATGTGTATAATTTCAATGTTAATTTGATTTTTATGATTTGTCAGTTAGTTGAATTGTCAGTTTATATAAATTAGAAAAACTTCACTTAAACCTCAAAAAATTGCATTTTTACTTTTCATATATATCGATAGAAATATTAGAAGCTGGTTAAGCTCTCATTTCTTACATTTTATGGCGACCGTGACTATGGAAAAAGTTCAGAAACAGCTTGAGGTACATAGAGTATCATTTGACAAATTGTTCAACGAGTTAGTAAAAAACTTGGAAAGCAAAAATTCAGATATCAGCATTATTCAAGGTAATTTCAGTACACTTTTTTCGAAAAATGATAAGTTAAATGAGCTGAATAAGAATATGCTTGATTACATGATTGATTTAGATTGTCCTCCTCAGGACATTGATAGTGAAATAGAACTGGCCGATTCATATTTATCGAAATTTAATACAATCAATTGTAGAATTGATCAGTTGTTAGCTACCGAACGTTTAGGTAGTCTAAGCATTAAATCCGAGAAGAAGAGTAACCTGAAATACCCCAAAATTGAGTTCAAAAAATTTGGTGGTGAATTGAGAGACTGGTTACCATTTTGGAATCAATTCAAGCACATCGATGAAGACGACAACGTAGACCCTCAAGATAAATTCCAATGTTTGCTTCAAGCGACAATTCAAAAATCGAGAGCTCGTCAGATAGTAGAAAGTTATCCTGCCACTGCGCAAAACTACCACAAGGCTTTGGAAAGTTTGAAGTCTCGCTACGGTAAAGATGAGCTACTTGTCGAATTTTACGTAAGAGAACTCCTTCAATTAGTATTGGGAAATTTAGATTGTAAACCTTCCTTTTCCAATATATATGATAAATTGGAAGCTCAGCTAAGAGCCCTTGAAACCCTCAATGTGACGTCAGACAAATATGCGGCGATGCTATTCCCATTAGTGGAATCTTCTTTACCAGAAGATATCCTGCGAGTGTGGCAACGAAATTTGTCCAGCCTTGACACTGAATATACAATCAAATTTCAAGATAACAAGCTGAACAAACATGGATTTTCTACGCCGAGAAGTTGAAAGTGAAGAGAAGATCAATCTGGCTGTTTCTGGTTTCCAATGCATTCGAAAGAAGAGAGAAAATATATCAGTACCTACGATACCCACGGCTACCGGTTTGATCAACCACAAAAGGAGTTTTCAGAGACCTGCCAAATGTGTGTTTTGCAAAAGTATTGACCACACATCTGACAATGGTAAGACTGCGTTGGAAATTAGTTTTGAAAAAAGAAAAAAGATTCTTTCAGAAAATGGACGTTGTTTCGTCTGCACTAGATATGGACATTCAGCTCAGAGATGTCACGTTAATATTAAATGTGAAAAATGCATGAAGCGGCATGCTACAATTTTATGCATCCACACGTCTCGAAATAAAGCTGAAACTAGCCCAACCGTCACTGAAGAAATTAAAGCTGATTCGACAGTACAGAGCTACTCTAATGTGACATACAATGAAGTATTTTTGCAGACATTTGTTGCAAAAATTATTGGTAATAATGGATTAACTAAAGACATTAGATGTATCATAGATACTGGAAGTCAGAGATCCTATATAAATAAATTTGTTGCCGAAGAACTGAAACTACAACCTTTGGGTGAAGAAAATTTGATTCATGCACTTTTTGGTGGAGCAGAATCTGAAACTGTAGTGCACAAATCCTACAGAATTGAGCTTCATAACCTTAGCAACAAATTTACCTGTACTTTTCAAGTACTTGATCAATCCATTATATGCAGCAACGTTGTATCCGTTTCCAGAGGACCATGGATAGCAGAATTGAGAAATGTTGGTATTTCTATAAATGATACAAAGCCTGGACCCATTGACGTTCTGATTGGGGCAGATGTAGCTGCCAAACTGGTTACTGGAAGAAGGCATGTACTACAGTGTGGTTTGGTTGCAATTGAATGCCAGCTTGGATGGTCTCTTATGGGAAAAGCCCATATTAGATCAAATGACTTGATTTGCACTGCCTCGATGTTGACAACCTCGCTTTTCTCCCAAGATGAAAATGTCTCGAATCTATGGACTTTAGATGTGTTAGGAATCACTGATCCAGCTGAGACAAAATCCAGAAAAGAAGCCGAGCTAGCTGTTATGAAACATTTCAATGATACTGTCCAGATCAATGACAAAGGCCGATATGAAGTCGTTTTGCCTTGGGTTGGAAATCACCCTTCTTTGCCGAGCAATTTTACTATAGCAAAGAAACGTCTCGAAATTTTGATGGTTAAATTCAAAAAAGATGGACACTATAGTGACTGCGACCAAGTTTTTCAAGAATGGTTAAGAGAAGGTATAATTGAAAGAGTACCGGAAAACGAAATTACAAATTTTGGTCATTATTTACCGCATCGACTTGTTATAAAGCAACAGAGCACCACTAAGTTCAGTCCTGTTTTGATGCATCGGCTCACGAAAAAAATCAACCTTCCTTAAATCAATGTTTGGAAAAAGGAACAAATTTAATAGAAATAATTCCCTCTATTTTGCTTAAGTTCAGATTGGGAAAAATTGGTGTTATGTCCGATATCAAGCAAGCTTTTCTCCAAATAAGTATTCCTAGATGGTTACTGAATTCCTCCGAAGCCAACCACGATACTTGGACAATTCACTTGTTTGTTGATGCCAGTGTACATGCGTATTCTGCTGTTATATTTTTGCGATCAGAGAGTCCTACATCTGGTATTAATACACAGTTAATACAAGCGAAATCCAGAGTTGCTCCATTGAAAAAGATTAGTATCCCTCGCTTAGAGCTTATGGCTGCTACCATTGGTGCAAGACTGCTTTCTAGCGTTTTAGAAAATCTTGACATACAAAATGTTCCGGTATTTTGTTGGTCTGATTCCACCACCGTTTTGTTTTGGATACGACAAGAGTATCAATGGAAAACATTTGTATCGAACAGGGTTCAAGAGATAAGAACTTTAACAAAAATTGAGAATTGGTATTTTGTCCCTGGAGAGTTGAATTTAGCCGATGTACCATCCAGAAGTTGTTCACCTAAGAAATTATTGGAGTCAGAATGGTAGAAAGGTGCGACATGGCTGAGAAAAAGTCAAGATGATTGGCCAAAAGAAAAAAATGAAGTTAATGAACAGATTGTTTTTGAGGAAAAGAAAAAGAACACCACAACTTTAGTCAACAATAAGAAAAATTCAAACTGGTATTATTTTCGATTTTCAAAGTACCAGCAGATTTTAAATTTAGTTGCATGGATACTGAGATTTGCTACAAATTGCAAAGAAAAGAAAAATGGAAAGGTAAAAATAGATGAAGTTTTAATTTTGGATGAAGTCAACACCAAAATAAAGCAAACTACTCTGACATTAGATGAAATTGAAAAAGCTGAGAAACTCATTATCCGAATGATTCAACAAGAATCTTTCCCAAATAAAAAAGAAGATCCCATTCTACAATCTCTTCAAACTTTTACCGATGATGAAGACATACTAAGACCAAAAACAAGAATTACTGAGCGAGAAGATACAAATTATTTCAGATTTCCAATGATTCTTCCATCTAATCCCCCTGTGGTCAAAAGAATGATTGAGCATCATCATAGGAAATTATGTCATATTGGTACTCAAGGTCTACTATGTGTATTGAGAGAGAAATTTTGGATAGTACGAGGCAGAAAAACAATTAAATCTGTGATTCACAAGTGTGTGATTTGCAGAAGACACGAAATAAAACATTATAAAACGCCCAGTTTACCTCTACCAAGAAATCGAATTGCAGATACAGCGATATTTGAAGTAACTGGTGTGGATTTGACTGGTCCACTATATATCAGAAATAATGTGAAGGTATGGGTCTGTATTTTTACATGTGCGGTCTACAGATCAGTTCATTTGGAGCTTGTGTCTAGCCTGTCAACAGATAGCTTCTTGCAAGCTTTACGAAAATTTATTAGTAGAAGAGGAAGACCAAAGATAATCTACAGTGATAATGGAACAAATTTTGTAGGAAGTGAAAATGCATTGAAGAACTGACTGGAACAAAATTAATGAATTTAGTAACGTTGAAAGAATTTCATGGCTATTCAATCCTCCTACAGGAGCATGGTGGGAGCGCTTGATACGGTTGCTCAAACAATTATTAAGAAAAACATTGGGTAGAATTTCATTAAGCTATGAGGAGCTACAGACAAAGTTATGTGAATGTGAAGCTCTTATAAATTCAAGACCTCTCACATATGTGTCCGAAGACAAGAATGATTTGATACCTCTTACTCCAGCCATGTTTCTACAAGACATTCAGACAGTGGAGAGAAAAGATTTGGATGAAGTAGATAGCAGTACCCTGAATAGACTGAAAGAGGATTTAAAAAAAAGATTCAGATCAGAATATCTTAGTCAGCTGATAATGATTCGAAATTCTAAAGAAACCCAATCGATACAAAAGGGAGAAGTTGTATTAATTGGATCCGAACAGAAGAGACTACATTGGCCGCTAGGTCTTGTATTAGAAACCTATCCTGGAAAAGACAAAAAGATACGTGTTGTGAAGCTGCGAACTGCAACTGGGACCATTGTTAGACCAGTACAAAAATTGTACCCATTAGAAGTGACATCTGCAGAAGATACTGCAGGTTTACGAGAAAAGGTTAAACTTAACGAACATAGATTGAAAGAAGAACCAGAACATGAGACTAGACAGATTTTCACAAGATGTGGAAGAAAAGTTCAACCACCAAGAAGATTTGATGACGGTGTTTAAAAATTTTGACCGTAAAGAAAATGACAAATGCGGTGGGAGGATGTTGGAAATACAATATGTTCACTTTTTGTTCACTATGTGTATAGTTTCAATGTTAATTTGATTTTTATGATTTGTCAGTTAGTTGAATTGTCAGTTTATATAAATTAGAAAAACTTCACTTAAACCCCAAAAAATTGCATTTTTACTTTTCATATATATCGATAGAAATATTAGAAGCTGGTTAAGCTCTCATTTCTTACAATATTTATGAAAATTTGCAGGTAAGTGCAATGGAACAAAATGCATTTGATGTACATTTTTTTGTTAATAATATACTTCCGGTTTAACCGGAAATGCCATCAACTCCTTTAATTTAAATGGGACACCCTATATATTTTTACAGATTGTGAAAGAGCTTGTTATTTTGAATTCATACATACTAAGTTTAGTGTAAAAAAATTTGTAAAAACGAGGAATATAGCACTTTAATCAACCTCCTTTGAGTTTTTTGCATTAGAGCAAAAACCTATTTAGTTGAACTAATTGATGTTATATTTTATCTATTGTATAAGTTATTTTGACTCAAGCTAATTTAATTAAGTTTTTCAATTGAGTTTTTTGAGCAGTATAATATTCAGGGTCTGAGGACAGACCAGTTGTCAGGATGGCTGAATGTTATATTTAACATTTCTAGAGTATTATATTTATTGGACAAGACCCATTAATAAATATGTCACCTTACTTTATTTATTAGACAAGACCCATTAACAAAGATGTCACTTGAATGTTGATCCGAGTTTTGTTTATCTCATCTCTTGCAACATATACACATGGCCAAGGTTAAAAGGCAGACAAGTTAAGGGCTTTAAATGTTTCAGTCTAAACATAGCCGTGGTATTGAAAAGTAAATTCAGATAGTTTTATTATTGTTTATCCTTTTTGAGTCTTACACAATACAACGGCTTTATCCTATATAAACAAAATGGGGGGATCAAATATAAAAATCTTACGTCACTAGCAAAAGAAATCTGGCAGTGGTGCGAAAAGCGCTGGCTATTTGCATCATACATCACATCATCGGAGAACCACGAGGCAGACAAAGCTTCTAGAACCATGTCAGTAGACACAGAGTGGGCTTGTATTTCAAACAAATTATATCCGAATTCGGACATCCTTTTCGCTTCAAATCTTAACCATAAATGTAGAAAATATATGTTTTGAAAACCAGATCCTGATTCTAAAGCAGTAGATGCATTTACTCTGCAGGGGAAAAAATTTAAGTGTTTTTACGCATTTCCACCTTTTTCATTAATTCTAAGAACACTTAACAAAATAATAAACGATAAAGCCAAGGGAATACTGATAGTGCCCTGGTGGCCTAGCCAACCATGGTATCCCCTTTTCGAAAAATTGAAAGAAAAAGAGATATATTTGGGACCCAGTGATAACATTATTTTCTCTCCTTTTATAGACCAACACTCTCTGGCAAGGAACCTTATCCTGGTGGCTGCAAAATTATCCCTGAGGGGTTCAAGCAGAAACAAATACCAGAATGTGCAATAAACTTTGGTGGAAATTCTGTCAAGTAAACAAAATACCATTATACGATCCTACAATTCCATAATGTTATACTTACAATTTCTTCAAAACATTTTCGAAACAAAAAATTACAGATACGATAAGTACTATGAACTCACATAAATCTGCCCTAAGTCTTTTTCTGAAAAATCATATTGAAACCGACTCGAGAGTATCACTTTTCATGAAAACAATCGCAAAAATAAACCCGTCGAGTGCGTATAGACAAGGACTTTCTGTCCAATGCATCATGCAGACAGCGGGATGGGCGGAACAAACAACGTTTACAAAGTTTTATAACAAACCTGCATTTTAGCATCCCAACAGGAATAACGTCTTTAAAAATACTTGGTTTTACTTTAATTTTTATTAGAATAAAATGTACTTTATTTAAGTAGGTACCATTTGTTTTCAGTAGGTATTACGATACATGTATAAATGTCAAAATTAAAAGTTGCTTTGTTTTTTATCATAACTTAATTATATGGAAAATACACAGCCACACTAACATATCGATATATGTATTGATAATCGCAACCAATACTCTAAACAACTACGTGATTAAGTGATATATAAAATCATTGTATAAATCTTTATACAATGATAAAATGGACCTGGAATATAATTAATAATCAAACGAACTTACCTGAAGTGAAGTTCGATGTTAATTATATGAAGCGTCCATTCCGAATATATCACTTCCCACCCTGCCCTTTCTTACACTATCTTTTGCGATTATCACTACGAGGGACCCGGGGGACGAAATAAAAACTTTCAACTTAGTGAGATAAGCACGACACGTGGTTAATTGACGTATTACGTGGTTAATTGATATACCTATTCGGAATGGACGCTTCATATAATTAACATCGAACTTCACTTTCAGGTAAGTTCGTGTGATTATTATTTATATTATCAACCTTTGTACAAAATTTAAACGCGTGACACCGATATATGCATGGCATTACAGTAATAGAAAGTTATAAATTTTCATGGAGGGATAGGTATCGATATGACTATCATTACCTATATCATTAGGTAGGTACAGTAGCAAAATAAAGATAATATTTTTTCAGATAATTTGTTTTCTATATTTTCTTACCCTGATAGTTTGGTCTGCCTAATAATAAATTTTACTCTTTCACAAAATATCGCACTTAAATTGCTTCAATTGCATATTCCCCCCATAACTGTCGAATCCGATACCGACGATCGACGGCTGAGCGGTGTAGCCATATCAATTTCGCTCGCTATGGAGCCTAGCTTCTCACTGATAATAAAATATACTATTATTTTTTCGGATTTATGTTTTGGATAGAAAGTCAATTTAGTGTTAAAGATCATTACTGCTATCTTGGTTTAAAATCACATTTTTTTTTAGTTTTCACTCACTGATTCAATTAGAATGTTGACAGTGGCGGATTTACACATTTGCCGCCACTAGGCTATTTAAATTTTGCCGCCCCTACCGACCT
The DNA here is from genome assembly GCA_947563755.1 of Lochmaea crataegi. Lineage (NCBI taxonomy): Eukaryota > Metazoa > Arthropoda > Insecta > Coleoptera > Chrysomelidae > Lochmaea > Lochmaea crataegi. The sequence goes on along the minus strand of OX387425.1, from coordinate 45,400,246 downwards.
CTACAATGCTTACTTAAAGTTTAAAAGCAATATATTTGATTATCTAGCAAGAATCCGGCTGATAATGTCTATCAGATTCCATCACAGCAGGTATAAAAGTTTCACAAAACCATTTTGTACAACAAAGCTAAGGCGTTTTGGTTTTCTTGGCTTAAGGTAGATCTTGGACAATTTCTCACTCGTTTCCAGCAGCAAAGAAAGCTTTTCTCAACTGCTGTTGCTGGTGAACATAGAGCTATATGCGAACTGCTAAATACAATTGAGGTTACTGTTTGGACCCTTACTTTGTGGAATCTACTCATATTACTTTTTTAAATGAAACTAAGTGTTTATAATTAATTCCACTATTTAATAAAAAAATTATGAAAACTCTAAGCTATAGATAATTATTGCGATATTGACAACGTTTTGCAAATTCTGTTTCCGCGGGAACGAAGATCTTTCCAATGGTCCAGATTCCGGTTTATCAAAATTGGTGAATGTCGTAATGGATACGACTACAGTTCCTGCATTTATAATGATGGAATTAAAGCATGGCAAAGACATATTTATGAAGTCATCCGTGCCTAGTGATGAACAAAGCAAGAACCAAGACCAATACCAAGACAGTCTTGGTAACGGTCTCAGTCTTGCTTGTCCGGTCTTGGTCTTGGTCTTGCTAAAATATTTCTAGTCTTGGTCTTGAATTTTCAGTCTTTCTTCTCGGTCTTGGACTTGCTCAAATAGTTTGTTACTTACTACTTACGTCGTTTTGGAAAATTTTCGAGTCTTTTGATAGGAATAAATTATAAATGATCAACAATTCATATCTAGAAATCTTAAACACACAAAATGTTTTGTTTCGACGAAAACATATATTCTCATATATCCTATTTAAAACGAAAGTTGTAATTTTTACTTCAGTCTTGCACTTGGTCTTGGTCTTGCATTTTCTGTCTTGGTTTTGGTCTTGTTCTTGTTCATTCGGTCTTGGTCTTGGTCGTGCTAGTGAATGTATGATCTTGGTCTTGGTATTGCAAAATCGCAAGACCAAGACGGATTTTGCTCATCACTAGTCCGTGCCCACGCTTCCCTACATATTGAACAACATTTAGGTATATAAATATAATTTCACATTTATTTTTGTGAGACATAAAAATGTTGGTTCCAAATTTGCCGCCCCTAAAATCTGCCGCCCTAGGCTCCAGCCTACTCAGCCTGGTGGTAAATCCGCCACTGAATGTTGAACATATATAGTAAAATTAATACCTATTTAGAGGTACCAGCCGTTTTAGTAACTTAACGTATGCGGCTTCTTGAACCATCTGAACCCGCATGAAAAAAATTAGGTTATGACCTTTGACATATTTCTTATTGCATTGGCGTAGTGACTTGAAATTTCATATTATCAGTGGCGGTTTGTAATAATACAAATTAATTTTATGAAATTCATAAAATTCTAAAGATGTTGACATAATAAAAGAATATAAAAGAAGCGCACTAATTTTAAAAACATTGTTTTATTAACTAGATACATAGTTTAATTAAAAAAATATGGCAATTCAGAGTTCGATTAAGTACAAATTCTAGATTTTAAAAAAATGACAACGTGATCTTCAAGGCAAAGTTTAATTAGTTTCTAAATCAGAATAACTTTCGGAAAGTGATAGTTCATCATCGGATTCATTGGATACAGAGATCACCATAGGTTCGATGTTTAGTAGGTCCAGTTTGTTTTCTACTTCCCATGCTTCAGAAATAATTTTCTCTGTATGATTTATGTAATTTTGCCTGCCAGTGTTGCTCCGGTACATTTTTTACAACGTCATTCCATACTTTTAAGACTTCAGTAGGTGACCTTGCAGTTTTCGTAATAGCTTGGTCATAATGCCTTTTAGTTTCTGACCATACCATTTCGATGGCATTAAAATGGCAATGATAGGGTGGTAGCCTGAGAACACAATGACCATGGTCGGCAGCGTATTTGTCTAAATGATAATTTTTTTCTGGCAAAACTTGCTTTTCAATTATATTCCAAACAGCATCCTTTAAAATGTGATCTGGAAAAGGAATATTCTTTTTTTTGAGCCATTCTAACATGCGTGTTTTACTCCAACTTTTTCTTGGGATTTCTTCATCCAGGTGACTGTGATGCGTTGCGTTATCCATTATAATTAACGATGGTTCTTCCAAGTTTAGTTGCTGTTTAAACCAATTTTCAACATTTTCGGTGTTCATGTTATCATGGTAATCGCCTGTTTTTTTATTGCATTTAAAAATAAGCGATGCATTTGCCACAAAACCTTTTTTATCACCGGCATGAACAATTACATATCGTGTCCCACTTCCAGTTTTTTTTAAATCACTGTGTTTAGTACCATCTTGCTACATTCTTCTGTCCCCGCTTTTACTAAAAACTCATGTCTCATCCAGAAAAACAGGTGTAAAGAGCTTTTCGCTTTTAGCAGCATGGTATTTGTTAAAAAATAATATTCTTTTTAATCTGACTGCAGGCATTTCCAATAAATGTTTTCTTCCATCCTGTTTTTTGAAATGAAAACCCATTTTTTTAATTCCCAAATATAAGGAACCTTTGGAAATCTTAGTTTCTGGAGACTCTTCGATAAATTGCCGTAAAATAGTTTCTACTGTGATTTTATCCTTTCGCGCATACATTTTATAAATTACTTCCCTCAAACAATGCAGGGTTTTGCTCCGGGAAACGCTTGCAGACATATTTCTTCTAAATTCGAAATCTGTAGCTCTGTTTGGTTTTTCAAGATTATATATATCACTCTTTATTAGCAAAAACTTGCTCTTGTACAAGTATAAGTAAAACATACGGTATATATCTATAAAAAGTAAAAGACAAAACGAAACACTAAAAACACTCAAGTACAAATTATTTAAAATTATTTTCGATTATAATTATAATGTAGTCAGTCTTAATTTATAGGGACATTTGCACGTACGTATTCCTTAATTTCTCTTGTGAATGATTCTAATGTCTGATATTTCTTAAGTTTTGTTGGTAAGCTATTAAACAAAACTAGCCCAGAACTAAACAGTGAGTCAATACTCACGTAGTCAGTATTAATATACAGATTAAGTGCACTATTTCTTGTGTTATAGGCATGCATGTCCGATATATATGTCATCTGGTCACAAAGATAACTTGGTAGTTTCTTATTCTTAAGTTTAAAAATGAATATTAACAAATTTAACGTCAGTCGTTGTTTAACAGACATAATTTTTAATGTATCCAACATATATTTAATGGAGGTACGCCTATTACATTTGAGTATTGCCCTCATTGCTCTATTCTGCAGCTTTTGCAATCTGGTGAGATTGTTTTTACTAGCAAAATATAGCAGTGTGCTACAATAGTCAAAATGGGGTGATACAATTGATCTATATATAGTCAGTCTTGCGAATTTAGAAATTTTACTAGCTACTCTATTCAGGAAATATATTTTAGTTGCAATTTTTCTCTCTATATACTTACAATGCTCATGTAGATTTAATTCTGGATCTAACATAACTCCCAAATATTTAAACTTAAATACTCTCTCAACACTTTCATCATTTATTGCAATGTTAAATGACTTATTAAGTTTACTGAGATTGCCTTTTTTCCCCAATAGCATAAATTTAGTTTTCTGAATATTAATTTTCAAACCATTATCACATAACCACTTAAAGATATTAGTTAGGTCCTCATTTAAACATTTCTCTATTTCTTCTCCACTACCAGCAAAGTATAGCATTGTGTCATCTGCAAATAATTTAATTTTACATTTTACAACATGCCTCACTATGTCGTTAATGTAAAGCAAGAAAAGTAATGGCCCCAAAACGGAACCTTGAGGTACTCCCACGTCCACATCTGCCATTTCTGAGAATGAACCCTTAAACTTCACAGATTGTTTTCTATTTTCAAAATATGACGACAACCAATCCAAAACTTTACTCACAAAACCGTACTTACGCAGTTTTAGTAGTAATAGCTCTCTATTAACAGTCTCAAATGCTCTTTTGAAATCCAAAAATACCACACCAACAATCCCCTTCTTAACTAACTCTGTCTTCCAAGAAGACACTAGGAATTGCAACGCAGTTTCGCATGAGTGAGATTTTCTGAAACCTGACTGTTCCTGAACCAATAAATTATTTTGAGATACAAAATTCATTATTTGATCTTTAACCGCAATTTCCAGTATCTTTTCGTAAACAGGTAATACATTAATAGGACGATATTCTAATGCTAAAATTGTGTTCGCTACTTTTTCAATTGGAATAACCGTTGAAATTTTCCAGTTATCTGGTACTGTTCCACAACTTAGGGACGTATTAATGACAGTTAGGAACCGATCACCAATTATCTCAACCATTAACGAAATAATATACAAATCAATACCATTGTTATCAGCAGTATTTTTTTTTAAAGATTTAGTTATTTGTTTCAACTGACACATATCTAGTGGTTTGAAGTGCTCCAAAAAAATGTCTGGTTGCTGTATAAAATTCAATACGTACTCATAATCGCTAAATGGTTTAATTTGACTAATTATCTGACTTAAACTTTTTATGAAATAAACATTGAACTTAGATGCTATTTCTGATTCAGTTTCCACAAATTCCCCACCAAAATCAATGCCTTTAGCTCCTTTCACTCGTTTTCCCTTTAATAATTTTTGAATTGATTTCCACATGTCCCTACTGTTGCCTTTATTATCATCAATTATCTGTTCATAATATTTTTTAGTTTCACGCCTTATCATATTAGTAGTTCTATTTCTGGCTACCTTGTAATTATCCCAATCTTCGTCAGTTTTTGTATTTTTTGCTTTGTGGTACAGCAAGTCCCTTCTCTTTATCTCTGCCATAACATCATCAGTAAACCAAATTTTCAGTTTAAAGTTGTTAAAGTTCTTAATAGTTTTAAACGGGGCAAAAATGTTCAGATTTTTGATAACCGTTTCAATAAGCAATTCCGATAATTCATCTACATTTACATTGTTTGGCTCCCAGACAGAATCAAGCATAGCAAACTGAAAGTTGATTGTATCAAAATTTTTAAGATCTCTTTTGAATGAACAGTCAAAGATTTGTCTATTATTTGAAGCATTCATATCATCAAGTGAAACCAAAATATTTGAGTGATCTGATACCTTTGGAGTATGCGATACAACACATTGCAGGTCTTGATAGTTTGTAATTACATAATCGATTAGTGATGCCGAATTTTTAGTAATTCTCGTATATTCCTTAACCATTTGGTGTAAACCTACGAAACTGATCAGCTGTTCCATTTTACTTTTATAAGTTGTAGACAAACCTTTTAAATTTATATTGAAGTCGCCCACTATTATTATTTTACAATTAAAACTGATTAATTCCTCAAACTTATCCTCTATAAATTTTAAAAACTCAATGTGAGATATAATGTGCTTTCTGGAACTTTTAGTGCTTCGGACGCTTTTTGAATTGCCTTAAATCGAGATCCTAAATCGTTTTGAAAATAGTTTACTACATTAAGCATAAGTTTTTTGGATTCATCAGAATATCGCATTTTTATATCTTAGTGTGGATTTATGCAGCAACATTTAACATTTAACATTTATCATTTAACAATTAACATTTATCATTTAACAATTAGTAAAACTGCCATCGTTTATGCAGACACAATTATAAATTAGGAGAAAATAGTAAGCATGCGCATAAGCCCGAGATTTTAGTTATTTACAATAACCCTACATTTTCATGTCTTTAAAATGTGTACTTCCTTTGTCATAAATGACGGGAAATTGTCGAACAAGATCGATAAGAGTGGCATCATCCATTTTTAGTAAACAAACACACAACATAACCCTAAGTAAACCGCTTTTCTATGAAAACAGTGAGGTTAACTCAGGATCTGCGTACTAGTTGCGCACTAGATGAAAATTCGGTACATTTAATTTAAGAAAGTTAAAAGTTGGACAACTTCGTAATTGTTAAATGATAAATGATAATTGTTAATTGTCTGCATAAATGGAGTCATAGTGAAATGAGTAGTTTAACTTATAAATGATAAATGATAAATGTTAATTGTTAAATGATAAATGTTAAATGTTAAATGTTGCTGCATAAATCCACACTTATTTTGCGTTATGACATTAACATGAAATCAAAATTTGACGTAACTTCAAAAACGTGACATCTAATAAATTAGTTACGACGTTCATTTTTGTTGGTAATTTTTTGTTTCAACCGATTTATTAATAATAAATAAGGATGGTCTTATTCTAAATGGGTATAAAATTTACTATAAATAATATATCCAATTTGTTTTACAGAATATGAGTAAAAGAATAAGATTCAACTCCGATGATGATCTGGCTCTATCGAGGCAAATCTTAAACCAAAATGTTTTACAAGAACCTGAACAATAGGATGCAGTAAAAGAAAATTTGAATATTTTAACAACAAAAGAATTTAGGTAGGTACTGTGAGAAAGTTTAAAAAACCATTTAAAATATTTAACCTTTCAGTGGTCGCGCCTTTAATTGTAATAAAATTAGTCGCGCCGGGTCTTTCAAATGTAAGAAAACCACTGTACCCATAAAAAAACACTATATTCACGCTGAGAGTTTTGTCAAAAATAGATGGTTATATAATTTTCGACAAAAAAAATAACTAATCCTATATAAGTGTTTTTATTTCTGCTAAGTTGGTGTAGAAATAGTATCGATATATTTGTTTGTATTTTTGACTATCGAAGATAACATTTCGTCTGTAAAAAAAAAGCTGCCAGCATTGGCCAGTGGTGATTTAGCATTTTTTGCAGCTCCTTTTACTCCAGGCAAGTGCATAATCAAATAGTTTTTCCGCGTTCTTACTCGCTGAGACAATGGTCGCGCCGGGTCTGGATATCAAACTTTATTTATATCTGCTTCTGACCAATGCTAAGCGAACAACTGAACACACATTCAACAACGATGCGGAATTATAGGAAGGTACTGGGAGGGGATTTCGCAGAGTTGCCAACGTTTTTATATTGCTAGAAATTTTTAACACTGGGTCTGACAGACCCGTCGCGACCACTGATAGGTTAATGGATCTTTTGAAAAAGAAGTATGCTAAAAGTAAAGTCAGGTAAAAATGCTCTTATTAAAAACATATCTGATTTTCAGATCAGGAGTTGAAGAGATTCTCTCAGAAAGAGATAACCTCTGCTACAGGACATTTGTGACATCTCAAGGACTGTTAAAATGACCTACAAAATGTTAAAAAAAAAGAAAACAAGGAATGAGCAGCAATCATCTGAAATTGGTGTTGCTCTAAGAGGCCTCACTGCCAAATATTATACCAATTCAGAAGTTATAAAAAGTATCAAGTTGGATATGAGTATATGGATCACGAACTATCTGTAATCAATGCTGCAAAAGATATCATGATTACATATGGTAATGTAGATGGAGAGAAGGTATTACAATGGCTAAGCACATTTGTAGTAAGGAAAGGTTAAAATGGGGAATGGAGACAAGAAGTCAAGTATCTAGGTTTGACTCTAGACAGTAAACTCCTTGGAACAAACACGAAAAGGATATACAAAGCAAAAATGGCTCTAATGGAGTGCAGGAATCTGGAAGGGTTATACTGGGGTTGTAACCCAAAAATCCTATGCTGGATGTACGCCATAGTGCAATGAGACCAATTATCACTTACGGAGCCATTGCGTGGAGTAGTGGAACAAGCCTATTGACGACGAGAGGCTACTAGTCCATATAATACACCTCCTGGGACATGCCACAAGATGGGTTGATGAAAAATTATAACTTTTCAAAGAAATTCGTTACAGAATTAAGCAACAAGAAGGAATGAGATCCAAAAATACCATTACCAGACTTGGAAAGAATAATATGCCATTCAATGGTACACAGACGGCTCAAAAGCAATAGGAGGAACTGGGATAGGAGTGTACGGGCCAGGAACCAAACACTCTGAAAGCTTGGGAAAAACCCCGAGTATCTTTCAAGCGGAAATTCACGCCATAAAGAAGTGTGCCCAGTTCAATATTGATAAAGGATGTAGAAGGCAAAAGATTATCATAATGTCGGATAGTCAAGCAGCCATTAAAGCACTGAGCTCTTGTGTAATCAGTTTCAAAATGGTGTGGGAATGCCTAGGCAAACTCAATGAACTAGACGAGAACAATATAGTCACCTTACTGTGGATTCCAGGAAAAACTGGAATAGAAGCAAATGAAATAGCAGAGGGGGACTCAAACACCCTTTTGGGGTCCGGAATCCCCTTTTGCGGTATCAGCTCCAATGTAATATTGGAAGTAATAGGCAAAACCGAAATAAAGAGAAGATCTGACCATTCGAAAGATCTAGTAGGACTTAGACAATCAAAGATTCTTCTGGGTGACTACAACCTGTTGAGGTCAAATGAATGCATAAGTCAAAGTAAAACTGCACTAAGAGTTTTAACAGGGATCCTGACGGGACATTGTCGCCTGAATGGGCACCTGAAAAACCTCAAATAGTGGAGGAAGAAGAATGTAGATTCTGTGGCATGGAAGAAGAAACCTCCATCCACATACTTGCGAATTGCTCAGCAATTTAGAATCCTAGGGCACAACACCTAGGAGATTACTGAATAGAAGAGGGACATTTACCTATGTTAAAGCCTGCAGATATCCTAAAATTCCCTCGGGAAATAGGACTAAAGGAGCTACTAGTCTCCGAGACTTGCCTCAGGAACTAAGTAGAAGAATCGCAATAGATCTTTTAGGTCTCAGTAAATGTCACCCCAATTTACATACATACATACATGGTAGTGCAGATACTTACATACTCAAATAGATTAACAATTATAAACATATGCACAAGAAGGCTTCGGAATTTCGTCAAATAAATGTAAAATTACTTTTAATTTGACTGTATCATTTTCATTGTAGTTGCATCGACATCTCAAGTAGGAACTGCCAAAATAAAATCTGACCAAAGATGTAATGAGGAAAATGGTAAAGATTGCAGTAAAAAAAACATATACTAGGTAAATTCGACTTCATATAGTAAACAATATACCTGAGAGTTGAACTGTGAATAATTCCTGATTGTTCCACTGAAATCTAGGTGCTATATCACTGTAATGTGAATTAACACAAAATATGACATAATTCAGGCAATGTTTTATTTTAAGTAAATTATTTATCAATTTTTAGTGGCAAGCCTTAAACAAAAAAACCAGAGTGCAGGTCTCAGAAAAAGTGGTTTATCTTTCATTCAAGAATTAGATGAAAGGGACCACAAAATTAGATTACGGGAGACGAACTGCAATATTGGAAGAGGAAAAATTGCAACTAGAAAAAAAGGAGGTGGAGCTTCAAGAGCGACAAATACAAATGGAAGAAACAAAAACTGAACAGCAAATGCAGATCGAAAAAAGAAAAAGGTTTGAACAAGAAATTTATGACCTTAACAGCCCGCGTGAGATGGTCTCCAGAGGGAACTACTTCAAACACTTTTGGAGCAATTAAAACAAAAGTGATTGTTTTATTTGTATATATCTTTTATAAGATTTAGGTTTTGAAATAAATCTAATTATTTTTTTCTAGTTTATTTTTGTCTATACTAGTATTCTTGCACAGTGAGTGAATCTGTATTAAAAAAATTTTCTGTTTCTCTGCCATATAAATAAGTATGAATATTTGTGACTAAAACTGCAATCTTATACATACTTTCAACAATAAAGGCTGCTGCACAATTGCCAGGGAACTGGAACGTGAACGAGAACCAGAACGGAAACGAGAACGAAATATTATATTTAGATGCACAACATCGAGAACGAGAACGGAAATAGTAGGGATGTTTGACATGTTTGATATTTATTTTCTAAAACACTGTCAACTTGTGACTCAATAACAAACTTCCGAATACCATATCAATCATTTTTTATATAATGGATGTTATTATTGGCCTCTTCTTCTTAATAAAATTGGTCAGCACATTAATTGCTTCTTTTTGGGGCCACTTTTACATTAGTCTGAGAGATTCTCATGCAACGAGGTTATGTATGGTTATGTTTGCATCAAACAGGTTGCTGATTTCCTATTGGCTCAACTATTAGCATTATATATCTTGTGCTGTGATTGGCTACGGGAATGCAACGGTAACGGGAATGTTAAAACTTTGCCAACTTTCCAGTTTTCGTTCGCGGGCATCTTCTCGTTCTCGTTACCGGAAATTGGTTATGCATGGGTACCTACAATAAAATATGTGGATCTTAACTTTTTTTCCGTTCTCGTTCCAGTTCACGTTCCTGTTCCCGGGTAATTGTGCAGCGGCCTTAATAGTTTAATTTTTTTTATAATCTATAAAAGCAAATGTCCTCAAGACTTTCATGGACGCATTGAACTGATGTTCATGAGGTAGTAGATTTGGTCTAACTCCAAGGACACATTAGGAGCTCCCTAATTCCATATGCCTGGTCTCAAAATATAACAGTTCATTCCAAAATACTGCTTTAGCTTGTATTTGATCGTATATTCTGCTTTCTCCGAATAACCTTCATCATGACGTCGACCAGGATATACTCCTAATAGACTCACTATTAAACCTTCTGGACATAAATGGATTGTGTAGACAAGTAATTTGTACGAAATCTTTATTAATAATGGTACTGCATACATTATAAACAATATAATTTATCTGTATATAAAGAAGACGATTTATGTATTGTCCACTTGTTACCGTCTTCGGTCCTCGGTGGAGTGCTTATACCCGTGAGTTACGATGCGGCTGGAGAGAGGTAGTCCATTCGTACAGCGACATCCATGAGCGGGAAACTGGAACTTTACGGCGACGTTAATAGGGTTGCCAACTCTTCAGGCGTCACGTGTTGGCCGTTGTTGTTTGGGTTGTGGGAGTTACGGGCGATTGTTACAATTGGTATTTTACACAGTGTACTCTTTTATGTCCAGAATAATAATGTTGTTGATCCACTGATGGGCGACATATTGGTCTAATAGTACCATCTATGAATCCCAACAATTTGATTTTCCATTAATTCTTACTGCCTAAAATACAATATTAGAATATTAAACAAATGGTGATATTGGAACATTCACAAACATTACATATATCCCAAAACAGATTAAGGCACCTATGACCAAGTTGGCAAAAATTATTGATATATGTATATATATAATTACTATTTCAAGAACTTTACCTGGGAGTAATACTTCAGTTTTTCAATATTGATCCAAGCATGATTTCTCAAGTTATTTAAAAGATGACACCATGTGTTAATAATAAACGTTGACATATAGTTTATTATATGAGATAAAGATTGTGGTGATAGACCAAACAACAGTTGTAAATCTTTTAACCGATTTAGGTAAGCTAGTCTTCATAACAGAATACAGATAGCAGTTAATCCTGAAAATAATCAAATTTAAATTATTTTATACCACCCACTTTGGTACAAATTTATCTTACCTGTAACTTTATTTCTATTGGGAGTTAGTATTTCATTTGGCATTCCTAGCAAACGGACTAATAACCTACAATGGTCTGAATTGAAGGGAAATAAATCTTGGTCAAATTGTCAAAATTGAAATTTACTTCAACCTTCTGGACATTTTCTCCTCTCAATATATTAATGAGAATTAAATCTTCGATTTCATTGTCATCTGCACCCTCTACTATTGCAGCATCAATTTCAAAATACATTTTTTCTACGACAACCTCGATAAATGTTCATTTTATAACCGTAACTTCAATCATAAACAAGCACATTTTGTACAGAATTTCATTTTTGCATCGGTTGCTAGGCAAGCTGCTAAGCAACAAATGCGAAATGGAATATTTCGTGTTAGGTCTAGGTTCACTCTAAAATCACGACGACTACGGCTTGTCAAATTATGACGTCCAGCGACAAATTGATGAAATGTCAGCAGATCGTTTCTGTCAAAGTTTTAGTGGGTAGCGAGTAATTTCATAGTTGTTTTCTATAAAAACTATTAATTAAAATGGAAACTGATAGTGATATTGACTTAGATTTGACACCTCCGAACATAATAGAAGCAGCGAAGGTAACAACACTGAATTTATTACCGGAAACGTCGAAGAGTATGTATATCAACGCGCTTATAACCTTTTTTTGGAATGGAAGGTAGATCAAAAGACAAAATCGTATGTTATGATGTTATGTTAAGATATGTTGTCATAGAAAAAGTATAGTATGCAACTCGCAACAAAATGGGCATCATTGCTCATTGCATAATATACTATTTTAATATTCAAAAATAGCAAACTCAATAACAAGTTAAACATCATAGAGAAAATATTGGTTAGTTTTAGAGTAGGGATCCTCATGGTAGGGATATTCGATATACATCGGTGCATCGAAAACATCGATGTTTACAATGCGATACATCGAATCGATCCGATGTTTTGAAAAGCTATCGATAAACTCGATGTATCGATGTTTTTTCATAAAACATCGAATCGATTATAACCAGTTAAGGTAAGTTCATATAACAACGAAACACGAATAACGAATCGTTATTTTTATAAAGTAGTAAAAAGTTACAATTTTTTATACAAAAACGAAATTCGTACATTTTGGAGATTTTCAAATTTTTCAGGTTAGGTTAAAGGTCAAGACTGTGGAGTTTATTTTTTCTGTTTGTGTTTTTGAAAAACCAAAATTATTAATTTCAAGTTATTCAAATATAAACCAAAGATTATGTATACGGATACTACTAAATTAATCATAACCTCAAAACTAATAAGCAAACTGTCAAAAGTTTCAAATTAGCCTAAATTTCTCACGAATATCGCAAAATCTTGAAATGGAGTCAAGTTTCCCGCCACCCAGATTATAAATTTCACAAATTCCTGAATTATGTACCTGTCAACTTTTCCACCAATTGATCTGACCAATGGCGTTAGAGTTCTTGATTCGTTGTTATATGAACTTACCTTTATAAAAAGTAAAACGCTTGATGGTGGCTGAACGACAAATAGATAATCACATATCCTTTCAATTTATTTTCTAAATATAAAGCGCCTTCAATGTAGTGATTGGCAAAACCAGTACAATTGGTTGTACTAGCACACTACGTACAGTACACCAAATTGTGCCGTACAGTGCTTGCCATACAATTGTACGATGATATCGAGCGCGACAAACGTCAACATTAGCGGCCGCGGCGAAGTAGTTAGTAGTAGAACGAGAAAGAATGACCCGTAGTACCACCGTACACTAACTTAGTTAGTGTACGGTACATACAAGTACGATACGTACAGTACATACTTACTCTTACTGGTTACTGGTAGAATCTATAAAATAATAATACCTTTAAATATTGTTTCACAGTAATTATTATAATAACTTTACCAGCACACCAGCACCCAACCGGCGAACTAGCAACTAAAACCAATGGTGGATTGTACTATTAGTAGAATAAAATTGTACGGCACGTACACCGTACATTAAAGTGTGCCTATATTTTGTACGACACGCACACGTACTTCCCATCTCTACTTCAATGGAAAACCGTATAAATTCTTGGAAGAACTTGCGGATGAAAATAATATTGTGGATACTATTGTGGAATTGAGTCCACCTGTAATTGAAAGACAAAAAAAATATGTAGAAATATTAGCTTTAGGAGAAGCAGAAAATCCTGTGAGAAATTTAAATTATTTCGAGGAATTAATTCACTAATAAAAACTAAATAGGTAACACAGAAATTTTAACTTATAAGTTAGAATTGTTGTTTGTTGTTGTTGAGATATCGAACCGCTGACCAACTTAGCGGAAAATAAATTCGCTGGAAAAAATGACAACAGGTCACATATTTCCACTAGAGTTAAAGTAGAGCATTTATTTGGTGTTTGGAAAAGACGTTTTCAAATAATGGCTTATGGATGCAGGATGAAATTAGAAAATGTGTTACCTGTTGTTATTGGCTTCATAATCTTGCTCTTGTTGAATCAGAACCCCCAGAAGAAACTGAAGTTTTAGGGCATGAGCTTCAACAAGCCCTGCAAGATGGGGATATTCCAGTTCCAGCCCAATTGAATAATTTAGACTACAGAAGGATAATGGTCGAAAATTATTTTGCACATTTGCAATTTCTATTATATTTCAAACTTTGGGTTAATGTTTTTGTTTTCTGTAATTTTAATTATAAATTCATATATCTCTGTCTATTTTGAAATTAATAATTACATTTTATGTATGTAAAATTTGTGGTTGAATGTTTACCTAATCAAGAAATAGATATTTACGTTACTAGTCCGATAAGTACACTTTTACAGTACGAGTGAGATGTTTTACGGTATTTCGGAACGAGTACTGTAAAAGTTTACCGGACGTGTGACGTACAACATTTTATTTCATACTTCTAAAAAACACAAAAGAACAGTGAAAAAATAAAATATTAATATATTTATCGGCGTTCGCTATTTTTGAAATTTGCATTCAATGCCAAGATAGCTGTAGTTGGTACCCATAGAAACATAATATTGTTTTTAAATAATATGATACTGTCAGCGATTGTCATTAAACGATTTCCACTAAATGGCTCAAGATCAATTCATTCCTGAGGACATTTTGCACAAATCTCATGAATCCACGGGGCATCTGATACCCAACAAATCGTCTTCCCGTTATGACAAAGAATTTAAGCTTTTTTGTCGATGGAAAATGGACAGCAACGTAACTATTGTGAATGAAGATGTCATGATGGCTTATTTTTTGGTCTTCGTGAGTAATTTTATATAGCTTTGTTGGGTATCAGAAAAATATATCGAGGATTCAATCGATGGGAAAAACAGGGTATCCCGCATGATACAACATGGAGAAAACTTTGAAGCATAACTGAGTTTCTATTAGATTTTATAGTATGTAAGAGCCTGTAAAATTTCATTACGGTATGGTAGCACGTAATATTTCATTACGTGCTACTATATCCCGTAAAAGTCTATATCCCGGATTGAAATCAAGTACGTAAAGGTATGTTTTAGGGTACAGTATGAAATAAAGAAAATTGTGGTCTGGAGTATAGTATCTAACATGAGAAAGTTGGATAGTTGTAAAATAGTATATTACGTAACAAGTCCGGAAAGTCGCAGACTTGTCTACTCGTCCAAAAAAACAGTTTCCGGGCGTGTTGCGTACATTTTTTTTTTCGCAACCGTGTGGTAGGTATATCAAATCAATAAAACACGTTTCTTTGTAATATCTAACTGGACTAAAAATGGCGTCGATTTGAATGTTTATGTTTGTCATGATGACAAAACGCAAAAAAAAACTAATTTTTAGAACAAAATAGGAACATTCTAATTGAATTTACTGTTAGGACCCTTACTTTGTGGAATCTACCCATATTACTAACATTTTAATTATTGTTTTTATTAATATTTATATTGAAATTCGAACAATTGCTAATATTAAAGGGATTCAGTTTGTTTAAATGACAGCAACGATGTAATACTTCCCGGCCTAGTCCGGGAAATAGGTACTTTCCGGACTAGGCCGGAAAAGTGCTACTTTCTCACAAAAAAGGCGTCCGGGAAGTGGGTACTTTCCGGACGGTTGCCGAAAAAATATATTTATTGAGAGTAGTGTAACACACTTTTAATTAGTTATAAAATTTTAAATGTGCAATTATGTTTTAAATTTGTTTTTATTTAAAATATAATTTTGAACAGTCATTTTCTATCTATCAAAAGTAAAGGAGTTTTACAGAGCAACAAAAATAATTTTGGCTTATTTAGTTGATCTCTTTTTACAGTTTGTATCATAAAATTTTACTGTATTTATTTGAATGCAGTGAATTGAATTATAACCTTACCTAATCAAAAAAGAAGAACCATAAAAGTTCGAAGTTTATATTTTACAGCTATTTATTTTTTACAATTACAATTTTTATTTAGTTCTTGTATAAACATTTTTTTTTATTTTCATATTCGAGTAATAACATTTTTTCTTTGTGCTCTTTTTCTTGTAAGAGAAGATCTCTTTGTGCATGTAGAACCTCAATTTTAGCCTCTTCTACAGGTCCAATTTGATGGTGTATTGGTTTTCTTCTGGAAGACCACTTAGGTGTCTTCATAACTGTGTCTTGCTGCAAATTATTTTCTTTTTGGATTTCAAGTTCTATGGTAGATTCTATAGTGCGATTTGTACCTGCCAAAGATTGAATCTCTTCCCGTATCACTTCTTGTGATGTTGAAGGATCTGCAAATTAAAAAAAGTGACCTATATATATATTAACATCATTATATATATTATTTTATATTCGTTAGCCATTTATTGCTTGATTTTTATTTCTTGGGTTTGGTTAGTTTTATATTTTAAATAAATTAAAAAGGTTTTTTTGACGTTTCACTTTCGTTTGAAAGCTTTTTCAAAATATTTATTTTGTAAAATGTCATAATGAAGTAAAAAATATATACAATTGTTATTTGGTTATCATTACAAGTATTTACTTCAAAAATAAATTTACGATGTTTGAAAAATAGATAAAAAAAGTGTAGTTATTGATAATTAACTTGTTATTTTATTAAATTATGATAAATTTGACTCAAGTTTCTGATATCATGTTTATCGTTCACAGAATTTTTTTATATGTATCATTTCTTCAATTGTAAGTTTCTGATAATTAGAGTCTTGTGTTAATATTTTTGTGTTTTTGAAATCAAATTAATGTTTTTCTGTCGTTTCATGTTTATGTAGAGCAATAGAAGCATTTTTTGTTTATTTGTGGCCGTTGAGACGATTTTCTAGATGTTGAGTTGTCAAACCTATATATTTTTTTGGACAGTTTAAACATGGTATAGAATATATAACATTAGATTTTTTATTGGTTTTAGTTGGACTTTTAAGTTTAGTAAATAATGATGATAAAGTATTTTGAGCTTTATGACACACGTTAATGTTATGTTTAGACAATATGAATTTGAGTTTTTCGAAGAGTTCGTTTGTATAAGGCATTGCTATGTATCTGTTTTGATTTAATTTAGTTTTTGTGTGGTTATTTTGAGTGTTATTGTAGAATTTGTAGGTGCGTTGTTTGAAAATTCTTTCTATATTGTTTATTGGGTAGTTGTTATTTTTTAAGGTGTCTTTTAAGTGTCTAAAGATTTCAGGACGGTATTCTGGAGAAGTCAGTTTAATAGCTCTATCGGTTAATCCAATAATTACACTGTTTTTTTGAGCATTAGGATGATTGGAATTGTACTTAATTTAGATATCGGCGGGACCATGTTTCTTTTTTATATAGTTTAGTTTTTATTTTGTTGTTATTAGTTCTAATTAATGTTAAATCTAAAAAATTTATTGTATTATTTTCTTCAGTTTCAACAGTAAATTGGAGTTTTGGATGGAACTTATTGAATGCAGTTAAAATATCATTGATCTTGTCTGATGGAATTGCAGTTGTACAATCGT
This sequence comes from Lochmaea crataegi, assembly GCA_947563755.1. Classification (NCBI taxonomy): domain Eukaryota; kingdom Metazoa; phylum Arthropoda; class Insecta; order Coleoptera; family Chrysomelidae; genus Lochmaea; species Lochmaea crataegi. The sequence goes on along the minus strand of OX387425.1, from coordinate 45,382,810 downwards.
CAACATAGCGTTTATAAAATAATACATATAATACATATAAATTTAAATTCTTTAGTACGTTCTCTTCAAGATGTTCCATTATCAATTGAGCTAAAGTTGAGGATATAGGACAGCCCATTGTGCAGCCGTCTAATTGTTGGAAAAATTTATTTTGGTATTGAACATAATTATTTTTTTGAATCAATAAAATTGCTTCTTTGAATTCATTGTATGATAGAGTGGTGTGTTCTTTTAGTGAGTTCCATTTTAATTTTGAAGTATTTGTTATCAATTCATTTGGAATATTAGTGTACATTGAAATAACATCTAGTGATATAATTTTATAATGATTATGTATGTTTGTTTTATCTATAAATTGTTTGAAGGCGAATGAATCTTTTATATAATAATAATTATTTCCAGTTATATTAGATAGACAATTGGATAGATATTTTGATAAATTATTCCAATATTCCATTATTGATAAGACGAGGTCACTGTTTGCCTCGACTATAATTTCATTTTGTCTACCACATGTTTGGTATGTTTGTTGCCTTTGTTAGGCTGTCTTTTTTCTTATGTCCATTTTGACATGAGCCCATTGCTTCCTCAAAGAATTGGAGTCTCGAAAGACATTTAAATTTTTGGATTTGAAGCGATTTTTTTGAAATTTTCCACGTTTTTTCTTTTTCCATGTTCGACGCAGCATTTGTTTCCTTGTTCTCTAAAATTAGTTTGTACTGTTCAACTAGCTCCACCAACAAACGTTTTTTCTCTGCTGAGTTGCTGAGTAGTTAACCCGTTTTTTATCCATAGCGAATGAAATTATAAATCACCACCAAACTTATAGATCAAAAATAAGTAAAAAAATAATAATTTGGAATATGTACAAGAAAAAATATATTGATCTATTAAGCTTAATATATGAAATATGTACCTAACTAAAATTTACCAGATATAACAATAAACTAATTCGAAATAGAAAAAACCCCTAGGAACTATAATTTGGCAAGTCTATCTGAAGCTACGAGGCATCGGTAAGAGGTGAGGAAACATGGCCGATATCTGTCATAAACGTGCCAATGGCGTATGGTACCTATTTTATAAAAGTATTAAAAATAATAATTATTATTATACAATAATAATTATATCTATAAAGAAACTGATTTATGCTTTGCTTTAAAGGTAAGGTATTTTTCAAAACACGGTATTTGTTAAAAACAAATAATGTTAACTTCGTACTTGAATTCAATATGGATACAAAATAATAAGATACCAAGTAAAACTGAAAATACGAAGGTAAATATTGACATTAAAAACGTCACTGGATAATCAATGTCAGTCAATTGTCGAAGTGAGCGGGAAGAACACACGCACGCGCTTGCCAATAGGAAGTCAGGTGGTTACTTAGCAACGGTGGTTTGATAAATATTCACCAATTGAGTTAGTCGGAGGGCGTGGTAATTATGATTTTCGCACGACGTTGCCGGCTTGAAGAAACCCCATAACATATTTGGAAAAGTGTTCATCTTTTAATATTCGGAAATAGAAATAATAATGTTAATAGTCAAAATCCAATGAAACTAGCACATTAAAGAACTAACGTTTAATCATTATTGACATATTGTTAATAATAAAAAGTCCATTTTCTAATTATTATCACTACAAACTTAGCACTTTAGCTTTTTAATAGTTAAACGTGGCAATATCGAATGTTTTCGGCCGCTTTCACAGCTTCAGTTATATAACTTAACTAACAAACAAAAATAATCGAATAATTCGATTTTCGCACGACGTTGCCGGCTTGAATAAAACCCATAACATATTTGGAAAAGTGTTCATCTTTTAATATTCAGAAATTGAAATAGTAATGTTAATAGACAAAATCCAATGAAACAAGCACATTAAAGAACTAACGTTTAATCATTATTGACATATTGTTAATAATAAAATGTCCATTTTCTAAATATTATCACTACAAACTTAGCACTTTAGCTTTTTCATAGTTAAACGTGGCAATATCTAATGTTTTCGACCGCATTCCTTTCATAGCTTCAGTTATTTTTGACAAACTATAACTTAACTAACAAACAAAAATAATCGAACAATTCGATTAAAGAGTAAAGAGTTAACTTTACTAGACACCTAACTAATAATAATTTAAGAATAGCTAACTGATAAACACAAGAAAATAAATTAGAGAAAAAAATTAAAAGAGCAGATCGAATACTTTGGGCACAGTATACAAAAACAACCAGTAGTGGATCTCATCTTCGCGCATCGGTTGTGCGCAGTTCGCCATATCGGTTTAGAAACCTATCAAGTTCAGCAAGGAAGGACGGTATTCTACTTCGGTTTAGGGACAGTTTATAGTTTGGTTTAGTCGCGTAAGCAGTGGCGTGTGTGAATTTAAAATTTTTTACTTTTTGAGTGACAGTCATCAAATAATATGAATAAAGTTAAAGCAGGTGTAGTTTGTGCTGCAAAGAACTGTAAGAGTAGATCATATTTAAACAGGGTGTCCCAGACTAATTTATCCAGGCTATATCTCTTAAACGAATAGAGATTTTCGAATGGGACAAAAACTGATCTATTCCATTTCTAATATACTTTAATATGGCGAAGAAAAACTCATCCCCTAAATATTCATCCCTTAGTTACAACCCCTAACTTTAAATTTTTTAATAGCACCCTGTACATTTTTTTATAATTTTGGATGTGGTTTTCCATCGTTTATTCAACAAACTTTTCAAAAATAAAATGGGTTCATAAGTAATCAAGAAAATATCAGTTTATTTTTTATTTTTGTTGAATTAATGAAGAGAGCCTTAAAGCTTAAAGGAACAATAAAAATAAATGTAATGAAGATTACATGGCTTGAATCATTGCAGGAGTAATTTGGCGTCATGCTTCTCTTATGTTTTCTTTTAATTCGTCTACATTTTGCGGTTTTGATTGATAAACAATATCTTTTATCAGTGGCCCTGGCTCTACAGGTGAACCCTTTTCCAAAAAGGGTCCAGTACTCAAAATCTTCCTCTTACTGGATAGCAACCAACAAATAATGAACCAACATCAACAACATGTGGCACACCTCCAATGCCAAAACTTCAACGTTGGCGGCATGGAGGCTAGATAGTTGGCGGTTTGAATCGTTTGAGTGCAATATATCCCCTATAAGGATTTGTGCAAACGACTTCCAGAACAGGGCGGAATTCTCCAACAATACGAACTCCTGTAGAACAAAATACTAAACCGTATATTTCACAACTTATTCAGAACGAGAACCTATAAAACCCAGCAGGGGATGACTTCCCAGTCATTAACAAAATTCAGATTCTCGTTCGATGCACTTTTGGAAACCAAGCCATCTAGTAGAAAGCACACAGCGGAAAAAAAGGGACTGACACTTCCTCAACTTCAGTACAGAATACTACCATAGAGAAACCTACCCGAAACATACATCCGAACTACACTGCTCATTACACCGAGCGTGTTCCGCACAGATCAAGTCATAAAGTGCTACACTTCCCTCTATGTAAGCCACGCCATGACAAACCAACGCGTTTATCCAAGACACGACTGTCACGGCCAATTGTCAATGTCATCCAACAAATAATTCCACTTTAGTAAACAATGGACAGGAATAATAAAGTCTGTATTAAGGATTATTCAAATGAATTTAAGCAATAGATAGTACCACAATACCCCCCTGCCAACGTAAACCCCCTGCCCAAAAGAAAGAGTCAAGAGGTGACAAATCAGGTGAACGTGCCGCCCACATAATTTCTGGAGAGTTGTTTGCTATCCAGTGGTTATCGAAACGGTTTTTTAGGTGGTCGCTAACGATTCTCGCATTGTGTGGAGGAGCTCCGTCTTGTTGCTTGTTTCTTGATTACTTACGAACCCATTTTATTTTTGAAAAATTCCTTGAATAGACGATGGAAGACCACATCCAAAATTATAAAAAAATGTACAGGGTGCTATTTAAAAATTTAAAGTTAGGGGTTGTAACTAAGGGATGAATATTTAGGGGATGATTTTTTCTACGCCATATTAAAGTGTATTAGAAATGGATAATAGATCAGTTTTTGTCCCATTCGAAAATCTCTATTCGTTTAAGAGATATAGCCTGGATAAATTAGTCTATATGAAAAAAAGTTATTTTAGATTTCCCATAGATCATTTGAGGTGAGTAGATAGGTCTTAAAGATTATACACACGATAGAAGAGGGCCCTCCGCGCAGGTGTATAAACCTTAAAACTTACACAAAACTTGTTACTTATCTAGTAATTTTTTGGTTCAAAATATTTACGATAGATGTCGCTAGTAGTACTGAATCGGCAACTTATTTTCTCTCTCTCTTTCTGTCATTCCACTCTTGACGATTCAAACAAACTTCTCTCCGGATCAACTGTCTCGATGTGTGTTCGATGTTTTGGTTTCAAACAAACACAATTTCTGCCAGCAAATATTTTTATTTTCAATCACAATAGGTAAATTATGATTTCATTTATTTGCTATTGTTAGTATGTTTATTTTACCTGTAGGTATTCTCTTTTCTTCTTTAATTTTTTCTGTACTTATAGGTTAATTTTGAAATTAAAATATAATTCAAGCATTATCGTCGTTTCTCTATATTTTGAAATTTTATATATCGAGATTCATAATTTCCATTTATTGAGAAGTAGGTACCTACCTAATGATAAAATACAAATACAAATCTAACAAAAATCCATTGAGATTATATGAATGCAAAAACACTGCAAAAAGCTAATCTTGTGAATATTTTCACATAGATATAATATTTACAACACAACTTACAACCCATTATTAATTATTACGCAACATTTTTCATTTTTTTTTAAATAATCTATTGAATACGAAATAAAGTAAGTATAGCAATATATACATTAGATTAGGCCAAGCAATAGGTAAATATTTTTGACAAAAATCCTAGTAGAAAACGAATGGTGTCATCATATAAAAGACATCACGTAGTATAATTTGGATATGTTTTGGACACGCAAATGTTTTTCAGTAATTTGTTATAAACATTTAATACGAAAAAAAAAACCTTCCTTTTTCAGTTTTTTTCATATAACGTAAAAAGTACTGAAGCAATATCAATAGGATGTATATATAAATCGTAGGTAATTAAAATACGAACAAAATGAGGGGACGAGCGAGTTAATCGAATAACTAGGAACCGAGAAAATTAGAAAAACCCGGAAAATTAGTCGTTTTTTGAAAATTCATATTTTTGCCATTTTTCAATTGTAAGAGCTGGAACTTGGTACAAATGAAGTTATTCATATGCACTTTATATGCGCGAAGATCAGACGCCAGGCGACGGTTACTTTTATCACAATCGCAATTGTAATTTTTTTATGCAATAATTTGGCGTCTGATCTTCGCGCATATAAAGTGCATATGAATAACTTCCTTTGTACCAAGTTTCAGCTCTTACAATTGAAAAATGGCTAAAATATGAATTTTCAAAAAAAAATAACTAATTTTCTCGGTTCCTAATTATTCGATTAACTCGCTCGACCCCTCATTTTGTTCGTATTTTAATTACCTACGATTTATATATACATCCCATTTATATTGCTTCAGTACTTTTTACGTTATATGAAAAAAACTGATAAAGGAAGGTTTTTTTTCGTATTAAATAACAAATTACTGAAAAACATTTGCGTGTCCAAAACATATCCAAATTATACTACGTGATGTCTTTTATATGATGACACCATTCGTTTTCTACTAGGATTTTTGTCAAAAATTACTATACTTGCATGCTCTATTGCTTGGCCTAGATACCTATCAAAATTTAAATTAGATGTGATTTTTGCTGAAGTCTCAAGTAGGTACATTTATTTTGGACAATTTCAAAAATTATTATAAAGGTAAGATGTTTAGAATTAAAAATAACTTCCAAATATTCAAGATTGTTTTACATCAAAATAATTTTTTATTTCACAGAAAATGTCGAAAAAATTATTTTTTTGATCTAAATAAACAATGTTGAATATTTGAAAGTTATTTTTAATTCTAAACATCTTTTCGTTTTTAAAAAGGCAATCTATATTTTTTAAACCTGTTGAGTTTTTATTCACCTGATGCATATCCATAAAATCTTGAGACCAACATCAATTTTTTCTAATGCCATTAGATTACTTATTTTAAAATATGTTTATACAAAAAGGAACTGAATTTGACCGAGCTTTTCGCTAAAAAAACTTCAGTTTTTTTACCCATACAGTCCCCATACCCTCATTCCAAAAATAATTGAAGCCACCTAACTAATACTGATGAGATAAGAAAACAGATTGAGGGAAAAAATAAATAAAGCTCAGATATTTCAACTCTACCAAGTATATGACCAAAGCGATTCTAATGAGAAGTGCTATTGCCATTTCTAGAGTAGGTAGACGAAATTAATTTTTTAGTCTTCCTTTGTTTTACAATATTTTTTAATATCAACAACTAAAATTATTACTAAGTCATCCTTTAATAATAACTATTTGGGTTCTTATTTTCTTTCATTGTTTTAAATGCTTATATAATCAATTAATTAGCAAGGTAATTTCGACTATATTGACAAGACAAAGTTACAAAACATTTCTGCTTCGAAATATTTAAAAATGTAATGTTACCTACCTCAATCATTAGTTTTATTCAACAATTATTATTATCTATGTCAAGCTAAAAACTAGATAACCATCTTTATCTCTTTTTATCGTCATAATGAGAGGATTATATAAATTGTAAGGATTTCTAGGGATAATTTTTACATTTGGCATCGAAGCTTTACAATCCAAAAGAGCCAAGTAAAATACAATACAGAATACTGCATTTACAACCGATGTTGCCATGTTATACGGAAATCCTCAAACAAGGAGAAAAAAACAAAAAACCAAATTTTTTTAACAAGAAAAAATATGCGCGTCATAAGGTATATTTAGATACTTGCAATATTTATATAGTGACCATTTTACCTGTATATTAGATATCTTATGTTTTCAAAATTCGATATTCGACTTCGTAGAGTGTATTTGTGTATTAGTCATAAGGCAAATTGTGATTGATTTTTGGGTTTCCAAAATAGAAATATATCAGGTAAGTACCTATGTGCTTATATTTTGTGATTGTTTCATTTCAGATAATTGTAGGTTTTTCATTATTATTTTCTCGTAATAATAACTAGGTAAGTAAATTAAACATTATTTTTATAGTTGTGGCAACTATGTAAATTCTAAACATTTACGTTTTTTGATTGTGCAAAAAAACGAACAAATTCGACTGGGTAGGGGTAGCAGATAAGAGCATTTGGGTGGTGGCCGGGAGGCGACCAGTCCAATTCATTTCATTGTATGAGATTGCGATTGTTTCAAGCTGCTTTTTTACATTGTGCTAGGTATCTAGTTTTATATTGCGTATAAGGTGAAAAGAACACCATTTTATTATTTTTATTGTGTGTTATTTGTTATTGTGGTATCTTCATTGGTGACAAGGACACCCTCCGTCCCTCGGTGAAAAAGACACATTTTTTAACTTTACGTTGTGCTATCTAGTTCCTAGTTTTATATTGCCTATAAGGTGAAAAGAACACCATTTTATTATTTTTATTGCGTATTATTTGTTATTGTGGTATCTTCATTGGTGACAAAGACACCATCCGACCCTCCCTTGGTGAAAGAGACACACTTTTTTTTAGAATAATACTTATTATGGCGCGATAAAAGTGCAGGAACAAAAAACGAAACAAGAAGGCAAAATCAAAGTTTAAGTAAGTAAAAAATATTTTGCTTTCCTAAAGTTCAAGTACCTATCTACCTAGGTGAAAAGTATAAGAATTTTATATTTATAACGAAGCCTGATGTAACTGCATGCCCGCACAGGTCCAAATAATTTCCAATAAAGCAGTGTTCGCTATAACTATTCAGTAAGTAAAAAAATGTCAACACCTATTTAGAAGAAACATCTAATCTTTTTATTTCATTTTCAGTTCTGATTATGTAATTAAAACAAAGCCTGATGTAACTGCCCGAACAGGTCCAAATAATTTTCCATAAAGCAGTGTTCGCTATAACTATTCAGTAAGTAAAAAAATGTCAACACCTATTTAGAAGAAACATCTAATCTTTACATTTCATTTACAGTTCTGATTATTTAATTAAAACGAAGCCTGATGTAACTGCCTGCACAGGTCCAAATAATTTTCCATATAGCAGTGTTCGCTATAACTATTCAGTAAGTAAAAAAATGTCAACACCTATTTAGAAGAAACATCTAATCTTTACATTTCATTTACAGTTCTGATTATGTAATTAAAATGAAGCCTGATGTAACTGCCTGCACAGGTCCAAATAATTTTCCATATAGCAGTGTTCGCTATAACTATTCAGTAAGTAAAAAAATGTCAACACCTATTTAGAAGATACATCTAATCTTTATATTTCATTTACAGTTCCGATTATGTAATTAAAATGAAGCCTGATGTAACTGCCCGCACAGGTCCAAATAATTTTCCATATAGCAGTGTTCGCTATAACTATTCAGTAAGTAAAAAAAATGTCAACACCTATTTAGAAGAAACATCTAATCTCTATATTTCATTTACAATTCTGATTATGTAATTAAAATGAAGCCTGATGTAACTGCCTGCACAGGTCCAAATAATTTTCCATATAGCAGTGTTCGCTATAACTATTCAGTAAGTAAAAAAATGTCAACACCTATTTAGAAGAAACATCTAATCTTTATATTCCATCTACAGTTCTGATTATGTAATTAAAATGAAGCCTGAAGTAACTGCCCGCACAGGTCCAAATAATTTTCCATATAGCAGTGTTCGCTATAACTATTCAGTAAGTAAAAAAATGTCAACACCTATTTAGAAGAAACATCTAATCTTTATATTTCATTTACAATTCTGATTATGTAATTAAAACGAAGCCTGATGTAACTGCCCGCACAGGTCCAAATAATTTTCCATATAGCAGTGTTTGCTATAACTATTCAGTAAGTAAAAAAATGTCAACACCTATTTAGAAGAAACATCTAATCTTTTTATTTCATTTACAGTTCTGATAAAATAGACTCCAAGATAAAATGGATTATTTAAAACTTTGGCTGAAATGAGTTTGAAATAATTTTGTTAGTACAAATTTTATTTGGAGTATTTAAAATGTTTTTTTTTCAGTCTTTATAAGTATGTGGATCAAGACTTCAGTATGTCGATGGGGTCACCACCCCTTTGTGAGTATAGAATCGTAAAAAATGGATAATTTTATAAACTTTTTATTTTATTTTTGTTCTGAGGATAAATGGTAGGGAAAAATGGAAGATGAACATTCACAGTTCTGATTATGTAATTAAAATGAAGCCTGATGTAACTGCCGGCACAGGTCCAATGTCAACACGTCATATTTAGAAGAAACATCTAATTTTTTTATTTCATTTACAGTTCTGATAAAATGGATTCCAAGATAAAATGGATTATTTAAAACTTTTGCTGAAATGAGTTTGAAATAATTTTGTTAGTAAAAATATTTATTTAGAGTATTTAGAATTGAATTGTTTTTTTTTCAGTCTTTATAACTATATGGATCAAGACTTCAGTATGTCGATGGGTATCACCACCCCTTTGTGAGTGTAAAATCGTAAAAAATGGATAATTTTATAAACTTTTTATTTTATTTTTGTTCTGAGGAGAAATGGTAGAGAAAAATGGAAGACGAACTTCATTAGCTATGTATTAATAAATATATGAAGACAAATACATTAAACATATTGTATAATAATAATTTTATTTATTTTTATAGAATATTTTTGATTTGTTTCTTTTTTTAATAAAAACATACATACACCTATTTTTGATGTGATTTTTTTGAATAATTAATAAGGATCATTGAAAAAGCAGACATGTCTGTTTATTCCTATAATAAACATTTTTATAGTTTACCTAATTAATTTGCATTTCTTTCTGTATTATAATTAATATAAAAACTGCCTACTTTGTACTTCAAATTTGTAAAAAAGATTGCCTAAATGATGTTTTTGTTTTCAATAAAAGAAGACATTTTTGGTGTAATTTACTTGAATAATTAAGATTAAGAAGAGTCAATGGAAAAACAGGCATGTCCGTTCATTACAAACTGGAGGAAAACTGCAAAAAGTATTTATAATAACATTTCGATACATCACCTGGAAAAATTGAAGATCAAAAATATATATATGTAACATTTTTATTCCTGTGTTTCAAAAATAAAAGATTACAACAGTATAGAATAGAATATGAAATGTCTATTTTGGTCAACTTAGAATGCATTTATTACTATTACCACTGTAGTTTTTCTCACTAGCTCAGGTGGCCGATGTATGTATGCTGATGAAGTCTATCGTTGTGTACAGGTCCCCGGAGGAACCAAAAGGCCCCGATATGGGGATCAATAAATATGGGGCACTTTTTGTGGGATCACGAGCAATAGCTAAAAATATTTGTGGTTTATTTTACACCTAGGCACTAAACACGTTACTTGTGATGGAGCACATGTGGAGTAAATATAAAAAGGGCACTAAACACGTTACTTGTGATGGAGCACATGTGGAGTAAATATAAAAAGCATTTACGAAGCACAATTTTACTTTTTCAGCATGAAGATTATTTTATTATAACCACTTACAAATACTGACAAGCTATGCTATAAACAATAATAAATAATTTGAAATATTTTTATGGACACAAAACCGTCATCATCAGTCATTGAAGTTCCATACAGCGCCATCCATCAAGACGGTGGAACGGCTGAACTAATGTTCGTTTCCAAAATTTTGTATGCAACAAATCTCAAAAAAATACAATTATTTGAGATTTCATATTTTCAGAATGGAATTCTCTAGGCTTTCTTTTGGGGATCAGATCTTGGCGTTCAAATTGGTGACCACAAATTGTCAAAACTGTCAAAAACATACCATCACATAATGGCTAATATCAGAGACAACCAACGACCAACGCTAATATCTTTTTTAGCCATATTTCATGCACATTACCCGTCATGGTTAAAGCTGATAATCCCATTTTATTGAGTTTAACCGTGACGTCATTTCCGTTTGGGTACACCTCCCCTACCTGCATTTGGGTTTACCAACTCCATCGTTGGTAAAGTTGGTTAAAGTTGAACTCGAGTAGTAGGGCTGAACTTGAAGATTTGTTTACTAATATGGAGAATTTCAAATTAGAAATCAATGGAGTGGATGTCGAAGTACGAGATACACGCGAAAATGTACAGATGTTACGGAATGGTAAAGATTAGGAAAGTAAAGTATTTTTTTAGGTAATTTCATTTTTTCAGATGACAAGCTCCTTAAACAGTATGTTTTGGATCTATATGATTCAAATTATTTAAAAGACTTTCCCATACATGGTGGAATAAAATCAATTTATATTTTTGAAAATGAAGAGATTCATGAACAAATGCAGGAAGCACAGGATCAGAGTATAGATAACATTGATATCAATTCTGATGCAGACTTCAATGAAACTCAGTCAAGCCCAACATGTAAGGCCTGGTCAAAATAGTCTGCGGTTTTGGAATGTAACTTATAATTATGTATTTCTCAATTTTAGGGGAATTCACAGGACCATCAACGTCCAAAATAGCATCACCTACATCATATGATGACCCGACTAGTTTGGATCTAAGAAGTTAGTATATAATGTATTATTATAGTGCAATACTGAGATATTATATTTTTGTAGATTCAGGAATGATTTGGACTACTAGGGGAAAACCAACTAGCAAGGATATTGAAGCCACAGATTTCTTTTTAAGTTTACGAGGAAATGACCATTATATGAAATGCTTCAATGATAAGAAATCGAGCCATAACATTTTATGGCGTGAACTAGCGAAAAGAATGAATGAGGCAGGATATTGGGTAGGAGAAGGCAAGCAAGCGACATGATAAATTGAGGCATAAATTTAAAAATTTAACAAAAATTTACATGAATTTTGTTGCCTATGTCAAAAGAACAACAGGAACAGCCAAAAAAGATCCACCCCAATTCTATGATGAATTGCATAAAATATTTGGTGAGAAAGATAAAACAAATCCCAAACTGATTATTGATTCTGAGTTGAATACTTCTGAGAAAATTGTTTCTACAGAACCTCTTGCTAGTATAAATTTGGTGGAAAATAATGTATCTGAAAATCCATTGGAAAGAAATGATGCTCCCACTGTTACAGCATCAGTTACTAAAGAAAATTCAAATTCCACTAAAAACAATAATCTAGCAAAGAAAAGGGAATATATGTCAGTGAATGAAGATATCAATTTAAGATTGAAGAACATTGAGAAAAACTCAGAAAAACACTTTTCTCAAATGTTCAAATTGATGAATGACCAAAATCAAATTCTTAAAGAACAAAATGATCAAAGGAATAAATTAATCAATATTTTTGAAAAACTTGTTGATAAAGAAAATAAAACAAGAAAGCGAAAACGTTCTTCATCTTCAGATTCTTAACTTTCAAAGCTGATTTGTAAGATCGATCTCTTGTTGTCATTTGTACCTGTTGACATTTTTACCTGATCGCATTTGAGATGAATTTTTTATTTATGTTTGTTATGTTTTTTAGAAATTCTTTTTTTTTTACTTATAGAGGAGAAATTTCTCATCCAGTATCCAACCCCTGTATGTGATTTGTGAGAAGACTTTATCTTTGGAAATTAATAGTTTATACAATTCTTTGTCAATATTTGTACATACATGTATTTTTTTTATTTTTTAAGTTTTTTTCTTGTTTTGTTACATTATGAATAAATGGTAAAGTTCATATAATACCCTTCTTGGTGTGCTTCATTGATTGTTAATGTCTTTCTAACACATTACGTTGGAAGAAATGGAAAAAAAGGCAGGTCTGTGATTAATCCTAATCAAAATATCACAATAATAAACCGTTTAAACGTAGTACAAACGTTAACCCTAATCTTTGACTTACAAAAATTTGATTGGTTGATGTTTAGATTACGCGCAAACGCGACCTATCAATCAAGCGAAATTACATCGTTCAAAATACTATGCATGCGTTCCTTTCGTGTCTTACGTATTTTTCCAATGTCCAACTGACAGTTCTCGTCAGGTCTGTACTTTGTTGTTTACGGTAAATTATTATTTATGAAAAGTGAATATTGATCTTATTGTTAGCATTTTATCTATTCAAATGCAGGACTATATTTACCAATATTAAATTATTTTAATATGTAAATTAAATATACAATTTGTTTTATTTTGCAGTGTTTTCATATCCCAAGTATTATTAATTTCATAGCCTTTCGAATTTGGCTGAATACGATCCTGATGATTTTATTTATCATATTAAAGGTTAGCTATATGTCAAAATAACAAATTAAATACCGACATACCCAAAACCCGGATATACGTCACAAACGATGACGCACACCAAAAAGGCTGTTGAATGAACTATATATTGTTCAAATTATTCACTTTTTCATTACAATACAAGACAATGAGGCTGATGAAATAGGAGAAAATAAAATAATACCATTACTTCAAAATACAATAATTATTTATAGCGATACATTATTACTTAAATGAAAATTTTCAACGTAAACAAAACATATTGCCTATTGCCTTAAAAATTGTGCTATGGCATCTCTCTTTGCATTGGCCTGGACATCCAATTCTACAAATAAATGTATTCTTGGGAACCCAACTGTATTTATTTCCAAATCATTGCATAAATCATTTGCTTTGATACATAAATTATGTAGAATGCAACAAACCGATATAATTTTCACAGCTCTTTCCACACTATTTACATCAATATATTTTAATATCCTAAATCTTCCCTTAAGTCTTCCAAATGAATGTTCAATAGTGACTCTCAATTGACTTAGTTTCTTATTGAAGTTTCTTTGGACATCTGAAAGATGACCATTGTCCTTGTAAGCGGGTAAGTAGGTAGGTTTTCAATGCATATGCAGAGTCTCCTAAAATATGGTTTCCTTCATCAAAATAGTACTGGGGACCATAGGTATTAATACTGCGTCCAAAGCCAGACTCCTTGAAAATCTGAAATTAAATAAGTAGGTATAATTTCAAGCAAGAGTAATATTTTCATGTTATATAACAGACTATATTTTTGTGTCTCAATTGAATCTTCAAGAAATATATTTCATTAATTATTGAAACAGGATCCATCAACTGAAATATTCAATATTTACCCTTGCATCGTGGATGGATCCAGGCCACCCAACAGAAATATGAGTGAATATTTCATTATATTCACAAATGCCTTGGATGGTGATTGAATGATCAAATTTACGGTCACAATAGGAATCCTGTTGTTTTTTGGGGATTTCACATTTGATTTGGGTACCATCGATAGCACCTATCACACCAGGAAATCCATTTTTCCTCATAAACTTTGCCATCAGTTGGGACCTCTCATCTTTGTTAGGCCAAAAAATATATTTTTTCTCTATTTTCAGAATGGAATCCAATGAATTGGTGATAATTCTGTGAACTGTTGATTCAGCTACATCAAATCGATCTGCAATAATATATAAATCATCTCCTTTACCTACGTAGTGTATGTATGGTTTTTTCTAATGGTACTGGGATTCGTCCCCCATGATAATTTCTTTTTTTTAATAAAGGAACAATTTCTTGACACAGTTGTTGTACAGTGTTTCTCCTCATTCGAAACATGCGATAGAAATCTGATTCTAGGTAATAATCTACCCAGGATTCAAAGAAAGAAGGATTTCTGAAATGATGAAACCTGATACCTCTTAGAGCAGTTATTGTGGCAATACTTTGATGATTCTCTTTTATCAAATGGAGTAATATGTCTTTTCCTCCTAACAAAACAGAGGTCAGATCATCCACCAACAACATAGTTGCACACAACTTAATTTTTTTATTTTCTATTTTCATAGACATGATTAATTAGGTTTACACAATCACAATAAAACATAGATGAACAACAAACAACAAATTTTTTTTCTTTCGGATTCAAAATGTATGTTAGTTAGGTTATAGTTACAAACTGTCATTAAACTGTGGTGTAGTGGGTAAAAAACGTAAAGTGAAAGAAATAGGATTTCAAAAATGGTTAAAGTTGACGTATCATTATGACGTAGTTGCCTCCCACCACCTTCACCGAGATACTTTAACCGCATTTAACGGGGAATGTGAATGAAATATGCCTTTTATAACAATATAAAACTCAGGGGTGCCAACTGTTTTGAATAAAGGCCGGTAGTTGCGATTGTCGGTAGTGTGACGTTTTATAGTTACATAAATATGAAATTTTAAATTATATACAATAGTTAGTTCGGTTTGTACCTGTTTTGTTACTGTTTCGTCGATTGACGACCAAATAATTTCCAATCCTTCCCGTTTCGTCGACTATTGCTAGTACGATTCACTAAACATTTCTTCACACTTTATACAGACTTATTAGAGCCGTATTACACAGCAAAGAATTATGCCGAAAATTACTCTGAAATTTTCCACGAAAATTTTATAACATTTTCTTGACCAGTTGACATGGTGCAATACAACGTGCAAGAAATTGCGGCAATTTGTTGCAAGGTCAGTATATTGCAATTGCAAATGATGAATCTTGCATTCTGTTTGACATGATGCCATGCCAACCCAAACAATAGTAGAAGTATAGTGGAAGGAAAAAAGTGTATAATAACCTCAAAAAATAATTAATTCAAACATAATAATATATAAAGTTTTTTTATTATTATTTAAAATGAAGATAGCGAAAGTGAGAAAAGTTCAGAGAAAAAAACAAAGTGCATCACTGACGATTATCATAGCTGCTGATGCTTCGCTTTTGGAAACGGATGAGCATAGAAGAACACCAAGAAGGTGGTGGACCAGACCTTGCTTGGATAGAAGAAAATGAAACATAACTTTAGCTGAAGAATTGGATGAAGAAACGTATAAAAATTATTTGAGAATGAATAATGAGACATTCAACAAACTCCTCTCAAAAATAAAACACAGGATTACCAAAACATCCTTGGTGAGAGACGTTATAACAGCAGAACAGAAATTAATTGTAACATTGAGATATCTAGCTACAGGGGAAAGCTTTAGGAGTTTACAATTTAATTTAAGAATCTCAGAGAGTGCTATATCACGCTTCATTCCAGTTGTCTGCGAGGCAATTTATGAAGAACTGAGGAGAGATTATTTAAATGTAAGGCGTAGGCACAACTATCTACAGAAAAGTACATATTTAAACAAAATATTTTTCAGGTTCCCACAACTGAAGCAGAATGGTTAACAATTTCCAAACAATTCGGAATGCTCCAAATGTTATTGGAGCATTAGATAGGAAACATATAGTGATTAAAGCACCCACAGATCAAGGCTCAGCATACTTCAATTACAAGAAACAACACAGCATTATACTGTTAGCTCTTGCAGATGGGAACTACAACTTCACGTATATAAATGTTGGAATGAATGGAAGATTATCAGATGGCCGTGCTTATTGGGAAAGTAATCTCTCTGAAGGTATTGAGTTAAATTCATTAAATATTCCAGAAAGCAAATCACTACCAGGGAGGAATAAGCCAGTACCCCATGTTATTGTAGCTGATGCAGCTTTTGCACTGTCAAACCACATTCTCAAGCCTTACCCCTTTAGAAACATGACTAGAGAGCAGAGGATTTTCAACTTTAGGTTGAGTAGAGCTAGACGAGTGATAGAGAATACTTTTGGAATACTCGCAAATCGTTTTAGAGTTCTAATAAATATCATACCTTTGATTCCTGAAAAGGTCAGGCTTATAACACAAGCATGTTGTGCTCTGCACAATTTTTTGAATAAAGAGACATGTCATGCATCTTTGGCAAACCATCCTGAAGATATTGATCCCCAATACATATTTAGGTATGGACTTGATCTCCAAAATCATGCGAGGCCTAGGAATGAAGCACTGAACATCGGAGAAGAATTCAAAGAGTATTTCAATGAATGTGGTCGAGTAGAATGGCAGGACAGAATTGTTTGATTATATTGTTTTTGTGCTACAGTTCTTTTATTAAAGTTGATTAAGTAAAAGTGGAATTTTAATTTTTAAAACTCTATTAATACATTCAATGTTTTTTATTTCCAAAATAATAAGGTAATTCATAAAAAAGCTATATAATATTCATTAATTCTTAGCCTGCTGACATATCTGCAACTACACCTCACAGAACTAGTTGAAGCCATTCTATCCAGGCTATTTCCAACTGAAAATCTATATTTCCCTAATAGAATGATAGATATCAAGTCATTGTACATATTTCAGACTTGCCTCTACATACATAAGCATATCTCCAACAACTGCAACCGGAACATAAATTTCACTAGATCAAACAATGTACATCATTACAACACAAGAAGCAGTGATACTTTAAGAACAGTAGCAATGAAGACCACAAGTGGCAAAAGAAGCCTGCTTGCCGAAGGCGTCAGGCTTTTGAACAAGCTGCCTATCTCACTAAAAACTATTCGAGTTGAGATATTCAAAAGATGCTTAAAGCAACTGAGACTGAAGTGTTTTCAATGAATAAATGAAAAAGTAGTTTCTTGTTTTTTAAAAATTTTACCCCATATACTTGCATTACTCATAAGTTTATTTTTTCTGTTTACTAAAAAAATATCGTAACATTGAAGATAAAATGTTATTTTCTTAGGATTTATTATTATATGTTAGCAATTCTTTTTCTGTGATATATCTAGTCGTTGTATGGCTCAGTGCCTTTTCATATGTTTTGTAAAATTTATTATTATCTACTATTACTCGACCTTTACACCTTCCGGTATAAAAAGGGTTTTTGATTATATATAAATATATACATACCATTACTTGGAATGAAGGAATATTATTATTAGATCTTAAAATAAAATGGAAACACAAATTAGATAGTAAGAAAAAATAAATAAAACTTCCAAAAACTACATAAATTTTTTTTTTTTTGCTCTTTGTTGTTTTTTTGCATCAAACAAAAGATTCAAAACTGTATTCTTCAGCTCGTCTATTAATTCTTCATCCTCAAGGGATTCCATTTCATCAGCAATATAGTTGAAAACAAAAGAATAGTTAAAGGAATATTACTCAAAAAATTTGACATTTGTTACTTTGCTCTTGATCACTTCTGAAGGATTGCAAAGTAGTAACTTCAATTTTTTTTTATAAATAAACTTACTCTCCAAACAGCTGATGCCTTCTCGGTTGAGGCTGCACTTTATCAGGTTTATTTATAGAATTGACCGTTGTAACAGCAGAGCTTATCAGGTTGGTAATCTGATGCTTTTCTTCCATTTCTTGAGTTCTACCACTTCTCTTTCTTTTCTTAGTAATGGATGGAGTGGTAGAGCACTCTTGAAATGAAGCTCTGCTACAGTCCTCCCTAGATAAAGCTCCGCTGAAATCCTCTCGAGATGGAGCTCTGTTGTAGTCCTCCCGAGATGGGGCCCTGGAGACATTCAGAGATTTCTCATAATTTGTTGGAGAAATTATTTCGATAACCTCTGCTCCGCTCAATTGGGTGATATCACTTTCAAAAATTACTTCAGCCTCCTATAAAAAAATTATTAGGAATTTAGATTTGAAAAAAAAGTATAGGTACACATACACTTCCTGAAAATCCTGACTTCTCGATGTATTCTTCACTTCTCTCCATATTCGATTTTGTTATTTACCGTACTTGAAAGTTTGTATAGTGAAACTTACTTTCGACATGGTACCTTATTCATTTTTGAATATCTCAGCAAAAACAGTACAATGATTATTTTAAAGAAATCTCTAACCTAACACAAATACGAAGCAAACAGATTATGGAGGGTAGAAGGAAGGAGCACCATCTTGTATGGGTGACAAGCTGAAAAAGTGTCCACCTTCGAAAAGCTGCAACCACGAATCACGATCGAAACTATGAAAATATGGATGATTTCACAGACGATGAATTCAAATCATTAACATCGATTTCAAAAAATAATTTCAATGAATTAATTTATTTAGTAATTTATTTGAGCATGACGAAAATCGTATAGTTATTACAAGAAAACACTTGACGACTTTCCTCCTGAAAATGCGATAAGGCTTATCAGATAATTTAAAAAAAATAATATTTCATTATCCTTCTCGACAAACAACTAGTTCGATTATAAATAAGGTACGGTTGTGTTTAATGCAACGGTTTGTACCATATAA
Organism: Lochmaea crataegi; assembly: GCA_947563755.1. Taxonomy (NCBI): domain Eukaryota; kingdom Metazoa; phylum Arthropoda; class Insecta; order Coleoptera; family Chrysomelidae; genus Lochmaea; species Lochmaea crataegi. Next base: position 45,363,564 of record OX387425.1, on the reverse strand, counting down.
TATAGGATTTGATGCAATCGCCAGAGAAAACTTCATAGACATGTCTCGAAATTTACCAACAACCTTTATAATTCTCAGCCTGGCGTTCCCAAAGCTATAGTATATATAGACTGTACGTATACCAAAATAGAAAAAAGTTCCAATTTTTGAGTACTAAGACAATCGTACTGTTATTATAAATTGCAGCATATGGTAAAACCCGAATAGATAGTCGCTCCTGATGGATACATCCTAGCTATTAATGGACCATATTTTTCCGACGTCCGAAATAATGATGCCACTATTCTACAGTTTGAGCTACACAACCATGTAAATGGAATGAGGAATTGGTTTGGAAAGGGGGACATTGCAATTGTGGACAGAGGGTATCGAGATTCGGTTCCGTTATTGCAAGAGATTGGTATCAAATGTCTTATGCCTCCTCTTCTTGTGAGAGGACAGACTCAATTGGAAACTCATGATGCGAATTTTGCACGATATATTACAACTACACGTTGGATAGTGGAATCTCGTAATGGACATTTAAAGTCAATATCTAAATTCTTTAAAAATACAATTTCGATACACTATGCTGCTAATATAAAGGAATATTATCAGATAGCTGGAACTCTAATAAATAAATTCCATCCCCCAATAACCATGCCTGGTACATTGCAAACAGCGCAGAAAATATTAGATCAATTAGAAGAAGTTAATATTATGCAAACAAGAGTTCAAGCTGAAAACTTACATTTAAGGAATGGTCATTGGACTTTATTTTAAACCACTTGCACGTACCTGAATTTCCTCGTTTGGATTTACATTATTTGAAACAGCTGACGGGAATTTATCATGCTAACTTAGCAAAAATATATATTCGCGACAAACTTCAAAGAGAAAAAACAAATATTCTTCAATTCGATGAAATGGTGGAGGAGCCGAATATTTTCGAATGCGAGTTTACTCTAGGTTTCGTAATTCATGTAAATATATGTTGTGGATAGCTTTCACTGTTGAAGATGATATCGAAAATCAACCTTTGGAACTTCACCATGATTGTACTTCTTGTAAGTCTGGAGCTAGAGCTTTAGGTACATGTGCTCATGTGGCCAGTGTTTTATGGTTTTTGGGTTATGCCAGATACGAACAGAATGTGAAATATCCATCTCCTAAATGAAATAACTGATGCAGCTGAAAGGATAATACCAGAAAACATAGATCATGGTCCAGATATTGTAGACATTTGAATTCCTTCCGTAACTTCAGTTAGTTGCGACTTGTTTATGTTAATTGTTTTTTCCGATATCAAGAACAGCTTATGATTATTTTGTTTGTTTTTATGTATATGTCGATCATTGTATAACGTAAACAACATCGAAAATACCGATATACATATATGAAGAAAATAATGATAGGCTTGTCATCATATTGTCGGGATAAAAAAACTGATCATAGCAAGTTGACAAAACTTTCACATCCGACCAAAAAACTCAAAGCAAAAGTAATATAGAAGTATCACAGAAATTCACCGAGGAAATATTTAATTACAGGGAGATTTCCAAAAAAAATCGATTCTCGGATTTTCTTCCGTACATATCTTTTGAATAGCCCTGTATATTATATATAAATTATATATATTTCAAAATGACTTAAGGTCACCTACTAACATGCAATACAAAGAATATAAAATTTTATTAAATGTAGGATACAGGGCGATCAACTTTCTGACTCGCCCTGTAAAAAATGTTTGCATATCTCATTATTGTAAACCAACCAGAAGCAAATCCAGCCAGATATTGAAATTCCTGAAAGCTGAATTATATTTCACTTCAACACCCTGTATCTCTGAAACTAGTCATAGGATTGAGTTGGGCCCATGGACACTATTGTTCAGAAAGTCGTCAACTACAATATACTAACAATTCATGAAGTTTCACCGAACCCCATTTCTCCATAAGCCGGCTGCCTCCTCATTTCATGAGCACGATAAAAAATACCCCATAAGAGCCGCTCCGAAATTGACAGATGCGCATCTCAAACCATCATGTTTTGAAAAAATGAAGGTAAGATATGCATCCCAAGTATTTAGTGCAACTGTTGCTGCTGTTATGAATGTTTACACCAGGTTTAATTATCTTCCAACAGATGCTATTTATACATCGGATTTTGTGGACAAATTGTTTGACATTTTAAATTCCAGTAGTACTTCAAAGAGCTTATAAAGGCCTTGACTGCCAGATATATTTTTTAAAGGAGTGCTTAAATATTTTTGATTTCATAATAGTCCTGGAATGCAAAAAATGAAAATATTTCAAGAAAGATTAAATGTTTTAAGGCAGTAAAAATTACTATTAACAGTATTTTACAACTATGGGATGAACTTAAAAAATCTGATTTCAAGTATATTTTTACAAGGCGTCTTAGTCAGGATTGCTTGGAAAATTTCTTTGGTGGTGTACGACAACAAAATGGAAACTGCAAGAATCCAACTGCAGTTCAAGTGCACAGAACAATTAGAAAATTATTGTATGTTAAACTGTTTCATTCTGGAACTGAAAATTGCCAAGCTGATCCTGTTTCAATTTTGCTGAGATTAAGCGAAATTCCTATTAAATCTCATAGTAAGGGGTATGAGGTATGAAAATACGCTGATGTTTAAAAAAATTGATACGGACTATCAGAATAATGATATTTTGCAAACGAATTTTTTTAAATATATTTGTGGATATTTGTGTAAAAAGGCCATAAATATTCATAATTGTTTTGTTTGTGAAAGTTATTTTCGAGCTTATGAAAACTCCGGCAAAAACATTTATGGAAATTCAAATAATCCACATACTCCGTAGTTCGTACAATTTATCGCGAACATTGAAATTGTTTTTCAAAATTACAGCGTCAAAGAAAATATTGTCAGCAACTTTGTATGTGCAGTAATGTAAAGAAATATTGTTTACACCTACTTGCACAGATTTTCCTGTTCCATTTATTATATTTTTATATATAAGAGTTCGATTGTATTATACACTTAAAGATATTAATAGAAATTTCAAAAAAGATAATAAGGATAAGTTAATTATTTGGCGTCACATTTAATAAAATACAATCTTAATTGGCAACTATATATTATTGGATTATGGAATTTAACTAGGTGTTTAATTTAATGAAAATCAATAAGTATATCCTCTGTTTTATTACAATTTGATTTGCTATTATATTTTCTTTGTTGACGATTTTAAATTCTCAAAGAGTTTTTTTCCTTGTACCATGTTCAAATTGTACATTATATTATTCACAACACTAATCTACTCAATAAAATTTTCTTCGAAATATAAATTTAACACCTTTACATTATACTAATCCTTCCCTGTCCAAAAAGTAGAACTGTTACTTAATACGGACCTGGTATCTAAATCCAAATGGCCGTCACAAACGATGTGCGAAGACGAGATGCAGTTCTGATTGGTTTGGTATACTGTGCTTTGGGTATATATCGTGCGAAAACAAAATGATTTTTTTGGTTATGAAACATCAAACGCAAAAAAGTAGTAATAAAAAGATTGGCATATTTTTATGTAAATAAACACAAAACTGACCAATGTCGTTGTCAATTGTAGAAAAAGAGTTGTGTGAAACGGGCGGTAATCTGACCAATGAGTAGGCAGCGGAAATGCCAACTTAAAAACAAGGTATAGCTGTTCCTTATGCTAATTAGTTCTTTGAGCTAATTGGATGGCTTCAGAGCATGTAAGCTCTACTATGGCGCAATGAGGTCTTCCTCCAGCGACAAGTCCTCTTTAACCGTTTTGTAGGTCTGCTGGCCAATTTCTTTTTAGTCTTCTACCATCTTGCGGTTCTAAAAGTGGATGGAGTAACGTGTTTTCATGGTTATAGCCAGTCGTTCATGATGTTTCGTAATTCGTTCTTTTATGACATCTTTGACGAAACTGACGTTTAAGTCTTTATGTAGGGTTAGGTTCCACACATACCATGGTGCATCAGCTATCATGCGAAGTATTTTGGACTGGCTTCTCTGTATAATGGCTATATTTGATTTATTAGCACAGTCCCAGAGCTCGATACCATATATACATCCAGATTGGCTTGATTGTAGCTTTATGGAGTAGGAGCTTGTTTTCGAGTGTTAATTTGGATTTTCTACCAATAAGCCAGTATAGATCTTTTACTTTCAGGTCGATTTGTTTGCGTTTTTTAATGATATGGTCTTTCCATGTGAGCCTTGTGTCTAGGTGCATGCCTAAGAATTTCGTGTTAGTAGCTTGTGGTATTTGTACGTTGTTCATATAAACTGGAGGGCACTGGTCTTTTCTTAGAGTGAATGTCACTTGGGATGATTTTGTTTCGTTTTTCTTCATTTTCTATTTGCTCAGCCACGTTTGGATGTCATTTAAATGTGTCTGCAGAATCCTGCTTGCTAATATGACTGTGTGGATTTGTTGTATAGTTAAATGTTCCTTTATGCTACGCGACGTGTTCGTGGGGGGTCTAAGAAACAGATTCATACTAGACAGGCTTTTTGAACATGATTATATCACCTTTGATCAAACCATAGAATTGTCATCAAAAAGGCCGCCCTTAGCTCAAGGGACATCCTCACCGATCCCTTGAATGTAAACAAGCTGAACACACAGGGCCAAAACCGAGTAAATCAGAACGCAAAATTCGAACCTTCAAAACCAGCAAAATCAAATTCCAAACCCAAGTTACAATGCTTCAGATGTTACGAATTTTCCCATTCTGCTAGGTCTTGTACAGCTACCGATTTATTTTGTAATTATTGCAAAACAAAATAATCACGTCATACAGGTATGTTTCGCAAGAAAGCATAACTCTGCTAAGGTCCATTCACTCGAAGTAAGCACTACTATGCAAAATCCAGTTGCGAGCAAAGCAGAAACAACTACATTGTCCATTTTCGCACTCAGTAACGGCTCAAATGAACCCTAGATGCTGAATGTAGAGATTAACGGAAAATACACTTCTCTAGAATTATATACTGGTAGTGCAGTCACAGTGATAGATGAAAATACTTTGAAGATCATACCTAATGTCGGAATACTTAAGCCATCAACCGCGGTGTTCCGTGCTTATAATCACGGCGTGATCAAGCCATTGGGTGAAGTTTTCGTTAACGCCAAATACAAAGAATTTTCAAAACCGCTGAAACTGTTCGTGGTTCCGGGCCAGCATACACCTCTAATCGGTAGGGATTGGATTTATGCCCTTAGTATTCTCAAGATTTCAAAAGATTTTCGATGAATGTATCAAACCAGTAAATGGCTACATTTACGACTTAATTCTTCAAGAAAATGCACGATTTAGAAGGGCTAGAACTGTCCCATTCGTCCTACAATCTCGAGTAGACCAAGAAATATCACGATTGGAAAACGAAGGAATAATTCAAAAAACCCACTCCAATTGGGCTACTCCTGTTGTACCTACTGTAAAACCAAATGGTACTATCAGGTTGTGTGCTGACTACTCACGTACAGTTAATGACCAGATGATCGTTCCCCAGCAACCTTTCATGGGGTTCGAGGTGCTCGAAAAACTACGAGGGGGGCAAACATTTTCAACTCTCGATGTACGGACGGCATTTTTACACATCCCCGTGACAAAAAAAACTTCAGAAATTTTAACCATAAATACCCATCTAGGCCTCTACAATGTGAACCGTTTAATGTTTGGGATCAGTAGCGCCCCAGCGGTTTGGCAAACTTACATGGACAGTCGTCCACGATGATATTATTGTCACGGGTAAAAACAATGCTGAACACTCACAGAATCTGGTGTCCTGTTACTATAACACAATGGCATTCATTTAAATAAGGGTAAGAGCAAGTTTCTTCAAAATCGAGTTAAATACCTCGGATACATTTTAGACAAAGAAGGGATTCGTGAAACACCTGAGAAAATTCAATCAATTTCAGCTTGCAAAACCCCTACAGACGTACACGAAGTAAAATAATTCCTTGGAATGGTCACCTTTTACGGATGCTTCCTGTACCACCTAGAAACTCTAGTTACACACCCTTATATGACCTGCTTGAAAAATATAATGGAGGATTCAAGTGGACGAATAAAGAAGAAAATAGCTTCCAGAGGATTAGGAGAGAAATAGATTCAGACAAATTGTTGGTACACTATAACCCGGAACTACCTCTGATCCTATCAGCGGACGCATCTCCCACCAGAATCGGTGCATCTGATTGATGGAGTCGAAAGACCAGTTGCTTTTGCGTCGCGGGTACTGAACAATTCTGGAAGAAATTATGCACAAATAGACCATGAGGCATTGGCGATTAAATGGGCAGTAACTATCTTTACGGCCGAGAATTCACTTTGTATACTGACCATGTTCCTTTAACCCACATATCTTGTAAAAAGCAGGACCTCCCTGTAATCACTCTACGATATGCTCTTTTCTTACAAACCTTCAACTTCAACATCAAGTACCATGAATCTTCCCAAAATGGAAATGCAGATTGTTTGTCAATACTCCCAAACCTGGAACACTTGGAAGTACCTACCAGTCAAAGATAATACAATCTTCCATTTAGAACGATGGGATCCAGACAGTCCTGATGAAACTTCGTTGTTCTTTTTGGAACAACTAAACATCCTACCAATCTCGTCCACTCAACTCGCAGCTGAAACCAAAACTGATCCGGAAACATCCAAAATTTTGGCAGCTTTACGCTACGGGGGAACTGGAGCTTTCCCTGACCGGACCTGGTACCTTCAAGGAGATTGCATCATGGTCGGTTCCAGGGTGTATATTCCACAAAAATTCAGGCAAATTCTGGAAGAACTTCATCTTGGGCACATAGTCATTGTAATAAAAATGAAAGCACTTGCTCGTTCGCACGTCTATTACTGGCCTGGCATTGATCGCGACATCAAACAACTCGCGAAAAATTGTTCAAATTGAATTTTGACTGCAACTACCCCACCTAAAGCTCGCAACTATTACTGGGAGTATCCTCCAAGCTCGTGGGAAAGATTTCACATCGACCACGCCAGGAACTTTTATGGGATCAACATTCTTCCTTGTGGTGGATGCTCATTATTCTAAATGGGTTGAAACATTCATGGTACCAAATACTTTTCTAGCATTTATCAATGTTCGAGGGTTATTCGAATAGAAAATTTTTTGCTAATTATAGAAAAAAATACAGAGCAAAAACAATTTATTTTAAGGTGCATAAATGCTTTCCACACAAACTTTTTACTGTAAACTGTATTTTTTGGTATATTTGCTTCTATAATTTCATTAATATTCTCGTCAGTATTATGACCAAATCGTGACATTTTGAAATATTAAATACACTCACCGGCACGAAAACTGGAGCATTTCAATACTTTTAAACAAACTTCAAATTTTAATGCTTTGTGATGTTTTATTATTATAATATACACACAAACAAAACAACATGTTTTATATATATTTTCTAGCAACAATTAAACCTTTGATTGAAGAAAAAAAAAGTGTTTTGTAACAATTTAAAAAACTAGGGCGAAAACGCACAAATTGGTGTTGTGGAAAAATTACCTTAAATTAATCAAAACTGAAACGACTTGCTAACAAAAACTGGGGAGCAGCAGTTTTAATAACGAGTGATGCCCCTACGTGCTCGAATTACTGCCTGTATCCTCCTTGGCATGCCTAAAATGAAGTGGCGAATGTCCGCTTGTGGAATAAGTTCCCATTCCTCTAAAAGAGCTTGTCGCAACTGATTTAAAGTTAAAGGAGCAGGAACACGACTTCGGATCCTTCGCCCAAGCATGTCCCAAACATGTTATATGTGGTTAACATCAGGACTTACCGCTGGCCACTCCATAACAGGAATATTTACCTCGTTTAAGTACTGTTGAGTGATTCTCGCGGTGTGAGGTCGGGCATTATCATGCATCAGAAGAAAGTAATTTCCAATAAAGCCAACACAAAGGAAGAACAAAATCTTGGAGAACGTTCTCAATGTACCTGGAAGCAGTTAAGGATCCCCTCGGAAGGATGTACAAATCTGTGTGTTCCGCCCCACACCATAACTGAGCTCCTATGGTATCCTGCCCTAGAACTGAAGGTACATTCTGCAAAACGCTCGAGTGGCCTTCGCCATACTCTCTCACGACCATCTGGAGACCGCAGGCTAAATCTGGACTCATAGGCGAACAAAACGCGCACCCATTCATTTTCACCCCAGTGCTGATGATTTCTGGCAAACTGAAGTCGCGTAACACGATGACGACTAAGACGTTCTGGGCTTGTTGCAGGTCTACGACTGGTAAGATTGGCTTCTCCGAGTCGTCGTCTAACTGTCCGTTCGCTTACGTTGGTTTGCCGGATGTGCTGAAGTCGATTTCTGATTTCAACAGCTGTAGCATGATGATTTCCCAAACTTTGTAAGATGATAAAACGATCATCACGAGCGCTAGTTCTGCGTTGGGGACCAGTTCCATGTCGTCTGGACCCGTATCTTTGAACGTTCGACTAAATGCTCCCACGTATTTCATGTGATGGGAGTGGATTTGTTATGTTCGAGCAGTATCTTCGAAATCTCGAATGAATTTATCAATCGTATGAGTCCCACAAGGGAGTATGCGAATAGAGTCTTGCGCAGAAGGTATGAAAAACAAATAAACATAACCTGTGGATGTAGTGTGTAGATCATAGCATTATAACTAAGTTTTTAAATAATACTACGGAACAAAAATGAACGCAGATGAAGCTGTTATGCATCAAATAATTGATGATTTGCAAGATGTTGAAGAAATGGCGGAAGATACGATAAGAAGGTTTTCTGATAGGAAAGATCCTTTTATATTAAATGATCGGCAATTCTTGGAATTATATAGGGTGGATAAAGAAACCGCCCGTGAAATCATACATCTGTTGGATCCATTTTTAGAAAACCCTTCCAGATCATCTGCACTTAGTAAGGAGACAAAAGTTCTTGTTGCATTGAACTTCTACAGCCATGGAAGCTATCAACTAATCACAGGAAAAAATAATCCCCAAGTGCTTCGTCAATATATAAAATTTCCTCAGAATAGAGAAGAATTGGAAGAAACCAGAGCTCGTTTCACCAATACATATGGTTTCCCAGGAATAGTTGGTGTGATTGACTGTACTCACATTGCAATAGTGGCTCCTCAAGAGGAAGAACACATATATGTCAATAGAAAAAACTTTCATTCAATAAATGTACAGTTGATTTGTGATGAGAGCTTAAAAATTATGCAAATTGATGCTCGATTTCCTGGTAGCAGCCATGATAGTTATATTTGGAGACAGTCTCGAGTATCTGACGTGATGGAGCAGGTGTATAGAACGTATCCAAATGAACTCTTTTTTTTTTAATTGGTGATTCAGGATACCCTCTACGACCATGGCTTATTACACCTTTGGAAAATCCAGAGCACAGATTCAATACTGTGTTCAAATCTATACGATCATCTGTGGAAAGATGTAATGGTGTGTTGAAGAACAGATTCAGATGTCTACTGAAAGACAGAACTTTACATTATAGTCCAGAGAGGACGAATAAGATTATAAATGCCTGTGCTGTTCTTCATAACATTTGTATCTCCATTAATTACCCCAACACGAAGATGAAGACAGAGAGGGCGAATAAGATTATAAATGCCTGTGCTGTTCTTCATAACATTTGTATCTCCATTAATGTACCCAACACGAAGATGAAGACAGATATAATGTAGAATATGAAGATAATAATAACAGAGATGTTGATAATAATCCTGTGGGTAGAGCAAATCCTGATCTTACTGCTGGATATATATATATATATATACATATATATATATATATATATATATATATATACTAAAAAGTGACAAACGGATGTGAACGTTACTGATAAATTAGGAGGCAAACTAGAAAATATATTTGGGTATGCACTATGCAGCAATTAGGAAAAGTCTACTCTTTTTTTATTTTCAAGCTTTTGTAAATTTTTATTTGTTCCTCAGTGAAATTTTTTAATTTTTAATATTTTTTTAAAACAATTTTCAATAATTTTTTCTATAAAACTACAAACGCTAAACTGAGATTTTTTTCTGAATTGTAATTCCCAGAAGATGTAAATAAAAATTTACAAAATATTGGAAATTAAAAAAGAGTTTTCCTAATTGCTGCATACCCAAATAGATTTAATATCAGTAGTGGCTAAAATTAATAAGTTGTAGTAAAATAAGACTATATTAAAAAAAATTATTAAAATATTTATTTTTTCTTTTCTTATACTTTGCTAATCTAACTACAAGCATTATAAGGAAATGAAACTGGTTGAGTTCGTACAAAAATATTTTATTGCTATAACAAATTCTTATATATTATATACAATCTACATTTTACAATACAAAACAAAATAACAAAAATAACTGTAGTCCTACTAACAAATAAACTGATGAATACAATCAGTTTGTCATCTCAACAGATCCGATATGGTTTTTCTTATATATATGACTCAAGAAACTTACAAGTAGAAACGCTGAAGCGTTTCCATCACGTGATCCAATCTACGATTTATGCAACACATATTTTCTACATTCTATCTTCTTCTATCAATATAAATCAAACATAACAAAGTTCGATCGATTGTCTTCTACACAAGACCAACTACAAGACATACGTAATAGTTTCTATAAATTTGCCGTAGTAATCGTAAAAAGAGACAACGATATAATTGACGTAACGTGAATAACTGATCGTAATAAAACTTGAATTTGACACTACCGCATTTGAGGTTAGTTTACTGACTTGTTTTCAGCGATTTTTTGGATTCAAAGTGTATCAATTGTTAAAATCAGTTCTTGTAAGAACTAATTTGACTTTTTATTCCATTTTCATTGGTAAGTACTAATTTATTACATTAACAACTTGTAAACTTTTGACATTTCATAACACCTAAAATGCCGTGAGACGGGAATATTACAATGCTTATTTTACTACTTATTGGTGGTAAATAGTATTTATAATTCTCTACAATCTGTAAATCTCTGCAGAATTTTCAAATTTGCATGAATCAAGTGTCTGATTGTACTTGTAACGGTAAATTAACCAACAGTTATTTTCAGAAAATGCCTGGAAAGTGGCTTAATTCACGAGCACAGGAGTTTGTTATGAACTTGATTGAATATTTTGAGATGGAAAAAAACAACGGCGGACCCTTTCAACCTATTTCATCTGTTCAGGAGGTATTATACTAAAGTTAAAATCTATTTAAGGATATTTCTATTTAATATTATATTTCAGAGAGTGGCAACTGCATTGAAAATATCTGTGAAAACGGTATGTTCCCTTAAAAAAAGTAAGGAAAATATTCCAACTTTCCCAACGTCACTCAGTCAAACACCTCGATTAAAACTAAAAACAGAGGATTTACCCGAGGGAACCAAAATGGCATTACGGAATACCTTATATAATATGTATGAACAAAGTAAGTAAACAAACATGTGAAACAATAATACAAGAACATGGGAGTTCTTAAGCCTTACATTACAGTCAGCTTACACTTTAAATAAAAGAGAAGTGAAATCATAGTACCTTAATAATTAAGATTACACATCATAGTGCATGTAGTATTATCCATACAGTGAGATTTTTCACCAGCAGCTTATAGTGTGGTATATGAAAATCTTAGAAAACTAGTAGGTAATTTAACGTAAGTTCGATTATAGAAGTTATGAGTAATGAAAGCTTTAGAATACAGAAAGTTGTGCATATTTTTAATTTGAATGTGTTTCTACATGTGCTGATTTCTAAGTTGAGTACTGTCCATAAATGTTTACCAATTTGAATGTTCTGAGTGTAGATTGTGTTTCACAATTTAGTTTTCTAATTTAAATTTTTTGATGTCACATACGGAGTTGTTCTATACATTATTTGGTACAAATAATAAAAAAATCTGAATATCAAAAATTTGTGTTCAAGTTTAGTATGAAGTAAATATAAAAAAATCCTTTTTTTGTTTGAGATAATGATAATTTAAATTTTCTTATTTTTTCAGGGAAACATGTTACTGTTAAAACCATAAATGATGAACTAAAAAATTAGGAAATTCTTTCTGTTGGAAATACCTCTTTATTGGTATTATTGAAACATTTGGGATTTAAATATAAAAAGGAAGATAACAGAAGAGCATTAATAGAACGAACAAATATTGCTAGCCAAAGAGCATGCTTCCTTCGAAAATATAGAGAAAATAGTGATAGTGTTTTTTCAAGACAAATTATATTTTTAGATGAAACATGGATATATGCAAAAGGAACTAAATTAAGTTCTTGGCAGGACAGTAATGTTAAAAGTGTACGTAAACCAGGAGGTTATGACGGTAAACGTTTTATTATTGTTCACGCTGGTTCATCCAAAGGATTTGTGGAAGATGCCAGCTTAGTGTTTTCCTCTAAATCATCGTCGTCAGATTACCACGGTGAAATGAACGGTGAAATATTTACAAAGTGGGTTACGACACAGTTAATTCCGAATTTAGAAGAACCGTCGTTAGTGGTAATGGACAATGCGCCTTATCATAGTATACTAGCAGAAAAGCAACCTTCCACTTCGCCAAAAAAAGATGAAATTATCACTTGGTTAAAAGCCAACAATATTGACTTTAATGAAAACCTCTCAAGACCTGAACTATTACAAATTGCTAAAATGAACCGGAAAGAAAATGTATATGTTGTTGATGAATTGTTCCGAAAACATGGTCATGAAGTCTTAAGGCTACCGCCCTACCATTGCGAATTTAATGCCATTGAGCTTATTTGGGCCCACTGCAAAACATATTGTAATAAGTATATTGGCAGAGACGGATACGGCGATGAAAGGGTCTTGAGTATGTGGAAAGAAGCATTGGAAAATTGTAGTGCAAATGTTTGGGATAATTGTGTTAGGCATACCCAAAAAATAATCGAAGACTGGTTTACTCGAGAACGAAATTTGGTGAACATACATATTGAACCAGTGATAGTAAATACTGGTGAAGACAGCTCAGATTCCGAAATGGATGAACTATAAAGCAAGATTTGTCATATTTGATGTGTTTTTTCGTTTCTAGTACCTATATGTGCTTACATTTTATTTTTGATGTCTTTTGCGGATATTTCTGTTTTTTACTTTTAATATGAGGGTTTCCTTTTGATGTGTTGCCCTGATGATGGTAATATATTTATCGAAACGTCCACCTTCAAGCTGTGTGGGAATCTTATTCTATTTACAATCTATAGCCCATCCAAAAAAAATTGTTCTAATATACCTAATCAGTTTAGAAAGTGTTATTTTAAAAGTTTTAGAGGACACCCTGTCAGTAGACTAAACTTCATGAACTTCATAAATTGTATGTACTTATATAAAATACAAGATATCGTACAAAAAATCAGCTCTCCACTAATAAGCCAGCATGGTTAATATTAATTTTGGATTTTGTAACTTATTCGCCCAGTATATCGATAGTTTTAATAAATATGTCGATGTTAACTATATAAATAAAATAAATACAATTAAAAAAGTTAAATTTCTTGTTTAATTACCAATTCGTAAAACGCCGACCTTTGGAATATTAGTCATAACGATTATTCCTATTGAGTTGACACAAGTTTTGATTTAATTCATATGAACAATATTGCTGACGTAACAGTCACGTGATGGAAAAGCTTCAGCGTTTCTACTTTATATATCTTGAATTTTACTGAAAATAGTTGTAATAATACTAATTAAACAATCAGTCTGTGGCGAAATTAAACAAACTAAATAAGATATTTAGCTTTAATTAGCTTCAATCCGACTTAATATAAAATACACATGACACGACTTGTCAATCAATGTAAAGAATAATCATGGACATTAATCGGTGACAAGGAGTTTTATACGTCATTCTCCCCGTCTATGTTTTCTCCTCCTACCACAAAGTCGTGTAGATGAGAAGGTAGCCGGCGATTCCTCTTGGGTCTTTCGTTGGCAGGTGTTTCTCCCCTAACTTCTTGTGAAGTGCCCGGAAGATTCACGTCTTGAGGATCTGGAGTGGGGCCGTCTGCGTTCACTGAATGAAAGGATTCATCAAAGGAATCATCTTCAAATGACTCTTCAATTGAAGAGCGAGAATCGTTCGGAAGCGGGGCTAAATGCCTATTAGACACTGTACTCTCCATACCTTCGAATTACGGAATAGTGTGGATTATAGTCAAGCAGTTCAGCTTCTTCCACCAAGGGATCGTTTTTTGAGCGAACGTGATTTTTAACGAGAACCGGTCCTGGCGCTAGCCATGTAGGCATTGATTCTCCATTGGGCGACCTCCGCGGATGTTTGAAAAGTCTCTCGTGAGGCGTCTCATTGGTAGATGTGCAGAGAAGTGATCGAATGGAGTGAAGAGCGTTCTTCAAGACTCGTTCCCAGTGTTCTACTGTTATGTTGTTGGAACGCAAGCTGAGTTGTACTGCACGCCACAGAGAACCATTAAGGCGTTCTACTTGGCCATTTCCTCGTGGATTTTACGGAGTAGTTCGGGAAGAGGCAACACTGTTAGCTCTCAAGAAAGTTTTAAGTTCTTCTGACATAAAGGAGCTTTCTCTGTCGCTATGGATGTACAGCGGATGTCCAAACGTACTAAAAAGGTCTTGTAAGCATTTGATGATCGTTGCAGATGACATGTCTTTGCAAGGGTAAGCCCATGGAAATCGGCTATACTCGTCAATTATGGTGAGTAAATATTTATTCTCCGATTTTGATGGAAGAGGCCCTTTGAAGTCCAAATTCAGCCTTTCAAAGGGAGCCAACGCTTTTATTAGTTGTCCTTTTGTTGTCATGAAGCGGGGTTTAAGTTCAGCACATACTCTACAAGAGGTCGTCATAGTCTTTATGTCATTGATCGAGTACGGGAGGTTCTTTGAGCGTACCCAGTGGTACATCCTCGTTATGCCAGGGTGACATAGTAGAGCATGTAACTCATATAATTTATTATTATCCATGAGTGCGCAGACTCTGGATAGTGCATCTGCTGCAGTGTTTTGGGAGCCAGGTCGATAGATGATATCGTATTTAAAACAGGAGAGCTCAAGACGCCAGAGTTGAATTTTTTCATTTTTAATTTTACTAGAGTGGTTTTGGTTGAACATGAAACACACGGATTGTTGATCCGTTATCAACATGAAGTATTTCCCCATCAGGAAATGCCGCCACTTTCTTAGGCTTTCCACAATAGCGTATGCTTCTTTTTCAACCGATGGGTGTCTACGTTCAGCATTCGATAGTGTCCTGGAGAAGAATGCCACTGGTCGGCCTTTTTGAGAGAGCGTGGCAGCTATCGCATACTCTGACGCGTCAGTTTCAACAGTCAGTATCTCATCTCCATCAATTGCTACCAGTGAAGCTTTACAAATATCTGACTTTAATTGCTCAAACTGGATAACGGCACTTTCAGGTAACGGGAAACTGCTTACGTTCGTTAAAGGCTGTAGTTTAGTCGAAAAATCTTTCACCCATTTTGCGTAATGGGCAAACAGCCCTAGAGCGCGTTTCAGCTCAGCAGTGTTCGTGGGGACTGGTAGCTGTAGTAGTGGTTGGAGACGTTGGTGACTCCGAATGGGATTCTCGTAAATTGATAGAGTTTCCCTGCAGCTTCAAATGCCGTGTACGGTTTTTCACTCTCTTTAATAGGCACTTGGTGATAGGCGCTCTTTAAGTCTATCTGACTGAAGACACTGAATTTCGCAACCTTCGACACAATGGTCTCGATATGAGGTAACGGGTATGCGTCCAATTCTGTAAACTTGTTTACGGTCAAGGAGTAGTCGATCACGAGCCTTTTTCGGTATCCCCCTCCTCCTGCTACTAAGACCTGCGCACGCCAAGGAGATATGCTCGGTTCTATTACGCCGTCTTCCAGTAGCTTCGAGACTTCTTCCGTGATGAATTTTTCGTCTTGTTCACTATAATGTCTGGATTTCACGGCTATAGGTTTGATATCCGGAGAGAGGTTAGTAAATATTGAGGCGGGGGGCACTGAAGCTTGCATTACATTGCAGAACAAAGGTTCTTTAGATCCTCCGAAGTTGAATTGGAGACTGGAGTGTTCTTTAAGTATATCATGGCCTATGATAACATCAGCACAAAGGTTGCTGACGACGAGAAATGGCCTGTGTTTGTGTGAGCATTCGTTCATAGTTACAGTTGCAAAGCAAACACTTCTTACGAAAGATACGTTATTTTGAGAGGCTAATGTGACAGTCTGTTTGTGAGGTTTCAGTTTCAGCTGCATTAGTCTTGCTATCTTCTCGTCTATAAAGCTCACTGAACTTCCCGTGTCAATTAACGCGTCGGCGTGATAGTTGTTGAGAGTTACGGGGATAGAAGCCTTTGAAAGACTCGATGGAGAGGCAGCTGAGACAGCATTAGCAACCACTTCAGACTCATCCGAGTCCGAGACACATTCTTCAACGGTAACGGCGTTATTAGTAACCTTCATAGCTCTACATACATTAGCAAAATGTCCCTTCTTGGAGCATAGTTGGCACTGGGCGCTGAAAGCTGGACATTTGAGTCTTCGGTGTGATGTAGTTCCTCCGCAATAGAAACAGGTCCATTTACTTGGCTCTTCCAAAGTAGCTCGGGGATTCTGGGAGTTTCTAGTCGTACGTCTTGATAATGACGGCACTGGTAAAGCATTAAGATTTATTTCATTCACTCCGCTGGTCATGGCCCGGGAATCCCTTTCCGCAGTTTTCAAGGAGAGAGCTTGATCGAGAGCTTTATCTAAGGTGAGAGAGTTTTCTTGAAGTAATTTTTCCCGGATTGTCAGTGATAGTATTCCAGATATAAAAGCACCTCTTATAGCTTCTTCTTCATGCGTTGTAGCAGAGACAGCTTCGAAGCTACAATCGCGGGCTAAGAGTCTGAGTGACCTTCCGTAGTCGGATATAGATTTGTCAGGCTTCTGCTTACGCGTGGCTAGTAAGTGACGAGCCAGTATAACATTCTTTGGTTTGAGGTATATTTTATCAAGTACGGTATCCGCCAAAATAAACAGTACCGAAACAGAAAGTGCTGTGGAGTTGTTTATGTAATATGGATTTGTCATATTTGACTTAGGCCCAGTTGTACAATAGCCGTTCACGAGCAGATCAACGATGATCTCGGTTCAACGGTCAATTTACGTTGTACCAACATCGTTCATTGCTGAACTGAGGTTCACTGTTCAGTTCAGTTGAACGGAAAGGCTTTGTCCGATCAAAGCCAGTTCAACGTCATTTTGTGACATTTTAACCTATAATTCTATCAACGAAAGTTAACAGTAAACCAAACAAACGATTAAAAATTCAAAACATGGATTTTTTAGAAGAATTAACAGATGATGAAGACTTTTTAGAACTTATACATCTTATGAGAAATGAAAGACTTCCAAAAACTTATAGGGAACGCCCAAATCATTTTATGAAGTGGAATGATCGAGAATTTAAGTCACGATTTAGGTTGTCAAAGGAAGCAGTAAGATATATAATAGATGCACTCGCCGAAACGATTTCCTCTAAAACTGATAGGTACGTAAATTGCTGTTACTTTATAGGTGCCTTTTCATTGTATGTGATTGCTTATTTTTTTCTATATTCTAGAAACCACGCACTCTCACCCGATGATATGGTGTTACTCACATTGAGGTTTCTTGCAACAGGGTGTTTTTTACAAATATGTGGAGACTTTTGTGGAGTAGATAAGTCCACAGCAAGTAGAACTGTACATAAAGTAACACGAGCTATTGCAAGTTTAAAACGTACTTTCATAAAAATGCCTGAAAGCGAAGAAGAAATAAATATTACAAAACAAGGATTTTATGATATAGCCAAATTTCCAAAGTGTGTGGGTGCTTTAGATTGTACGCACATCAAAATTCAGAGCCCTGGAGGACAGTACGCAGAAACTTACAGGAATAGAAAATCGTTTTTTTCATTAAACGTTCAAGTGGTTGGTGATGCAAATTGTGCAATTAGGAATATAGTTTGCCGGTGGCCAGGATCATCACATGATTCTAATATATTTAGAAACTCAAGATTGAGGTTTGAGTTTGAAGATGGGAGGTTCATGAATAATGTTCTTGTTGGTGACAGTGGTTATGCTATTAAACCTTACTTAATAACCCCTCTTTCAAATCCACAAACTCCTGCAGAAACTTTATTCAATGAAGCTCAAATAAGGACCCGGAATCCAATAGAACGGTTGTTTGGGATTTGGAAGAGGCGTTTTCCAGTTCTTGCTCTTGGAATACGCTTGGATATCAGAAAGATAGAAGCTGTAATAATAGCATGCGCAGTGTTACATAACATAGCATGTCAAATGGGGGATATCGATCCTCCAGAGAATAATGATGAAGTTGAAGCTGCCATAAATGTAACAAATAACGTTAATAATATCCACGTTAATAATGGGGAAGTCCACAATATAAACAACAGTGTGAGATATGCTCTAATCACACAGTATTTTCAAAACTTACTGTAATTTTTGAATGTTGCAGATGAATAATAAAAATATGAAGTTTACATTTTCTTATTCCAAAAGATTCCCCATCCCAGTCTGTAAGAATCTGTAAACAAAATCAAGAACAGCCCGTCAAAACATGTATTCAAGCTGTAGATGTAACGTGCGTGTTCTAAGTTGCATTTGACTTTGACTGTAGGCATATATAATATAAAATTTCGCTTGCCAATCTTTCTTTAGAACTTACATATAGTTTTCAAGTGTACATTTCCAACAATACCCAATAAAATACTGAATTTAACGTATAACTTATTTATTTATAATTGTTTTAAAAGTATTTTTTTTTCTAATTCTAAAATTTCTATCTTTAGATCATGCTCTCGCCTGGACTGTTTTCTTTTTTCCTCCGCTTCCATTTCTTGAAGGCGCAAGTACTTCTCGTGCTTCTCCTTCATTTGGGCAATTTTCAAGTTATGCTCTTCTAAAAAACATTGGCTCTGTAAATTTGCAAGAGCAACTTTCCCAGCACCCCACTCTTCCAATTTATATCCTATGGAACCTTTGATGGATCCTCGTTTTGTCCTATCTCCATTCTCTGAAAATATCAATTTCATATAGATTTTACATAATTATGGGTAATTGTATACTTCAACAATTTCTGGTTGAAGTAAACAAAGACTAATTAGTTACTGGTCGTAATGTAAATTAACTAACCATTTTGTGATATTTGCAGCGCAGTGCTTTTTGGGGTTCTCAACATTGTAGGTGTATATTTTGCCCAATCTTTTCTATCGTCATTTATTTTCGATGGACCTGGCTCTGATTCATGATTTTGGGATTCATCATTTTCTTGACAAACTGAAAAATTATATATTACATAGTTGGAATGTTGAATAATTAAAAAAAGCTTAGGAGAATTTACCATCTTCATTCGCAGCTTCGTCAGTAACATTAAAATCTTTCAAGTCACAGGTCGCAATATGTATAGTTTCTGGAAATATTTTTTAAATTAGTATTGAAGATTGAATGTATTAAATATATGTACCATACCTGCCACAGCATCATCATCAAATTCTGAGTCTTTACCAGTTAGCTGTGTACCAATGATCTCATAAATATCATTATCAGTTGTTGTGATAACAATATCTTTTTCTGGACCACCTCCAGTGCTTTTAACATATTTTTTATGGTCAGCGTATTTCTGCTTTGTACGTTTTTTAATATTATCATATTTGTTTTTTACCGTTTTAACGTCTCTGTGATATTCACCACAAATACTATTAAACTCTTTGGTAAGGTTAATCCAAGCATTAGCTTTTATCTTGTTGGTGTTTGTATCAGTCTTTTTGCATTCGACTAAGTCTTTGTATTTTTTCACTAAACAAATCAATGTATTTTCTTCTGCAGCAGTAAAATTTGTAGATCTCACAAATTTTTTAGAGCTTTCCATTATTTTATCGTGCACTTTCGCCACAACACAAAACAAATTAGTACTATACTGGTCTCTGCTACACTAGACAGCTTTTAAATCACAAAAACAAAGCACGCTGGTAACTTTAAGGTTATAACATAGCCTCCATGGTTATAACAATAAGCGAGTTATTGGAATCCTAGAAAAATTTACAATTTCAGGATATCCACCCTGACAAAAAAATATAAATTGAACGTTCAATAGAACCGAGTTCAATTTTCACTGGTGCAACCAATTTGTTACTGAACCACGATCACCAGTGACGTGCGGTTCAGTAGAACCGTTTGTGAACTTTGTTTGGTACAACCGGCCCTTAATTGTCATTAGTTGATATATTAATAGTACGCTGCAGCAGAGACAACCCTGAGACGCACAAGTGCATAGGAAAATTAGTTCGGTGAGAACATGAGAAGAATTCTTTGTCTGATACATTGGAACTGCATAAATATGTCTTTGTTCAAAAGCTCACAAGGTGTAGGCAGGTGGCGGTAGTAGCGCTGCTATTCTCATTCCGTGCATTTCTTGTATCGTGATCGGATATTCGCTGACATCTGACATTTGCTGTGTCGCCTGTCGCCATATTTGGTTTATATTTGTGTTGCTCTGCGTATCTGATTTTTATTTTTCTCGTTATTTGTTACTCTTTGTTTTGCTAGTTATTTGATTGTATTAAAATTCCGACCAGTTTGAAGTGCTTAGAAGTTAAGATGTCACAAAAACTTTGTTTGCTTTGTGGAAATAGTGAAGAAGAGGTTGAGAAAATGCATTATTTTCCTTCCAATGATAAAAAGTAAGAATATTTTTGGTCTTTTTAAAGTAAAAAATAATAAATTTAATGCGTTTGTAGGTCAAAATTGTGGCAAGAAGCGATGGGAATGAAGT
Organism: Lochmaea crataegi; assembly: GCA_947563755.1. Lineage (NCBI taxonomy): Eukaryota > Metazoa > Arthropoda > Insecta > Coleoptera > Chrysomelidae > Lochmaea > Lochmaea crataegi. The sequence continues at coordinate 45,342,726 of OX387425.1, read as the reverse complement.
ACATGCCTGGCATTTCTCTTCGTAACCATTATATTTGTAGCCGTCATTTTACCGAAGATAGTTACCTTCATTTGATGACAGGTAAACTGCGAGTCGATGCTGTTCCGAGTTTATTCCCTAGCAATACACTAGGAAAAAATCATCAAGTGAGTGCTGGTAGATGAAAATTCAAAATAATTCACACACTCTCTTGTATTACAATTAAAGAACATTAATTCTATCTTTTTTCCACTTGCAAAATGAACATGAACATATACCTTTAATTAGCAAAACTTCTTTGTAAAAAAATCTCAATAGCACAACATATGGATTGTAATTTTTTTTCAAAGACTGTAATTTAATTATAATGATATAACTGTATTATGTTAACGCTCTTTAATATTTTTCGCTATATTTATCAATAAACAATTCTTTGTGTTGATTTGTCTTATTATTTTTCAAACAACTCTGTAGTATGAACGAATTTTTAAATCGCTTCGTAGTTCGCGCTCTTTTTTAAACAGTTCCAAGGTCTAGGAAGGGGGTGCCGAGTCGGGAAAATAAGCTCTCGTACCATTCTTGCCTCTGTCACAACATGCGCGCCACCTACCCCACATCTTGCAGAAAATGGACCAGTGGAGTAATGCGAACTAAAATTTTGCATGCACTTGGGCGTCTCAGGGTTGTCTCTGGCTGCAGTTAAATTTGATTTAAAAATGGTTCTAACAACGGAAGAAAAAGTGTTTTTGGTAGAGCATTATTTTCGTTCATACGGAAAATAGAATAATTTCTCGGAGAACAGACTTCGAATATCCTTCTCATTCACCTGATCTGACGCCACCTGACGCATACATTTGGGGCATAATGAAGGACAAAATATTTCACTCGGAAAATCCGCCGGCGAATATTGCCGAACTACGGGAAAGAATACAAAATATTTTTCGGCAGTTACATCAACCACTTTTTATAAATATGTTTATTGACTTACAAAATCGATATGAAGCTTGTTTGCGTCGAAATGGTGAACATTTTGAACACTTACATTACAGAAATTAAAAATTAATTTTTATTTTTATTTTCGGTACTGTTTATTTTGGCGGATACTGTACCTTCATGGCATCATCATAGGTGAAAGAATCACGTACGTGCGGAAAGATATGCGCTGATAAATGATTCATCAAAAGTTTAAGCTTTATGGAGTCGGTACCTTTAGGAATCTCTTCGAGTATAAAATTGTCGAAAGTATATTTCCAATGGGTCCACTTTAGGTCCGCTTCTGTTGCGGTGGGATCCACATCGAACTTCTCGGGTCGTAGGTACCTTGCCACATTGGGCGGGAGTTTCGTATCAGTGTCGGTCATATTAAGCTAATTAAATTGTGGCGAAATTAAACAAACTAAATAAGATATTTAGCTTTAATTAGCTTCAATCCGACTTAATATAAAATACACATGACACGACTTGTCAATCAATGTAAAGAATAATCATAGACATTAATAGTCGGTGACAAGGAGTTTTATACGTCATTATCACCTCAAAAGATTTCATGTATTGTTTCTTATATAGTAGATATGTATACTTATCTACAATGCGTTTATATCACTTGACAGAGAAATTTATATACCTTGAAATTTACAAACAAACGAAATCCTACAAATATATGAACTGACGGATGATACAATCAGTCTTTTCTACAGAATTGTTAATTGTTCCCAAGGTATGTAAGTTTGAGAAGCTTACATACCTTGGATTTTACAAACGCACAAAATATATAGATAGAATAAATGTAATCCTACTAATACATAAACTTATGAATATAATATCACCTGGAACTTATCAACATTCAAAACTTAATGAAAAAAAGAATAAAGTATGTTCATTATTTTGGGAAATTAACAAAAACAAAAAAAAACTCTCAACTAAATATAATCAGTGCTATGTTGTATGTTAAAATTATACATGCATGTTTAAGGACTTTTTGGTGCATACTTGATATTGCAATTTGTAACATTGTCATGAATGATGTACAGGAACTCCAATATCAAGTATGTACTAAAAACTGCTGCAACATATGTATATAATTTTAACCGAATATATATCATACCACTGATTACAGAAAACTGTGACTATAGACTATTTATCACATTTACATTGCTTAGATCTATCAATGTTACTCAAACTACATGCAATGATATTGACTTGAGGCAGCAATTCCCTCAACACTTCCAATTTTTCTTTATAATACTGTTGTTTGATTCTAACTTTTTCCTCTGTCAATTTATAAAAATTTTGAGAAATTCTCAAAGAATTTTCCAACCGTGTTGTTTTTGTAACACGTTTATAGTGTTTTTTCGTTGGCATATCAGTTGAATAGAGATGGTCGTTTGATTTTGGCGGACTCTCAGTGTTGTTATGAAGTACCTTCTATCAGACTTGGATCTTGTAGTACAGAATAATCTATTACTATTTCCGGTTCTGTTGCAATATCATCTATTTCAAAAATTTCAGGACATTCGGGATTTTCATGACCACTTCTTTCAAATGGAGTTTCATCATTGTTCTCAAAATTCTGTAAGCATAGAAGTTCTCAGAACATCACAAACAAATTGCCATAATGCAGTAACTCTACTTACAAAATCAATCATTTGACCCTTTAATACCATCTGTTAATGATGGAGAGATTAGGTCAGTGAATTTTTCATAGTCATCTGATGTGGAAAAAGATGGCCCACCTCCTGTACTTCGAATGTGCTTCTTTTTCTGTGCTACATAAGCTTTTCCCTTGTTTTTCAGGTCTAGCCACGTCTGCAAATTTTTTGGTTCAATAATTTTCCAACTTTAAAGAATATATTTACCTTCCTCCATTGGTCCCACTCCTTACGTGCACCCCCAGGTACCGCATTCAGTGTTTCTGAAATTTCAGCCCATTTTTTTCTGGCATCAGCTTTTGTGAATTGGTTAGTGCATTTTCCTGTTCTCAAGGAATCATTTTCTCTGATTATTTCCAAGAGAATGACTTTTTGGGAATCATTCAACTTCATTGCCATTACGTAAAAGAAAAGAATGAAATTACAAAACACACAATGAAAATAAACACAAACTACAGGTAATCTTCTTCCTCTCCTACAGCACATATCATAGTAACTACTATCAGAGACAACCATGGCTCTGCTGCTACTATAAAATAAAGTACTACAGTACACATCACCTAAAAAATGACACATGAGATCATAGACATAAGATCTTCTACAAACTTGTTCGCCAGTTTGTTTGGAAGATATTGCTTATTGAACTTTCGAGTAACGTTCGATTCGGGTGAAATCATTCGTACGAACAAAATCCATTCGACGTTCTCGCGAACAGTCGAACCATGGAGGCTATACAAGTCGAACGTTCAAAGATACGGGACCTGGTGTAACCTTCAGTTTCCAAAAAACGTGTAAAAATACGGTGCACAGTGCTATTGGAGACGGGTAGTTTTCCAATTACAGCGCATAATGCGACTCAGTGGCGCACAATGCTGAGATGTGTTAATGCTTAATTGGAACGTCCATTAGTTTGCAAGTGCACCGGCAGAGTGCACAAGGTTCAGTGTTGTGAGCAAAAAACATTCATAGACTTAGCCAACCATTGCAGTGCTGACAAAAGTAAAATAAATTTGTATTGACAATTTTCTATTTGATTATTCAAATGAAAATTATTTACGCTTTAAACATAATACCAAAAAACAAGAAGTTGTGTACCTTCACCCATATTTAGATTTACTCTTTAACACAATCTAAATTCGGTTTTTAATATTTTACAAAAATTACGTCGAAAGTTTTAGAAATTATTTCAACAATAACAATATTATTAATAATAGTGTAAACAAAATTCTTATCAACGCCAACTTAAAGAAAAACAATTCTCATATTTTCTGCTCCTGAGTTGGTATCAATGCGCGCATAACCCCAAAGCAGTACTTTTCAAAGTGCTCGATTGTACGAAGCGATGCTGTAGTTGGAACATTCGCCATTGAGCACTATGCCGCATAATGCGCTTTAATGCTGTAATTGGAAAAATACCTTGTCTCGGGCAACATATCGCTCACTTCTTCCGTCTTCAAGCAACGCAACAATAGCAACCGCTGTGTTGGGATTAACATCAATATTTTTTAGATTAATAAACGCACCACAATAAGTAAATAAACGCAGAACAACTTTCAAACGTGTTTCGATCTGTCAGATTTGTTGACATGGGTTTATGGTATGCACTTCGCTGTAATAAGATCTATGGAATTTATGATTTTTACTCAAAAACACTTTTTTTTTCAATTAAAGGATCAATAACTGTTGTTAGAAAATATGTAAAACATTTTGTTTTGTTTGTGTGTAAGACATTATAATAATAAAACATCACAAAGCAATAAATTTTGAAGTTTGTTTAAAAATATTTAACTGCTCCAGTTTTCGTGCCGGTGAGTGTATTTTGACACGTCAAAATCGAAATAAATCAAGTATCCATGGCAACGTAATAGAGTGAAGACAGCTCATGGGATCTGGAATGGGACTCTGCACACTATATAGAATTCTACTATCGACTCTATTCTACACGTCTTGTCGACAAAAGTAATCATTATCGCTTTCTATGTGAAGACGTGACGTTTTCTACGATTACTGAGGCATCTACAATGTTATATTTTCAAATTTGAGACATTTGACACAATAGACATAAAGTAAAGTAGAACAAATTAATAAAGGACAAGTTCGTAATCAGGAAACAAAACAATAACAACACAAATCACCTAATCTTGATTTGTAAATAACAATTGAATTATCGCATCTTTGCGTAAATAACCCAAAACATATTACCAACAAATTTCATCTTCATAAATTTTCAGTTCATCCAATCTAGAAACATCAATGGCAAATACCATACGGACAATTAATCAATGCAAAAATACCTTTAAAAGTTAATTGGTTACCTCGTCAAAAATTGAATTTGGTTACCTCGTCAAAAATTGAATTACCACCAAAAATGCAGTAAAGCCACAATGAGAACTATATGACATTTTTACATAAAAACTTCAATATCTTTCAAAGGGATAGAAATAATAGAAGAGTTGTCGACAATGTACAGAGTGAGATTTAAGCGGCTGGTAGAATTCTATAGTGTGCAGAGTCCCAGGGAGCCCAATTCTTGACATCACTCGCTATAGAGCGAATTCGCTGCATAACGAGCAGTAGTTAGCGAAGACTTTACTACTATGCAATTCTTGGGGTGATTCGTTAATGGGCGTGCTTAAACGAAATGAGAAATTTGGCAATACCGTAAATAAAGCGTTCGCTCTTCTTGACGCTGTCAAATTATTCCAATTTTATGGTTATGTTTTATGTATGTCTGTTTAAAAGTGTCGTATGAAATTGATCAAAACATTTTCAATTACGCGGATGCGGAGGAAAAGCTTCGGAAAAGCAAAAAAAAGATGTTAGAATATTTCAAAGGGACGTATCTAAAAATTGGTAGTACCTACATTCACAAATAACTTTGAAGATTTCGTGGAAGACTGGACTAAATTGGCAAATATCTTACATAGTATTCGCGGCGGAGAAAATCATTCATTGTCGTGAACGGATTCAAAGATTTGCGCGAAACCCGCAAATTTTTAACTTCTATTGCCGCCAGCTCTAAATTTTCCACTAACATTAAATTCACATCCTCGATTACTCAAACACAATTACAATTTGAAATTTTTCTATAAACAATAGTATTAACTATATGCGCGCGCTGTCACTTATCACAGTATAAAAATATAAATATTATCTACCTATGGTTATCACGTACAAAAATGTACTCGCTGCATAACGAACACTATCAAGCGAATGCGCAAAGCAGAGTGCGCTCAAGAATAGTATTTTAACGAATTCGTTAGGAAGCGAGTAACCTTGAGTATTGCGAAGGGTCAAGAATTGGGGTCCAGTACTGTTTTCAGTATAATGTTGTTTTAATTGGTTGTGTTCAATCAAATGACCTCAAATTAACTGATTTTGATTGGATATCTATTAGAGCAAAAAATTTTCTTTGAAATCTATTGATAACACGCTTTACTAAAATATGACAATTTTTTACAGGTACCTAACTGTAATTACGTATGTAACAGAAAGTACAAATATTCATTCCTATAAACATTTTTGAGTAGCACCAATGCCAATACAAGTTATATATAAGCTAAGCGATAATGAGGTTATTAATCTTTCAAGATTGCATTTCGGAATTGAGCCAAGATCTAGTTGTAGTTTGTATTTTAGTTATACAATATCAAAAACAAGTAAAATGAATTCTATTTGGGGAACGTGTCTAAATAATTCAATTATAAAATTTAGAATGCTATTGTATAGGTTAATACATTCATAATTTTTGAATTTACCGCTCAGAATTCCATCAAATTCGATTATTTGACTCATTTGACTTGTCAACATAAACCGGCTGATTTCGTCGTTCCTGTAATACCAGTCCACGTGAGATACGATACGATATACGGAAAATTCCATTCTAGAAGTCGCAGTTTGTTTATTTTGGTTGTTGCGCTTTTACGTTTCTACGTTATCAATTATCATTATCGAATATATCAGAATATTGCATAATTAAATAAGAGAATGGCAGATACATTTGAACGATTGCAGGAGTTAAATCTTTCTCGTGACGAAGTGAACCGTATTGGAGAAGCACTAAAGAAACCAGAATTCAGAAAGTTACTGACTGATTACGTAGAAGAAATTCAAGATCCTAAAAATAAAGAGCTGTTTGAAAAGGAAATTACCCAGCTAGAAAAAGAAAGGGGAAATGATATAACCTTTATTCATCCCAAACCGTGTTACGTTATTAAAACAAGTGTTGGCGGAAGCCGAAAAGGATTTCTTAACATTTGCAGCAATGAATTAGTGGGAAAACCGTCTTCTACCCCAACAGTTAAAGAAGGAGAAAAGGGACTAACGTGGTCATTACCGCATTCTTTATCACCTCCAAGAGAAGACATCGATAATAAAAGACAACGGTGCCAGGTACCAAATTAATAATATTAACATTTACATTACCAAGCTCAAGTTTTTGTCCAAAAATGTGATATACTTGATATTTTTATTCAGAATAGCTCAATACTTGTAATTCTCATTACATTATTTTGGTAGGAAATTGAACCATTTGTCAGAAATTGACAAGTCTGCTTTTAAGCTGCTTCATATTTAATATCCTCTAAATCTAGAGAAGGTATCAAGTCAATTACTTTTATTGTATGTGCTGCAAATATCATATTTGCAAATAAAAATTAGTTTTTCCTTTGTATGATATACCTAGTTTGTTTTTGCTGCTCTTTTTTGCTTCCAAATCTACAAGATTTTTTCTTGAAGATCCTATTACATGTTCCTAGTTTCTAACTCCAGTTATAGATAGATATATACTTATACAAAACATAGGAAAAATATATTTCCAGCTTTACTTCAATATGTAGCATTTGTTCACATTTTAAGGAATGTACATTATATTGTATTTATTGTTTTGGAAACCTTTTTTGAATATTAGAAACACTTTTAAACTTAAGGCACAACTCTTAAAAACCATACTATATGCATTCAGTTATAATAGTAATGACAGTAGTAAACAGTTCAATCTCGTGAGGATAAAATGATGCCAATATATACTCATTTGCCAATTTTTATTTTGAGACTGCCTCACACAACGTAATTCATGTTGACTTCATGACTTAACATCATAATATATAATTGTAATTATGTATTCATTTATTGGCTTTGGTAGCAAAGCTATTAACCATACTATTTCATTGGGTATGCCTGCACATAACCAATTTCACATTATTTTTTATAAATTGAGTTAGTTTTTAGTGATTTAATTGTGCTTATTACTATTCATTTCTGGGAGCTTGATATACATGGTGTTTCATTAACAATTTTCCATATAGTAACGTAGAAACCTCAGATATGAAGATTTAACCTAAATCAATTAAATAAAATATTTCTCCTTACGGAGTTACAGGGCGTTTTATTATAGAATATACAACATTTTAGTATTGTTTTGACACCTCCAATATTTTTTGTTTATACTTGACAAACAATTTATTTACACTGACCTGACCTGACCTGAACTACTAATTTGATTTTGATGATTTTTTGTGTGAGAACAGTAGGTCAAATCTTCTGTAGCAATACTGTGTTTGAAATGTTTATGTAGTTAAATTTCAAAATATATGGGGTGCATAAATGTGAAGATGATTTTTTGTCAAAATTTGGAATACCCTGTACGATGCAGCAACGAAAACAGGGGATATCAACTGGTATCAAAATGCGAAAGCAAGCTTTATAAACATTTTTGGTTTTTTATTCATTATTAAAGAAAAGCCAATGATATAAAAGGACCTAAAAGTAATATTGAAACATACGCTTAATCTGATAAAAATATTAAACTAATAAAATCCTCTTGCTAAAAATACCTCATTCAATCGACATGGCATGGAATTAATAAGGTAAGTAAAGAAAGGCTTAGGAATTGCATTCAATTCTTCTTGAAGTGCTACTCGAAGGTCTTGGAGAGTGTCATGCAAAGCGAGTCGGTGACGAATGTGTCTGTACAGTTGGTCCTAGAACTGCTCAATGGGACTGAGATCAGGGCTGCAAGCTGGCCAAACCATTCATTGTGAATTTTTGAATGCAAAAACTGCGTTTGAAGGGTTTCCTTTAAAAGCTTGTAACTTCTGTAATGACAGAAATGGTAACATGAATAAAAAAATGTGCATAAAGCATGGTGCTACATTTTGGCACCAGTTGACACCCCCTTCTGTATTTGCTACATCCTACAGGGTGTTTCAAACTTCGGGTAAAAAATATCTTCACTACAGAAAAATTTACCTACAGTTCACCAAGAAATTCATTGAAATCAAATGAGTGGTTCAAGAGATAACCACTTTTGAAAATGTGTAAAAATATTTTTTTGGTCGGATTTTTTTTACGCTCGGAATTTATTGGGATATTCTAAATACTTAATGGATAGAATGAAAATCTTAGTTTTGAATTTTCATAACTTGAAAGTAATAATTTGATTAACATCAAATGACGTCATAGCTGCGTCGCGCTAATCCCTACAATAAGGAAGATTATAAAGTCTGTCCAATTGCTGCATACCAAATTTTATGACACCTTAGATGATCTTCGAGCTTCGATGGTTTCATGGGGGTCCACCTGGACCACTTTGGGAATCAATGCTCTAAGGTAATAATAAGTTGAAAATAAATTGAAAAATTCAATCAAAAATCAGTCATAAAAGTTGTTCAAAATAACTCCATTCTGTGCAATACATAGTTCAATTCTCGTTCACATATGAGATGTAGCTGCATCAACCATTTCGGGTGTAATTTTTCTAAATACTTCTATTATTTGTTAACCTATTTAACAGATTTCTGGACACATGTTTAGTGCATTCATTTTATTTAAAAATTCTTATTCAATTCCAAATGTTTAAAATTATTAATTTGACTACGGAGAGCAGACTAAAGATTATGATTTTTCAAAGACGAAACTTGGTAGAATCGTCAAGTATGCTATACCATTGTATGTATCTTATACAAAACCTAAAAAAGAAGGCAATAAAAAATCCAGGTCCGTATTTAAAAAAATTAAGTTGATGGTGGCCCTGTAAAGACGAAACGTCGTAATGAAATTTTTGGTATGGGAATTTATAGTAAACGTCGTTTATCAAAAAAAGTTGAGAATAATTTTTTTCACATCTTTTATAATAACAACGGCACATTTAAAAAACAAAAAGGACCATCTTCGGATTTTGTCGAATATCTCCGGAACTAGTCGAGATATTTAAACTCCCATCGATATACCAAACTTTTTCTCCATTCAATGAATGTTGGATCTATTACGGTTTACGAGATCTCTGAATACGTCAATTAAATCCGGTCCACCCTGTATACCACCCGATTTTGTCGGGCAACTTTTGTTTCACTATTACACAATGCATCCTCGTATCTTTGAACGTTCGACCAAATGATCCCACGTATTTCATGTGATGGGAGTGGATTTGTTGTGTTGGAACAGTATCTTCGAAATCTCGAATGTTCGACTTGCAAACGAATGAATTTATCAGTCGTATGAGTCCCACATGGGAGTATGCGTATAGAGTCTTGCGCAGAACTTCAGAAAAACAAACATAACATGTGGCTGTAGCGTGTAGATCATAGCAATCATTATACCTAAGTTTTTTAATAATACTACTGAACAAAAATGAACGCAGATGAAGCTGCTTTTTAAACTACTCTACAGTACACATCACCTAAAAAATGACACATAAGATCTACAGAGTTGTTCGCCAGTATGTTTGGAAGAAATTATTTGAACGAACAAAATCCATTCGACGTTCTCGCGTATAGTCGAGCGTTCAAAGATCCGCAATGTCTTTCTCAGCAGTAAAATAAGTGTGTACCGGATGATCAGTTAAGGGTAGCGAGCGGCCATATCTCATAAGATATTAGTCGTATAGATTTAGAAAGAAAAAATTCATGATAAAAGTCGCCAAGAGAAATTGCTGGAAATTATTTTCGAGTTTGTCAAACGTCCGCTAGAGGGCGTAACAACCAACACTAAGTAGAAAAATGGGATTTTTATAGAATTTTGCCTAATGAAAGTATATCGATTATATCATTTTCATATTTACTGACTATTCACCTACACTTTTTGACTAAAATGTTTTGTTCTATCTATCAAAATAAAGCGGTGGGGGAAGTTCAATTGTTTTTTTAAACAAACCAAGATTTCTCCCGTTTCGCTTGACCGATTTTAACAAATTTGGGCTCATATGAAAGAGCATAATTTACACTACAAAACGCTTACTTGGTTTTGACTTTTTGACTTTCGTCTTCGCCGCTAGATGGCGTTAACTGAAATGGTAGCAAATTTTTGAGTTTTTTTCAAAAAAACAAATGTAATGGTATATTCATTTTTACATATTTTAAAAGAGGATACATTTTTCTATAATTTAATGAAAAAAATAAATCATCTACCTTTTTTTGAACCGTTGTTATTGAACAAAATATAATTTTATTACAATAAAAAAAGGCACGCCACTGCTTTTTATCAAAATAAAAATCATTTTCGTAATCACTTATTAGTTGCTAACAAAAAACCCCCTGACTTTTTTTCGTTAGACAAACGGTTTTGGATTAGTATGTTTCGAGATATGGGCGCCCCATGTAAATTTATTTGATTTTTTTAATCCAAAACCGTTCGTCTAACGAAAAAAAGTCGGGGGGTTTTTTTGTTAGCAACTAATAAGTGATTACGAAAATGATTTTTATTTTGATAAAAAGCAGTGGCGTGCCATTTTTTAATGTAATAAAATTATATTTTGTTCAATAACAACGGTTCAAAAAAAGGTAGATGAATAATTTTTTTCATTAAATTATAGAAAAATGTATCCTCTTTTAAAATATGTAAAAATGAATATACCATTACATTTGTTTTTTTTGAAAAAAACTCAAAAATTTGCTACCATTTCAGTTAACGCCATCTAGCGGCGAAGACGAAAGTCAAAACCAAGTAAGCGTTTTGTAGTGTAAATTATGCTCTTTCATTAGAGCCCAAATTTGTTAAAATCGGTCAAGCGAAACGGGAGAAATCTTGGTTTGTTTAAAAAAACAATTGAACTTCCCCCACCGCTTTATTTTGTTAGATAGAACAAAACATTTTAGTCAAAAAGTGTAGGTGAATAGTCAGTAAATATGAAAATGATATCGATATACTTTCATTAGGCAAAATTCTATAAAAATCCCATTTTTCTACTTAGTGTTGGTTGTTACGCCCTCTAGCGGACGTTTGACAAACTCGAAAATAATTTCCAGCAATTTCTCTTGGCGACTTTTATCATGAATTTTTTCTTTCTAAATTTATACGACTAATATCTTATGAGATATGGCCGCTCGCTACCCTTAACTGATCACCCTGTACTGTACATATATAAAGCATTTAAGTAGTTTATACACAAACTCATGAAATCATAATATGTACCAGACGATGTAATAGATCAACCCACTACAATCATACCCCTAACTTACTTTTCTAGAAATCTAGTTGTTGTAGTATTAGTTTGGGATATTAAACTGAAAACATGAAACAAATAATTATAACCAAATCACATTAGAGCCTATTAGCTCAATCAATAAGAGATTTTTTTTAATATACCGGGTGCAAATGTAACTTTTAAATGAGTTGATAGATTTTGGTGGATGGTATTGGTACCATTTTTGAATTTTTTCACGTTTAAAAACATTATGGCCGATTTCCGGTTTAACCGGTATAAACATAACTACATATGATATTATTTTATTGGTACTTGAAAAAGCTATTTAAAATACCGGGTAACCCATGCAAATCCCTATTTGAAAAAGTAAGTTTCAATTAAAAAACTGTGTTGTATAAATTCAATCATTAATAAACTTTAGGAGCATGAATAATTTGAAGAAATAATATTTTATGGGTAATTTTAGGTATATTATTTGAAATTTATCTGACGTCACAACGATTAAAGATTCAAATTTTTTGAAAAATTATTATAAAAATGGCGTTTTTAACATTTGACAGTTGAGTTGTATGTAGTTGAAGCCCGAGATATTTTAGAAACCAGCAAAGTTGATTTGAAAATTAACAAGAGTTGTGACATGTTTACAATACATTTTCATGTCCAATGGATCAATATAAAAATTGTATTATTTTTCATTTCTCTAAATTTATATTTTTTGTTTAGTTTTTGTTGTTTGTCGACAAATTTTTTTATTGCTCATTGACAAAAATGTAAGTTTTTAAACACTAGTAGAAATAATAGTAATTATGCGCCAAGGTAGAAAGGCGAGGTATTATTGTCGAGGACTTTAATTGATCCGAGACATTAATACACTTTTCTACCATGGCTCATATAGCATTTTTTTCACTACTTCACTACTGGCATTTTATTTTTTTAAATATTAGTTTGTCGACTCCCGTTTCGCATGACATGACAGCTGTGCACAAGTTAACCTCACATTCTGTCAAATGGATTGAGATTTAGTTATAATCAAGTAGGTTCTGTATTTTTCTACCTTGGTTAATAATGAACAACTTTACTACCTCAACAAAAGTCAATAAAGTTGGGTTTTGAGACTAGTAGTGAAAAAAAGTTTTTATATTCACCCACTGAATATGAAAATGTTTAGCCTTTTTTGCAGCGCTATGTACGTCCTGCAGTTATTCAGGGGTATTCACGAGAACAAAAATCTCCTCCGTCTATAAAATTAAGGTTTAGAATCAACAGAACACCAAAGAAATTTTACCAAGAGAAATATTAGTGAATATAGCCGTTGACGTATTTTACGTTGTTGTCATGTTTTTCTTATAAAAACATATTGTTTGTTACATGTTTCTAAGTATTCAATTATTAATATGATTTGCTTAGCTGCTATAAGTACGCTCTTAGTAACCATTAGTTACTATGCTGTTATCGTGTTTATTATTGTAATGTTTTTCTTATTTATTCAAATAGTTTTTACGGATGGAATAAAATTATACACACTACTATGGCTAATTACTATTAATTTATTTTTAGAAATACACAGTGTATTAAACTTAATTTATATACACACTTTACTTAATGTCTACTAATTTATTTACACTCGGTATAATAGTTCCAATTTACTTTTACCACTTGAATATTACACTATTTATCTTAAATGATTCACTCTTTCATTCACTGTCTGATTACTTAAAACTTTCTGTGAACTAACTCTGTACTGTTGACTATCTGCCTGAGTAACTCAGAAACTCTCATATATATAGTCTTTCTCAATTCTCGAAGGTTCTTGAATTTACCACGTTTTTCTAAATGCCCAAACTTCTTTCGAAAGACGGTTGCCAAACCTCGTGCGTTTTTGATACGGGCTGGGATGTTGTGCGCCAGTGAATAATCTTCCGGGAGCGTGAACAAATCTTGTCTTTGCTCTGTAGTGACTCCAAGTTTAGCTTTACCGGTACCTCCATATGCGCCCATAAATTCATCGGCACGGCCGTCTAGATAGGGAGTCGGCATTTCGGTGACTCACGCCAGCCCGATGTTCGATGAAAGAGTCTTTGGAACGATCATGTGTCGGTGGTTCTTGGTTTTCTGGAATCCTAGGGCGCTTACATGAACTGCGTACACGCCCTGGCTCGCCACAATTCCAGCATCTAATCTTCGGCTTTTTGTCTACCATGCTTTTTATCAAGTTGACGATCTGGTCAAGTTTATCTTCGTCACCTTCTTCTTGAATGGTCCTGACTTTGTTATATCCCGAAGCCTTCGTGGATGCTTCATATTCAAGAGCAGCAGTCAATACATCGACCAATGTTTTGGAATGGGCTAAACGAAGTGTCCTCTGCATATCATGGTCGCGTAAGCCATCAATAAAGGACTGGATGCCCAGACATTCCATCATATTTTCTGGTGCTGATGGATAAGAAATTCGAACTATAGTCGGGCGATATCCACTTCATACTCTTGAAGAGTTTCGTCACGTTTCTGTCTTCGGTTCTTCAACTTGGATTGGCACAAGTGCCCTTCTTCTTATCGGACCAATTATTCGCTCTAGCGGCTGCTTCAAACTGTTTAACATAGTTGGTCCACGACGTCTTTCCGTCGAACATTGAGGCCTTGACTCGGCCAAAACTGCCAATATCTTCTATCTTGGGGTGTGTTTCTGGCTTGCAGTGTTGTATTTGTTCGATCTTTTTTTCTTCTGCTGGCATGTCTTGTGTTCTTGAATCTGCCATTTTCCTCTCTAACTCCTGGATTTTCTCATCCATTTTTGTTATCTTATTCTCCATTTTCGCAATATCTGATTTTAGAGGCTACATTTTATTTCCGACTTCAGCGGCAATATTATTTTTCATTGATAAGATATCGGCAGAAATATCCTTCTTCATAGCAGAAATCTCGTTCTTCATATTAGCAGAAATCTTCTCGTCCATAGTAGAAATCGTCTCGTCCATCGTAGAAATCTTCTCGTCCATATTAGCAGAAATATCATTCTTCATAGTAGAAATCTCGTCCTTCATAACGGAAATCTTAGCAGAAATTGACGAGATTAAGGTGAAAGCCTCGTCGTTGAATAAATATGTTTCCGGGTCCAAGCACCCAATCTCCAGTGCTATTTTGAATCTCTCGACTAATTCAATCTTCTTTTCGGACTTTTCCAACTCGCGATTTTCCAATTCTGCTTTCATTTTCGTCACTTTCAGGTCACTTACTCTCTTAGCCATTTTTAAGTAATTATTTATTTATATTACCCCACACCTGACACCAATGTAATGTTTTTTAAATTTATTTAAATAGTTTTTTTGTACAACTGCCATTAAAAGTGACATTTTTAATGCCTGTCAAAAGTGTTAAAAGAAGACGTTTACAGAGTAGCGTGTTAAAAGTAAATTAGTAAATAGTGTTGAAAGTAAAATACTTTTAACACTAGTGTTAGTCATAATCATTATGAGAATTATTGTTAAAACGTCAAAAAAATAATTAACTGACAATAGACGTCAAAATGTGATTTTCTTGAAATACTTTTATTTTATTATCAAAATAGGAGTTGTACAAAAAACTAATATCATAAATAGCCATTATTTCATACTGTACCCTAAAACATACCTTCACGTACTTGATTTCAATCCGGAAAATAGACTTTTACGGGATAGTAGCATGTAATGAAATATTACGTGCTTCTATCCCGTAATGAAATTTTACAGGCTTTTACATATTAAAAACTGATAAAAACTCAGTTATGCTTCAAAAGTATGAATATACATTTATTGAAATTTAACAGCAAAACAATAAACAGAACTTACTTATTGCCTATATTAATATTATCGGTTATATTTTCGTTGCTACTTGCTGACACATTTCCTTTTTTTTTGTTGTAGCACTTCAACAAAGTTTTCTCCATGTTGTATCATGCGGGATACCCTGAGTTTCCCCTCGATTGAATCCTCGATACTTTTTCTGCCACCGAAGAGATTTTCCATCCCCGTGTCTTTTAAGCACCAAAAGATCGGCTCCAGCATCAGCCAGTATTGTGGCAGATGTTCTTCTGAAGCAATGCCCCGAATACTTATCTGCATCAGGCAGCCCCAGAAATTTCGCAATGTTCTTGGAACATCTGCAACAGAATGAATGCCCACCCTTTGTGAAATACACCTGCCTTTACGATATGCAATAAAAAGGTACTCTAGGCCTACATTCTTCAGTCGCAATTCTAAATATGGTTTATACTTTTCTATGTAACTTTGATTTGATTGGGGTATAGTAACGACTAGCTGTGTTCCAGTATCCTCTATGTCCTTAAGGTTCATTGCGTAAAGCTCCTCCCGACGGCATCCACCTGTAATTCCAAACATAGCTATAACCTAAAAAATCACCTACTTAAAAGCTATATAAAATTACTCACCATGTCCAAAAAATAAGCCATCATGACATCTTCATTCACAATAATTACGTTGCTGTCCATTTTCCATCGACAAAAAAGCTCAAATTCTTTGTCATAACAGGACGACGATTTGTTGGGTATCAGATGCCCCGTGGCTTCATGAGATTTGCGCAAAATGTCCTCAGGAATGAATTGATCTTGAGCCATTTCGCGAAAATCGGATAATGACAATCGCTGACAGTATCATATTATTTAAAAACAATATTATTTTTCTATGGGTACCAACTACAGGCCAGCTATCTGGGCATTGATTGCAAATTTCAAAAATAGCGAACGCCCATAAATATATTAATATTTTATTTTTTCACTGTTCTTTTGTGTTTTTTAGCAGTATGAAATAAAATGTTGTACGTCACACGTCCGGTAAACTTTTAAAGTACTCGTTTCGAAACATCTCACTTGTACTGTAAAAGTGAACTTACCGGACTAGTAACGTAAATATCTATTACGGGTGGAATAAAATTATACACACTACTATGGCTAATTACTATTGATTTATTTAAAGAAACACACACTGTATTGAACTTAATTTATATACACACTTGATACAAATTTATTGAGACTCAGTATAATAGTTCTAATTTATTTTTACCACTTGAATATTACACTATTTATCTTAAATGATTCATTCTTTCATTCACTGTCTGATTACTTTCTGTGAACTCCTGTACTGTTAACTAACTGTGTGACTAACTATAGTATTTCTCATTTCTCGAAGGTTCTTGAATGTCGTCGAGAAGTTTGTAGAAAACAGACGCTTCGCATTCGCCAAAATTTATAGTTGAGTGACAGGGCCGGCTTTGAGTTGGCGACTTACATTATTAATAAGGCTGTTAATGTTTAATAAATGTTATAATTTAGCAAATGTAAATACCAGATATTTTAGTTTGTTTCTTATAATCTTTATAGGATCCTTCCAGTTTACGAAGCTGTCTCTAACAACTCCCAATTACTTGATCTTTTCGACTTTATTCAAGCTTTTACCATTTATAAATAGTTATTTATGCAACAAGTGCATAAAGTGGTGCTGTTTTTCACGAATGGAAAAATTGACGAATGAGCCGCAGGCGAATGCTTCAATTCCATGAGTGAAAAAAAGACACTTTATGCATATGTTGCATACACTATTTTTTCTACGTGCATGCAAAAACCAAAAAATGTGTTATTTAGGTTGCTCTAAATGGACTAAAAATGGCGTCGATTTGAATGTTTATGTTTGTCATGATGATAAAACGCTAAGTAAAATGTGAGATAAGTGCAATCTGCAGAGCCATTAGCGGAAATATTTAAAATTAGCGTTAAAAAACTACTTTATCTCACTCTAATGTCACTGTTTTAAACTGTTTAACAAATACATATTTTATGTACGAAAATCGATTAAAAAAACGTCACTTTTATTAATGATTGTAGAAAAAATATTGTAATCAGTTGGTTGTGTGTCGGCATAGTTAGTACGAAATGTAGACTGTTTTGTCTATATTATATTTATAAATGGTACATTTCCTTGAGTTTTAGAAGTTTGGAGGGTTGATTTGGAGTGTTTCCAAAATTTGCAAGAATTTTAGTTGATTTGAAATACACCTATCTCGATTTTAGTTTTATTATATTTCTGTCGAAACTACATATTATGATTAAACTACTTCATTACGTACAATATCCATATGTTGTAAACAGCACTTTGCAACTCTAGCTAAAATAAAATGGAAAACTGATACAAGCTGTTTGAAAAAGAATCAATTGTATATATCAAAACTTGATGAGGTTAGTGTTGGGATTTCTCTTCCTTTGAACATAGTCAGTATGAGAGGTCTTTGTTGTTAAGGATAGTTTCAGAGGACCATGCTCTGTAAGAAGAACTTCTACAGTGCAAACGTTCTTCAGTTTTTTTTACATTTTTTAATGCCAGGCATTCTTGTGTTGATACTGAAACCAGTACTTCACTTTTCTTTGACTCTTCTCTTGGATATCTAAAGTACAGATTCTGGACCAATACATGAAATGAACACTTCTCTTCTAGCTATCCTTAGCTTTTTCATTGTATTCAACCTTACAGTGTTCTGCAACTCACATTAATTTGAGTTTATTCTGTTAGACTTTTCTTCATGGTACTGAAACATCAGCTTTGATGTCATCTCATGGATTCCTTAGAACTTAAATCCTTGAAGAATGTCTGATTGTGTGATTGTTTCTACAGTTTTGAATTGACTGTTACACACTATTGTTTTTCTTTACATTACAAAAAAAAGTTGGAATTAGAAGGTATATGTTTCCTAGATTTCGCGCAACTTCGGTTATGTAATACATCCTCCTTAAAGTTTACATAAAAAGGTTGTACCTATCAGATAAACCCTAATGAAATCTGCACTATTTGTAACCAAAAGGAGTTAGAAACGATTGAGCACATACTTTTTGATTGTCCAATATATTGTTGTATGAAACAAGGGTTAAGCTACCTAGCCGACATCAATGTTGCAGCTGATTCACTAAATAATATTACAATAAATTCAGCTAAAGCAATTGCTAGCTATATTTGGAATGTTCTAAAACTCAGAGCCTTTATTATAAATGAATAACTAATATTTATTTTATCATTGTAATTAGGTTGATACATTGTTCTCACCCTTTCCTTAAAATTGTAGAGATTTTAAAAGGAAATAAACTATCTATCTATCTAGATATTCTAGATGACTATTAATTTTTCTGAATGTTCCTTAGAGCAACTGTCAACTTCCGCGAAAGTGGGAGTTACACTAAATTTATAACTGAAAATGCCAATAATTTTTTGTCTGGTCATGCTCACAGATGTATATTGTATTGTAGAAATCTATAGTATGTCTAGGTCATACATTACTGTAAGATCTTTTCTCTGATTTCTACACAGAATTTTGCAGTTATTGAGTTTTAGTATGGTTAACTTTATTGTAGTAGCATATAATAACTAGAACATTTTAGTTACTACTAAGAAAACTATTGTTTAGTCAATTCTCATGTTTTTAAATCAATGTATTTATCCAACAATTTTTGTAATAATCCTATTATTTTAGGTATTCGACGTGATTTTTCATCCAGATACACTTCATTTGGCAAATAAAAATAAAGCTTTTCGCGATATGGTCAACAAAACGGCGCTGGAAGCTGTAGAGAATAATTTTTCTTTATCATTAGACAAGAAAAATTTGAAATTTCCAAAACTGTCATATAAAGGCGTTGTTAATTCAAGTGTCATTAGAAAACCGACAGAAAATAAACCCGAATATTCTCCAGAAGAGAAAGATCTATTGGACAAATTATTTGCAGAAGCTGATAAAAATCAACCAGAACCTAAAAAGTATAAAAAACCAAGAAAAACAAGTAGCGATGATGAAAAATCAAAATATACAGTACCCAATTATTTCATCAAACACAGAAGTCATGTGGAAATGGAAGATTTTACTGAGCATAAGGGAGCTAAATTGAATTCAGCAATTCCAAAAGAACTGGTTGTGGACATAATGTTGCCTTTGTTGAAGTCTTCAGCGGATATAACACTGGATGTTACAGAAAAAACAGTACAACTAATTAGTGAAAACCCTGCCAAGTACAAACTAAACCTAACTTTGCCTTATCAAGTCAACGAATCCACAGGCAATGCAAAATTTGATAAAGACAAGAAAAAATTAGTTATTACCCTCCCAGTGAAACGAAATTCGTCCTCAATTATCGATTTCAGCGACAGTGGTGTTGAAAGTGATCAGTGCTCCCGCGGAACTCCCGAATCGGTACAAGATATTAGTGAAAACCTGTTGAATAAAGAAAATACACCTAGTGAACCTGCGAACGACTTGTGCCCGGAGAAATCCGTTGATTTCCGGACTAAGTTCTTGGATGAAAGATTGCGTTATAATTTACCTGAATTTACATGTCATGTATTTGAGAACACTATTGCATTTACCCTCAATGTTAAAAATGTTGACGAAAATTCTATTGATAGAGTATTTCTCCAAGGAGGCTCGAGTGTTCATGTTAAATTTACTAGTATAGGTTCTAGTTTCTACCCCACTCATTATTCCTTTTATGTAAAATTTCTTCTAGAGAAGATTGATGAAGAACATACAACAATTGAAGTATGGGACAACAATGTTATTCTTCAGTTACCTGTGATTTGTAATAAACCTACTGTAACATATTTCTATGGGTCAAGTGAGAATAATCTGATGGAGAAATATGTAGAGGAACCTGAGATTATCAATAGGATTCTTGAGGATACTAAAGAAAATGAAGTGGATTTCCATCAGAAAGAACAAATACATACAAAAACAGGTGATTAATGAAACTGCATTTAAATATTGTAATGCTGTTAAAAATGATTTAATAGCTATTTATACACTGTGTTCATTTGAAAAGGACCCACCCTTAATATTTCAGAAATGCGACATATTAGAAAGAAATGCCGAAACACGTCAACTTTTAACTTGAGGGGCACACTTTTTGGCGCTAATGTCATAAACGTCAGATTCACCCCCTCCCTTCTGGAGATACCCCTTGATTTTTTTCAAATGGCATTAGGTATCAAGTCATACCTCATTTAAAAGGTCTGGTGAAGCTCTAACCAATCATTTTGTTTTGCCTTTGATGCCAGCCTTCCATTGTTATTTAATCATTGTTTAAAAATGGCTCTCTTTCAACTTTTATTGCCTGAATCTTAAACGGTGGTCACTTTGAACACATGATTAAATAACAGTTATTTCTTGTTAACAGTTGTCTTTTCACTATTTGTAAATTTTTAATTCTTTAAAGAGTCTTTCTGTCATAACATAACACGGGGGAATACGAAAAGTTGAAAGAGAGCCAATTTTAAACAACGATTAAATAACAATAGAAGGCTGGAATCAAAGGCAAAACAAAATGACTGAATAGAGATTTACTAGACCTTTTAAATGAGGCATGACTTGACACGTAATGTCATTTGAAAAAATTCAAGGGGTATCTCCAGTAGGGAGGGGGTGAATCTGACGTTTATGACATTAGCGCTAAAAAGTTAAAAGTTGACGTGTTTCGGCATTTCTTTCTAATATGTCCCATTTCTGAAATATTAAGGGTGGGTCCTTTTCAAATGAACACAGTGTATGTATAATCAGGTATGAAATGAGCAATTTTGTGTAACGCGTGAGATTTTTGCGGGACGAACGAAGTTACACAAAATTGCGTTTCATAATGTATTAAATACAAGATTTTTTAAAATTTTGAAAAAAATAATACATGAAAATTATTACATTGTTTTATAAGTAAAAACATAAATCTAGTTTATGTTCAACTTGAACTATGTCTTTATTGTAAAGTGACAGCTCTAAAAACAGTTTTTGACAATATACAGAAACCTGTGAATGTTACTAACTTGAGCAAAACATGCAGAAAACGCTGTACTAAATTCAATAAAACCATTGTCAATTATTATTTAATTGATTTAGACTTAGATAAGATCAAATTTCTGCCAAGAGTAGATCTCTTAATTCCAATTATTTTTAGATAAAATATAACAGTGTTAAAATACACTAACAGACATAATAATGCATATTTCATTTAATTTTTTCTTCACAGACTTTGTTTTTTTATTGCTAATGCCTGCGACCATGTCCAGTGCCATGGAGAGTATATAAGGAGATCGGACTCCATGTATTCCAATTAAATCCAAACGAGAGGCTATTTTCCCGACCGGCTCCCCCCACTATTTAGAATTTCTGTCAATTTTGTTCAAAGTCATAACCTTATTTTCTCTTGGTTAAAACAGATCGTTGGTTAATTTTATCGAGAAGGGCAAGGAAAATCATTGAAGTAGCTATACAGTGTTGAAAAAATGGCTTCTTCAATGATTTTCCTTGCCCTTCTCTATAAATTAATCAATGGTCTGTTTTAACCAAGACAGAAATTCTAAATAGGGGGGAGCCGGTCGGGAAAATAGCCTCTCGTAAATCCAATACCAAAAACATCTGACTGCAGAACAATAACAGCCAATCATAAGCCTTGCATACACTTTGAGTTCATGATGTTTTATTGGTTAATAGCTCATTTAACAGTATGTGAGGTAAGTGAGGTTAGAAAACAGAAATGAAAAATTGTGTGAGGTTATTGAGCACAAGAACATTTAAATGTGCAAACATACATATTGCAGTATTTAGATGACGTTGCTATGATCAGTCATAATTATCTCAAAATAACAGTGAATGAGCTACAAAAACAGAATAGTGAAATAGTTCAACAGAGATGAAGCCCAAAGTTTCAAAATCTCGGAGCACAATATTCAATCTGTTTAATAACAATAAAAAATACATTCTATTTTTAATCAATAGGCACAACTTACTGATGACATTTGTTCATGCATACTATTAATTTAAAAGTAAAACATTTTGTGTGTAATTGTGCTTTTTCTAGAACTCTCACAAGTAATGTATATAATTTGAATCTTATCATAATAAATATGCGCTACTACTTACTTTATTTATCTTTGAATATGTTTGATCACCTTTGGTAATTGAAAACACTCTGGTTTTCTTAAATTCAATTCACTTCTTCGCTTTTAATCAGCTGCACTATTGCATTAATTTTTAACAACATACACCTTGTCGTAATGTTTACAATTTGACTACTGTTATTTATGAAAACTAAGGTTACTGTTTTTGGATGGTATTGGATTTGCATTGGCGACACCGCGGTGAAAACACAAACTGCTTAGATAGACGATTTTAAGGACAGGTTATGTCAATTTTTCTGCACGAGTTCAATCTCCTTATCTAGCCTCCATGTCCAGTACTTTGAGGATGTCGGAATTGAGGAATATTTTTGTCTGTGGGTCTAAGGTCATTCCTTTCTAAGATACAGACTATTGAAGCTGGAAACATCAAATATATTTTTGTTAATTATTCAGCCATTTTTCTGAATACATATATGAGAATAGATAGGACTATTTTTTTCAGCGGCATATAGGAATATGATTTTGTCACAAGCTAGTTACAAATGCTAGAATTCTGAATGCAACAAAAAATAAAAGTAAATAGTTATACATTTGTTTATTTTTTTATTCAACTGGAACAGTTAAACGAAATTAGACAAATATTGAACTAGAACAATTAGTTTAACACTACTTAACTTAACTCAAAACCTAAAACATAT
Source organism: Lochmaea crataegi (assembly GCA_947563755.1). NCBI lineage: Eukaryota > Metazoa > Arthropoda > Insecta > Coleoptera > Chrysomelidae > Lochmaea > Lochmaea crataegi. Next base: position 45,319,070 of record OX387425.1, on the reverse strand, counting down.
GTCATTGATAACTCCACAATATTTTCACTATGGCCACCTCCAACACATCAATATTTTAGCAGGTCACTTAAGGATCGTCTGACTTTGAAAAATTAAGCATAACGGCTTATGGATTGGGAGATATTGGATGATCCCAATGGTTCAAATCACCTTCCAGTAATTATATCTTGATCTTTTTGTTAATTATTTTGTAATCAAACCACAATCTTTTTTATATTTTTCAATTCAACGTTTCGGTAGCGGTCCAGCTACCGTTATCAAGAACAATTAAGTTTTTTAAATTCTGGTCCCTAACTGACACTGACGAGAAAAATAGACAACGACAATCAATAATATTTTGAAGTTTAAGACTGCAAAAAATTCGTTGTCAAATTTTTAAGGAATGGCTTTATTAAGGATAGCGCTTTCTTGCTTATATCGGAAATGCTGTTAATAAAACGCGTTTGGGAAAATTTTCTCCATACTGGGTCTGCCCTAAACCCCTATCAATAGACCATGAGCAGCACGATTTACCACAAAATTTTCAAAGTTTGTGCAAACCATTTACTTTGAAATATCTTAATACATCACTACTAGACCACAAATACCCGTCTCCAGAAAAGGATCAGATCCAGTATAGCAAATATATGCCAAGAAGGACAAATAAACCTACCTCAATAAGAATAACTTACCCGGTTCACAGTATGGCTCCAGAAAAGGTGTATTCCATGATATGAAACTCAACTGGAAAGAACATTAAGTATATCATTGGCTGCGTAGAAAATGCAACAAACATAATAGTAATGTGAAAGTAATTGCAGACTCAAATATTGCCATGTTGTTCTATAAATGTCTTGACATGTTCTATATTTTGCCACAATGTAGCAAATTCTCTTTTGGACAAAATAAAATAAAATTGTATATAAATATAAGTGGTGGTTTATTAAAAAGAAGGTACTTTTTGTGCCAAAAGTATTTACATAAACACATGTTTAAAGAGAGTCCCGTGATTACAAAAATTGATACATTAACGGTGGTGTATAAATAACGGATTGTGGAGATATGAAAAAATACCAAAACTCATTGAAAATTTCAATAAAATTTTGCCTTACACAGAAAACATTTATTCCTCCATAAACGCATTTAATAATATGCCAACATATAATATACATACTCTTATAATTGAGACGGTAACCAACCTTCATGATTATCCTATGTACAGCAGAATAGAAGAAGTAACGTTAAACACTCGCTGGAATAACTACCAACAATTCTATACAGACGGGTCATTATTAAATAACGCAACTGGTTGTGCATACATACATAAAAACTCCAAGGAAAATAGAATGTTTCAACTCACATAATACACCTCAAGCTTTATTCTCGAGGAGATATCAAAAGTGCAAAGAGGTAATAGCCAGAAAGCAAGTTTTAATGCCTTTTTCACCAGATTTTCAAATAATACTAGCTACTGATGCAAGTCCTCATGGCATTTCTGTTGTACTTTCACGTAAACCGAATGGTCTAGAAAAACCAGTTGTTTTTATTTCAAGATCTTTAACAAAAGCAGAGAGAAACTATAGTCAACTCGATAGGGAAGCAACCGCAATTTACTGGACTTTTAGATAACTGTTTCTCTATATTTATGGAAGATATTTTACACTTGTTGTCGATAATAAACCTTTTATAACTATCTCAAATCCAACAAAACTACTTATGATTTTCAGCTACGCGAATGATCAGATACGCACAGGTTTTATCTGGATTTGACTATAACCTATAATATAAAAAAAATTTCAGGGCATATTAATGCAGACTATTTGTCAAGAAATCCGTTATCTGTAGAAGAAAATGAAAATATGGCAATCGATAATGAATTTTTACAGAATATTCATACAGTAAATCAAATTTCCACAACAACCTTAGCTTTTAATATAATTGCTCATGATACGCAACAAGATTCGGAATTATAATTGAAAGAAAAACTTCTTAATGGAAATATGCCGACCCAGAATATTCTTTACAAGAAGAAATAATTCTTAAACATAATCGAGTAATTATACCAGAATGTCTTCAAGCAGCAATGTTACAAGAACTACATAGTACCCATATAGGAATAGTAAAAATGAAATCTATAGCCCGAAGATACTGTTACTGGAAGGGTATTGATAAAAATTTAGAGACTTTAATTAATAGTTGTGAAGTGTGATGTGATATGAAGAAAACTCCTAAAAAGGCACCACTACACCAATGGGAAGAGCCGGAAAAAATTGCCAACGGGTTCACATAGATTATGCTGGCCCAATTTTTAATCATCATTTTTTCATAGTTGTAGATGTAAAGAGTAAAAATGGCCCGAAATTGAAATGTCTAAAAATGCACCAACTTCTGGATTATTATTATATCGTTATCTACGAACAATTAAAGTATTAAAAAAATTTTTAAAAACACGAAAGGTAAATGAAATAAAAAATTTAAATAGAGAATAAAAAATTGTGATTTGATTTACCAAAATAATTAACAAAAAGAATAATGAATACACCACAAGGAACATACAGAAGAGAATAAAAAATTGTAAGGAAAAAGCAAATATTTAAATTGCGTTGAAGAGTCACTAAAAACATTTAGAAATATTTATTATAATAGAGTTTAAAGTGTATTGAACTGGAAAGAGATTGGGTCAGTTGGTTTACTCCAGTGCCATAAAAAATAAAAGTCAATGAGAAAACTGCAAAAATATTTAATTGCACAGTAAACACTACACAAGACGAAAAAGGTAAATTGAAATTGGATAGTGAAGAAAACTTACCATCCTTAGAATATTACCGTCAAAAATTGAAAAATAATGGGTCTAGACATAAAACTACAAAAATTTTGGTTGTAATTTGTAGTGAGAAGAATTTTAAAATTGTAACTTGCTACTAGGAAACTAGATAAAGCGGAAGGGATGTGATAAATTAATTTCTTGTCTGGGAGTTAATACTAATAAATAGGTCATCTTAAAAAGTATTTGAAATTAAGTAAGTAATGGGCTACTTCGAAAAATTAAGCAAGTCGATAGGCATGGTACAATGTTACGTTTCATATAACGTCTGTCAAAAATTCAATCACAGACACACATACTACTTAATCATTGTAACTGTAAAAAAGGGTTGTGTGCTAAAGCCATAAAACTAATTTTAAAAAATGTAAGGTCTATATATTTAATCATTTGTAGGAGCTGCAGTTACTGAAAACAAAGTGGACAACTCTGACGACATTTTGAATACGAAACAATCCAAAGCTATTGATATCGTTGCTACTTCTTACGAATCAAGTGGTGATGAATTGAGTTGTAGCAGTTTTAGTCCATCGAAAAATAAGGGTATTCTGAAAAGGATGTCGTTGAGTAGATTTTCTGTTGGACGTAGCATATCTGAGTCCAGTTTAGATAATTATGTGTTTTCATCATATGAAAATTGTCATACCAGTTTAGATTCAGTTATACCTGAAGATGGTGAGGTTTCCTCTAGCGAGAAGAAGACTGTGAGGTTCAATGATGTAGTTATGAGCCAATTATTTAGGTATGTCTATTCAAATTTTTTTCTAATCAAAACTTATATTATGCAGGCTGTTTCACAACGAGCTTACACTATCTATATATTGGAGACTACTAACACGATTTCTAGAAAAATTGGCATAGATGGAGAACAAGTTTTGGCGAATTTATGGAAAATATATTGTCATACATGTCACTTCCTGTTATACTGCTCGTTTGGAATTAATACAATGAAGATTATCTAGATCGACCCCGACCCAGCCGTCACAATGTGAAGAGAATATTAAACAATTTATCACAATTTGGTTGTTTTCAAGCAAAAGTTAAGATAGTGAAGCCTGTTGTAGATAATAGTGATAATAAAATTGAAATTTTAGTTATTTTTGCCCTATTGTTGCTTATAATAATTAGGACGTGTTTTTTGATGTAACAGAAAAAATGACACATTAGCAAACCATAGGCGTTGCGTTCTATTTTTATGAGGTGTTGTACTTTAAATTAATTAAGACTTTTTTTTTGCAAAGATGGTATAAATATCGAAAAAAATCGTGGACGATCATTATGTCTGAATACTCCATCTAAATGCCTTTCTAATGTTTTGCCGCACATGGTATATTCCATATATAAAAATAAGGGGTTGGTGAAGTGGAAGGGAGGAGGTTAACAAATGACAGATGACTGTATCGTAAAAATGTGTCCCCCTTAGAACAAAAATCGACGTGTTATACTGCTAAATATCGGGGTGGACTGTTTTCTGTGGCCAACTCTGTATAATTCCACATACATAAATTACAAGAACTTAAAACAAGTGTTCAAAATTTCGTCCTTGAACCTCCAAGCATTTAGTAAGTCTTTTTATCACACCTTCGCTTGTTACATGCCTAATCATTGCTGCAGGGAGAGAATTGGATGCATTGCGAACTCTACGTTCACAATCTTCTTTTGTTGTTCGGGGATGGGAATACACCTAATTTTTTATGTGCCCCATATAAAAAAATCTAAAGGTGGTATATCTGGTGAACGAGGATGCCACCGAAAAGGACCATTGTTGGCTATCCACCTAACTTCAAATGTCTCATCTAAAAATTGGTTTACTAATTCTGGAACAGAACAGCTCCATCGTGAAGGAAAAATATTTTTCTGAATTCATGCGGTGGTAAACGATCTTAATAATTTGATTTTAATTCTCTCAATATATGAAGATACCTTTGACCTAAAAAAGTAATTATTAGAAAATGAAAATAAAAAAAAAATAAAATTATGTTACCACAATTTCTGACCCTTTAAGTTTCCATCATAAAAGTGAAGAGCTACAACCTGGTTGTCCCTGATCCCAAAAAAGTCAGTAAACTCCAATCGCTCTTGAAAACCACGTACTCTTGTTAAGTGTTGATTTTCTTCGCTCCAGTAATGCGAATTGTGCGTATTAAACATTCCGTTTTTCGTAAATTTTGATTCATCGCTCCATATAATATTCTTCAAATATTCATTATATTCTTGACATTTTACCATCACAAATTATGCAAACTCTATTCTTCTATTATAGTCTGTTTGCTTCGAACTTTGAACTGGGTTAAAAGAGTAAGGATGAAACTTATATGTTTTTTTTTAATTCGTTGAATGCTAATTCTCGCACCACAACGTAATGCCGCTTCGGGATAGGCATCATAGTATCTAAGAACATTGATTTCATGCTCACTAGAGCCCGGTTTTTAGGCAAATTGCCTTTTTCATTAATTTTCTGCCTTTTTCATTGATTTTCTGCCTTTTTTGCCTTTTTCATTGCTTTTCTGCCTTTTTGCCTTTTCAGTGATTTTCTGCCTTTTTTGCCTTTTTCATTGATTTTCTACCTTTAGTGCCTTTTAATTAAATTTCAAGGTAAAATTTGTAAATTCAATCCTTAAAACTGCATATTTTAGGTTTGCGATAAATGTCGGTTTGAAGCTTCAGGTAACCCTCATTAGGCCAGATAAAATTTTAATGAATCCAAACATTTGGTGGACAGGTACTGCTTCCGAAAAATTTTTGTCACTACGGTATAACCACCGCCAATAAGACTTTCCACGCCTTCTTTGTCAACCGTTGAACAAGCAACAAGTGTTTTTTGCAAACCCTGTGGCAAAGTAGTAATTTATTTTTTATATATGCATCTTACTAAGGGCATTTTATTAATTAAGTATATCAAAATTTTTTGCTTATTTTGGTTTTGCTTTTTAGATTTCCGCCAACAAAAAATATTTTATAGATCAACACTGTAAAACTCCACTTCATAAAAATAATTGCACAATAATAAATTCAGATAACATGTCTCAGTTAAGCATGAAGGTGGCGCTTTCAGTCGATTCGAAAAAAAACAAAGAAGAAGAATTTAAATCAGATTTATGTCGGTTTATGGTTGAAACGAATATTCCATTATATAAATTAGGTAATCCTAGTTTTAAACTGTTTATCGAAAAGTGGTGTAAAAAACAAGTTCCCGGCGGAAGTACGTTGAGAAAAACACTTTGGATCACTGATCAGTGTTATTATGACCCTATTTCAAAAATTAAGGCTTGTATACAAAATAATTTCCTATATGTAGTTGTCGATGAAACAACAGATGTATGCGGTCGATACATTGCTAATGTATTAATTGGAGTTTTGTCTGAAGATGTTGCAAGTGTACCATTTTTAGTTGCCGTTAAAGAAGGGTACAAGTTTATCGAAAAAGACTGCCCGATAGACCTAGACCGATAATTACACGCTGGGGTATGTGGATTGAAGCGGCGTTATTTTATTTCACATATTTTGAAGAAATAGAAAATATTGACGATATTGACGATTCGCTGTCCGCCATTAAAGAAGCTAAGAAAATTTTGAATAATGAGAAAATAAATCAATATTCAAGTTACATTAATACCAATTGTAAGATAATCGTTGATACAATTTCAAAACTTCAAAAACAAAAAGTTCTACTATCGGATTCCGTTGAATTGTTAGGAAAATTGAACGTACACATTAAAAAACTTGAGGATCCAATTGGACAAATTATTACAAAAAACTTGGATAATGTCCTAGACCTAGACAAGAATGAGGGCTTCACAAAGTTATGCAATATCTCAAACAGTCTAAGGCATATTTTCGGATGAATTAGAGTCAATAAACCGTCAAATAATATCTTCCCTAAAGTGCGCACCAATAACTTCCGTGGATGTGTTCCTGCATTTAAAAATATATGGAGTGACAGAAGACAAAGCTTTAAACTTTGTAATTTAGAAAAACATTTAGTGATTGCTTACAACAAATAATAATTTTTGTAATTGTAACAATTTTAGCTTGATGTTTTTAATAGATGTCGAAGAATAAAAATATATTATTCTACGCTTCACAACTAGTTTTGAAAAATATTTTTCAAAAACAGTGACCGTTCAACGAAGAAGAAACAACTACTTCCCGGGCTACATGCCCCTACAGATATTGAATTACACTTCTAAGTCAAACGGGGTTGGTAAATCTACAAGATTTAAACCAACCATTCTGGTTTGCAACTAGAAGGGATAACACAACTTGTAGACCGGTTTCGGCGTATTGCGCCTCATCAGTACAAGGTATATGTTATCGTCCGAGAGTTAATCCCGGACTGAAATGTGACTATAATCAACAACGGTACATATTGTCCAGTTACGGAAATATTTTTGTTGCGAAAATAGCGACATCTCGCCTCCAAGTCACAAACCAAAATTCGAATGAGACAACAAACCACGTGGATTTGAAACAAAAATGAATTAATACAGTTTCCTGTAAAATTGTCGTATTTAGTAAAGCGTTTTAACAATAGATGTCGAAGAATAAAAATATATTATTCTACGCTTCACAACTAGTTTTGAAAAATATTTTCCAAAAACAGTGACCGTTCAACGAAGAAGAAACAACTACTTCCCGGGCTACATGCCCCGACAGATATTGAATTACACTTCTAAGTCAAACGGGGTTGGTAAATCTACAAGATTTAAACCAACCATTCTGGTTTGCAACTAGAAGGGATAACACAACTTGTAGACCGGTTTCGGCGTATTGCGCCTCATCAGTACAAGGTATATGTTATCGTCCGAGAGTTAATCCCGGACTGAAATGTGACTATAATCAACAACGGTACATATTATCCAGTTACGGAAATATTTTCAAATCCATCGACATCTATTGTTAAAACGCTTTACTAAATACGACAATTTTACAGGAAAATGTATTAATTCATTGATGTTTTTATTTTATGTACGTATGAAACTGTTTACAAATATGTATATTTGTAAAATAAAAAAATATTCAGAATATTGTTTATAGACCTAAATAGATATTTCCACATAATAACAGTATAAAAACCGAAAAAAAATTTAAAAGTTCATATCTAAACACGTTAAAAATTGTGCCTTTTTGCCTAAATTTAATTTTGCCTAAATTTTAACCGTTTTTACATTTATATTGCTTTTTTTTAGCCATAATATCTACCTTTAAAGGCGCCTTTTTCCCATTTTCTTATGCCTACGAATCCGGGCTTTAATGATCACTATTATCTACAACAGGTTTCACTTTCTTAACTTTTGCTTGAAAACAACAAAATTGTGTTAGATTGTATAATATTCTCTTCACTGTGTGACGGATGGGTCGGGGTCGATCTGGATATCTCTTAGCAAATAAAACACATGTTCTAGTAATAATTCTGTCACATTCACCATGTATTAAAAGTAGATTTAGATAATCTTCATTGATTAATTCCAAACGAGCCATTTCTAACACTGTACGATGCGATTGACTTCAAATAATAACAATTAATATTATTTAATTATGACAGGTAAATACACAGCCTGCTAAAATAAAAGAATAAATAACCCGGCCTACGCCTACGCAATAATGAGGCTGAAATAATTAATATTTTTGATTATATAACTCATGTCCTAATGAACCAATACAATCCTTGAATTTCCCTTAGTTACGACATATTGATAAGTGAATATACCCCTTGACGACGTGATATAATCGTTTTGGTGTTTCGCCTCCTGCCATATTGTGATCATTTCCTTAGTAACGGGCAAAATCAATGAAATGTCAGTTAATTCTACTACAAATTCCGAAAACAACAATACATGAAATATGTATTATAATAATTGTACCTTCAATATTAATATTAATCAATAAAAAAAATTAGAATATTATTCGTTATATAATCGTAACGAATACCAACTCGAGCTGCGCTCTCGTGATGTTTCGCCAAATACGTCTCGTGACTCGGTATAATCGAATATTGTCTATGCTCTTGTGATATTATAACTGAATACATGTTGATATCTCAAAAACGCTTAAGATTGGGTATAGGGAAGTGAACATAAACTGCCCTTATTTTAGGCTTTGGAATTAAGTAAAACAGTAAAAATATAGTTGTTTCATAAAAAAAATGAAGATATTTAATATTTTTGAACTTGAACAACTTTTCATAATTTTTTTAACAGCCCTATACCTATACAAAAAAGAATCGACAAGTCACCAATTACTTTTATCATCCTACTAACCAACCCGACAAGATGTTTTTTTTTGTATTGGGGATGTTCACACAGAATTTTCAATATGAAGGTTTGCACCTGCCAATTTTTTATTAAAATCTAATGTAGAATCCGAAAAGTTAATAATATACAGGGTGTTCCATTTAAAATAACAAAGTTGTCGTTCACTCTCGGTATAACCGGAAGTGACATGTATATTTTCCATAAATTCGCCATAACTTGTTCTCCATCTATGCCCATTTTTATAGAAATCGATAGTGTAAGCTCGTCGTGAAACTAATAATACTTTCAGTATCACATAGAAAATATGAATTACTTAAATTGCACTGTATTGTTCTACTCCCATACTTTAATTTTATCATTAGATTTGCAGAAACTGTACTTTAAGTATATCCATTAAGATACAGATTGTTTTATTAAGATAGAAGTTTAGATCCAATGGGAATGTAACATCTTAACCATGGAGATTCCAATATTTGGTCAATATCCATTATCCAATATGTCTATGATTACCTTTCTGACAATTTTTAAAGTAATTGAAGTTTTTTGCAGTTTACTTGAAACTTGAACTGGAAATTTGAAATTTGTATGGGAATAAACAAAAATAATGTATGCAACTCGCATTTAATGGCAATTAAGACACTCGTATATTTCAATTTTTATACTTGTGTCTCATCAAATGCTCGTTGCACATTATACAGGGTGTACCGTAAATAAGTACCGTAAATTAGAGGCATGATAGATCGTTAAAAAATATTTAAAATACTCTAATAAAACTTTTCTCTAACCTTCGTAGTTTGTAAGATACAGGCTGCTGAAGGATGCAGAAGAAATACACATTTTATTGCTTAGCTTCTCGGTGGATGAAAGTACAAATTTAAAATTTTTTGTAGGTTATTGTCTCTTCAAAACACATCAATAGTATTAATTCTATCAAATTCTAATGAGCCAGTGGCTTGGTACGAGGGGTTCGCAAACTTTTATTGTACCATATTTTTGGAACACCCTGTATTTAGAGCTGACGACTTTTGTCTGCAATTCTTTATTGAATTTCCTACATAAAAGGTACTCTTTGTTGAACTCGATACAACACTACATTTTCAAGATTTTTAACTTTTTATTACACTAAAACACTTTCTTATGTTGTAAATTTATTTAAACAATAAATTTGGTCTGAAAACCCGCACGCCGTTAAAGTTACAAATCATCAGCACAGGTTTAAAATTAACGTTTGGGCTGGAATAATCGGGGACCAGTTTATCGGGCCTTTTATTCCACCGGAATATTTAAATGGACCTAGATATGTAAATTACTAGATCTTCTTGATGATGTACCTTATCAACGTAGACTGTCAATGTAGTTTATGCACGATGGGGCCTCGCCACATTTTACACTGCGAGCTAGGGAGTTACTAAATGAAAACTTTACGGGTAATGGATAGGCCGTGGAGTAGATGCTCCGGTCAAATGGCCAGCACGGTCTCCTGAATGTAATCGAATGGGTTATGTCGTGTGGGGAAGATTTAAACAAAAAGTATATTCTTCACCAGTCAATATGGTGGGTGAACTCCGAGAAAGAATAGAAACGGCTTGCAGTGAGTTGTCTCTTAATAGATTTTTGCTGAGGAAGATAACCAACTAAATGAAAAAACGTATGCAAAAATGAAGGACGTCAGTTGGAACATTTAATGACATAGCAACGTTTGTTAATGTAGTTAACTACTACATACAAAATAGTTTCAATAATAAGTTTATTCATCAGGTTATTTCAAATTACTCTTTTTAATTGAAGAACTATGAATTACAAACCCAAAAAAAAAAACGTTCGTGTTTAAATTATTTGGAAATGTAGGTACTTACTACAAATTTATAAAAAAAAATCCAACTTAAAAAATTGTTTTACTGCAATAAAAAGTTAAAAATCTTTAAAATGGAGTGTTGTATCGAGTTAACAAAGAGTACCTTTTATGTAGGAAATTTAATAAAGAATTGCAGACAAAAATCCCAAGCTCTAAATACAGGGTGTTTCAAAAATATGGTACAGTAAATGTTTACGAACCCCTCGTACCACGCCACTGGCTCATTAGAATTTGACGAAATTGATACTGTTGATGTGTTTTGAAGAGACAATAAGCTACAAAAAATTTCTAATTTATACTTTCATCTTCCGAGAAGATATGCAATAAAATGTGTATTTCTTCTGCATCCTTCAACAGCCTGTATCTCGGAAACTAAGAAGGTTAGAGAAAAGGTTTATTAGGGTATTTTCAATATTTTTTAACGATCTATCATGCCTCTAATTTATGGTACACCCTGTATAGACCAGTAGCCTATGACAGATGTATGCTTCATTATTTCGGAAGAATGCCGTTTTCACCATCGAGTTTTATGTGAAAAACAAGTAGAATAAGGCCCCAAGGCTGGATAATCGACGCCATGGTGAAAATTGAAAATGTTAAAATTTTCACAAAACTAGAACAATTAACTTATGGATGTCATGTACTTGGATGCATTCCTTGGGTACTACTTTGCCACTCGAAAAAAACATGGCATACAAATCCAAGTGATAGTAAGGGTTGATAAGCGAGGGTTAGAAATTGATAAAAAAGTGAAAAGAAAACAAATATCTAGTGTATGCCGAAGAGAGTTTAGATTTTGTTATCTTAGTAGATGTTAAAAAAAGTAGTGGCTTACATTTTGCGGCGAATCTTCCATTTGTTAATAATTTTCCAAGTATGATGTAAAAGTCATAATTATTAACAATAAACATGCTTGAAACTTTTTGTATAGAGAAACATTTCTATTTTAATGCTAACTACAAGATGGTCTTCCAATTCCTAATGTTACTAATTGTTATAAACTACTGTTAATGAATAAAAATATTTAGTATTTTCTAACAATTATCTTATGTATGCAATTAAGTATTAATAATCAACTAATTATTTCAATGTATTTTTCAACGTGGCCTACAATTTAATGCGCTAGTAATGCACAAAATCAATTTACAAAAAATGTAAGCGTGAGCGTTGCGTTTCAATGGCGCGTAATATAGTAGCCACTGCCACTGTATCTATAAGCTATGACTACTTGGGTTATCATGGAATTTGTTAGAGGTTTATAAGCAGAATTAGCAAATTCGTCAGTCCATAAAGCTAAATGTATATGCCGTGAAAACTGTTGGCTAGTCTTGATTAAGAACTCGGAACACGTGTATAAGTATATCTACTCGTATGTGTTCTTAGTAACGTACTATACAGCACCGTAGAGAGAAAAACTGTAGTTTATGAACCTATGTTCAGAAAATGTGAACTTGATTATGGAATACCTACTCACATACTCTGCGTCTGCGATAACTTACAAGTGGCCTTTATAGAAGACACAAAGCTTCTGCAATGGAAGTAGATAACATGGGAAATGGTACAAAAATTCAGTTCAAGTGCCTGGGACTCAACTCTTGAACTTATATGGGTGTCAGTAGCATACGAATTAAATTCGAACGAAAGATTCGAATACGAACGTCAATCTTAATTCTTGGATGGTATGCGGAAAAATTTCCGTATACCGATGTTTTATTCGAATAAACAGTTTAAGAACTTCTCTTTTCTTCTTTTTTGGGTAATATCCCGGCGGATAATTTTCTCAGCATATTTTCTATTTTTTTTGTACGTGTGCCGAAACAAATGCAAAATGTGTCAAGAAACTAAAAAAAAAAACGAAATTTATCTCCCAAAAGTAGAACGATAATAATTTTATTTACTTTTTTTTATTTTTTCTTTATTTTATACTCAATCAGACTTAATATATGCTTAACCATGGATCGTGCACTTAAGAGAAAAGAGTTAGTGTTAGTGCAATTTAAACTTCCCTATGCGACGATTATTGCCATCAATTTCAACTTTTTCCAATGCTCCAATCGCCCCCAAAAGGGACAAATCCTCCAAATTAGCCATCTTAATACCTACCAATAAATCACAAGTAGAAAATATGAACATAGTAAGTTTTAGTTCGTTACCAAAAGAAAGTCTTCATTCACTGCTCACTGATATTGATCGCAAAACCATTTTTCCACATAAACCGAGATATTCGTAGATTTTTCAAAAGTATTCAAAAGAAAGCTAGTAAAAATAATAAAAATAAACAATCATCTATAAAAGTGTGGTTAGAGGTTATAGAATATCTCAATTCGTATACGGAAAATCAAATTCGCCTAGCTTGACCCATTCGATGTCAAATTCATTTTCAGTAATTTTTTTCATTGCTTTAATTTGAAGTATTTTATAAACAAATGTCCCCGTATTTTTTTTTGGGGCAGGATTTCTATCCAAAAAAAATATCAAAGTGTGGAAAGCAAGCGTGCGCCTTATAAGAAAATTAGTGGCATCCATTAGTTTATTGTTCTAAAAATTAATAAATTTTAACCTTTTAACCGTGGCAGCCACTAATTTAAACCCAAAAAAAAACAACCGCATTGAATATCTAAAGAGTATTCGCATTGAATATCTAAAGAGTATTCGGTAATGTTTACGTATACAGGTGTTTCATTAATAATTGGAAATATTTTAACTGTTGAATCTTGAGCTCAAAATATTAAGATTCAACCTAAATCACTTATAATAAAATGTGACTCCTTACTGAGTTACAGGGTGTTTTATTTGAAAATTTGAAAACTATTTGTGCCTAGTACTTTAAAACTATTTACCGTTGTGAAGTTGGTAACCCAAAGCTGGTAGCTCATTTGCCGAACGATCGGTGGCGTCGTTAATATCATTTTGACTGCCTATAAAATATTGAAGTAGCTAAAAACAACAACACAAGTATCATTAGGATTCATAAAATATTCAGCCGGAAAAAAAATCATTTAGATATGGTCAAAGGGGAAGTTTTAGTCATTTATTTGGGATACATGTAATTTTCAGAGTGAAAAATTATGGCGCAATTTGAAATTTATAGTTAAATATCCTAATGAGGAAATAAAAATTCCAGTAGAAAGCAAAATCATTCAGTTCATTAGTTAAGTAATTTTCCTTCTAGTTGAGTATTTCATCTATTATAAGGAAACTTGTTTATAAATTTCAAGTTGCTCCATCATTTTGTTCACCCCAAAATGACATATTTCCAAAATAAATAACAAAGAATACCCTTTTTTTACTTAATTACAGTTACCTGTAAAAAATTGTCATATTTTAGTAAAGTGTGATCAATAGACGTAAATAAATAATAGTTTAATACTATTATAACGCTTTACAAAATTTTAAAAATAATTTTCAAAAAGAAGCAACAACTACTTCTCGGGCTATATGCCCCGACAGAAATTGAATTACACATCTAAAGTAAACGGGGTTCGTAAATCTGCAAGATAGAACCAACCATTCTGGTTTGTGATTAGAAGGAATAACATCACTTTGTAGACCGGTTTCGGCGTATTTGCGCCTCATCAGTACAAGGTAGATGCTATTCGTCTAGAAGCCCGGAGAGCTTAATCCTGGACTGGAGACTACGTTGATACCACACCAATACATTAACCTCAGTAAAGGAGATGCTAATAGTGCGATATCAGCGACATCTCCACATCTAATCACAAACCAAAATTCTATATCACACTTTATTAAAATATGACAATTTTTTACAGGTGTACAACTGTAATTAAGAAAATAACTACAAAACCGAGATGGTTTTTTGTCGATATAGAAGTTTGGTTTGTGATTAGATGTGGAGATGTCGCTGATATCGCACTCTTAGCATTTCCTTTACTGAGGTGAATGTATTGGCGTGGTATCAACAGGATTTCTGGACGAATAGCATCTACCTTGTACTGATGAGGCGCAAATACGCCGAAACCGGTCTACAAGTGATGTTATTCCTTCTAATCACAAACCAGAATGGTTGGTTCTATCTTGCAGATATACCAACCCCGTTTACTTAAGAAGTTTAATTAAATGTCTGTCGGGGCATATAGCCCGAGAAGTAGTTGTTGCTTCTTTGAAAATTATTTTTCAAATTTTGTAAAGCATTATAATAGTATTAAACTATTATTTTTTGACGTCCAAATAATACCCCGTTTAAACTACTAAGTTCAATTTATTTAAATATAGACGCAGTAAAAGATATAGTTAGTGGACTGTAAACACTTTTTTCTACTCCCACATGTATATTATCCATTTTCTGCACAATTTACAGAATGTAAATGTACAGTTAACAGAACCAAACAAGAGCCCTGGGTGGGCGTGTCCATGTCCATGTCGCTGTAGTTGTATTCTTGTAATAACAATCGATATTTTGTATCGATGACCAAATATCGATACTATAAGTGTCAGCTGTCAAAAGATATGTAAACAAAGTCAAACTTGCCAAAAATTTAACCCTAATTATTAATAAAAAAATATGTATTGGACCAAACTTAAAACTACCATCTTTTCTAAATGTCTATATTTTCAAATTTCCTGACTGTAGTCATGTCGTAAAAAAGGGTCAAGTTTGTATTGGAAGCAACAAAATATGAACTGGTTATGTAGCTTATTCCTACATCTATCTGCTTACACATCAGGATCTTTTGGAGTAGAACTGTCGAATCCAGCTATTTGTTAACTTTGTGTTTAATTCAAATTAATAGTGTGACCAATTTCATATATTTAGATTTGTCATATTTTCCATTGTTCTCTTAAGAACGGCCGAAAGTTAAAGTGCATAACAGTGTTAATATTGGAATATATACTTCAACACTACCAATTAGTTAAGTCTTATATATTTGGTTGTTGTTATAAACAAGAATGTATGGCAATAATTTTGAGCGATTTGTTAAATATATAAAATGCTGTTCTACTTCAACTTTAATTCATTTGCTTTATTCAAACACAACAGTTAGATATAAGAAACTATTATTTAATCAACAACATTGTTAAGTTTCACATTACAAAAGAACCAATTACTAAAATAAATAGGTAGATATTTCATTAGCATATGTAACAAATTACAGTCCATGTTAAGTCCAAAAAAATGAAATTAATCACAAAATTGATGTGTAAAACATAGTTATATTTTTTGTAAATGATATTATTTATTCAGTTGGGTTCACAAATAAAACAATTTTTCATTTTTTAAATTTAATACAAACTTATAATCAAATATTAATACAGGGGTTCCAATTGAAAAAAATTGTAGATGACTTCATTAATTGAAAGTATTATACATTATATTAGAAAAAACATTAGATTGCAAGCAAAATTCAACATGTATTGCATTAAAATTGTTTATTTAGCTAATAATGAACCATATGTATGTCTTATATGTTCATGTAATGAATTTATGTGTTACTTTATAGCACAAGATATTAAGATGAACAAAATAAAACACTGTAATTTACAAAAATGTTATTCAGTTTATTATTCATAACTCTCACTTTCATATTCATCACTCTTATTTTCATATTCATCACTCCCACTTTCATCTGATGAACTAGTGTTGACAGTGAAACACATATTTTCCACCACATCATCTAATAGTCCATCATTTCTCCATATTTCCTCAGCTATATGGTACACATGGTCGCAGTGTTTGTTCCATTCCGAAGAACCAACTTCATCAAAGGCTGCTCGAACTAATTGTTCTATTTGAGCAGCACTTTGAGAAACATTTTTCATTACCACTTTATGTTTAACACTACTCCATATTAGCTCAATCGGATTGAGGTCACAGTGATATGGCAGCAACTGTACCACAGTATGTCCATGTTTTTTCAACAACTCATCCACATAGTATGGTTGGTGGTTTATTAATTTGAACACTGTGGTAAGGGGCATTGTCCATAATCACAATAGCATTAGGAGGTAAGTTTGGTATTAGTTGTGTTTCTAACCAGTTTATAAAATTTGTATGGTTCATGTCATCGTGATAATCCCCCGATTTGCTTTTTGACTTGAAAATTAGTAGTCCATTCTTCACAAACCCATAACGTCCACCAGCGTGTACTATTATGTACCGTTGACCAGCTCTGTTGGATGTATACACTCCAGATTCATCTTCTGAATGCCAGAATTTACTAACGCCATATGATGGATGGATATAAGTTTCATCCAAATAAGTTATTGGCTTCTTGTTGTGACCCAGAGCATCATTATCCCTCAACCTTCTTAAATAACGAGCCCGCCAAGCTACAATATCATTACGTTCCATCAAAGTTTTTCTTTTATTGTGGCATTTTTTATACTGAAAACCAATATTTTTTAAGTGCTTTCTTAAGGTGACTGGACCACCAGAGTAATCTACTTTATTTTTCATTTTATTTACCAGAATATTTATTGTTGGAACTTTTTTATCAACCGTATAGCATTCATGTACGGTTCTTTTCAAAATACCCAAGTCACAATCATCCAATTCTATTTTGTAGGTACCACCACTTTTTTGTTTTTTTTTTAGGGAGACCCCAGTAAAACACCTTCTTGCAACAGTTATTTCTCCTTTCTGATACGATTTATGGAGGTAACTGATTTTCCTGCTGCTGCTGCAGCTAATTCTGTGGCTTTGTCCAAAGGGAATGACCACACACCAGCAGCTTTCTGTCTATCAAAAAATTCCACAACGTTTTTAATAATATTGCGAGCTTCACTGTGGACTGTTTTCCTTGATTTTGTGTACATTTTGTTGAGGAAAATTGAACTGAAAGAAAAACAAACATTATTAGGCCTGATGAATATTAAATGACTGTTTATTGTGTGTTGTTCTAGGTTATGTTTATTAATTATAATTATAGTACATACCTTACTATGTTATTTATCAAAAGACTAATTGTCCTGTAATTTATGAAGCAAATAATAACGTATAAAAATATAGAAGCAGATTATAAAATAACAGCTGACATCAAATAGAATGCAGTCCAGTGTTGCCGATGTAAAAATAAATATTATCCGAACTTACAATTCAAATTATCAGAATTTGTCAAAATTACCAACAGGACACAGTGTTGTCTAAATAAAAGTCTGCGACCCTAGTCAATATTGAAAATCCCCAAAAACAATAGCTGTTTTATATATTATCCTTTCTGCAAAACACTGGAAAAACTATTCGGTTAGCGAAATTGTCTAAAAATCGGATAATTATCCTCACATTGACAACACTGATACAGACACTAAAATTGATGTATATTGATGAAATCACTCGGTCATATTATTTCGATTATGTTAACAATTACTAATGTACAATCGTTATCATTGGCTCCTGATTGGTTAGTTGCGATGACCTTTGTTTTAGTTCGCATATTTTCCGGGGCTCTTGTTTGCTTCTGAGGACTGTAGGCCATTCCGGTTAACTGAACGGATATGATTTCATATACATCCTAGAACGTATATGAAATCCACCAATCAGCATTTGCGTTTAGTACCCGCCAACTGATCTTTTTTCAATTTCATAGAAACGTCAAAATATTTCTATAGTTTTTAAGAAAAATATTAGTAAAAATGAGTGATTCCAGTGATGAATCAATAAATAATTTTCCACCAGATATTCGCTTAGCCGCAAAGGAGACGTATAACGTATAGAAACAGAATAAATTGAATATTTAAGGGTACTCCTGACAAACGTCAGTTTTTATCTAATACATTTGACGTTATAGATAGATGATTAGTATATTCATCGGTAGTCCAGTGGTAAGTATCCCAGCCTCTCACGCGGTAAATCAGAGTTCGATTCCCCGTTGGGAATTTTTTTTTAAATTTTAATTTTATTTCTAAATAATAATAAAATAATAATAATAGTAAAATTATTAAAAATTTTTAATTTGAAGTTATATTATAGTTTAATAAAATGTTTATTTTCTAGATTTTTTCTTAAGTGGGTCGTAGAAAAAATATACTGTTCGACTTGTGTGGATTGTCCATATCGCTCTCGGACGACGCCGTAGGCGGAGTGCTCAAACTTCGTCCTCGTGCGATATGGCCATCATATCCACACTAGATGCACAAACTACTATTTATTTTTTATAAGAGTACAACAAAATCAATGCCTTTTTAGACTTAAAAAAACACATGCGTTCAGTTCTAAATGCTACATTCAAGTCCCTCACAACCCAGTGGTCACAAAATTAGTTCTACACACACGACAACAAAACGGTCACAGATCCGTCAAAGGCGCATCTTCGGGGATAGTTTCCTAACATGGGCCCCTCCTTGGAAGGCACTGCCTTTCTAATCAATTGAAATTCAACGTGCACACTTTATGCCCAGAACGTTTAGTTGGTCCATTGAGTGTTTCAGCGGGTCCAAAAATGCACAAGGATTAATTGTAGTTGCTTGTAACGAGAAGAACAAATTCTATAGTTTTCTGGTACGCCTGGGTCAGGTAAAACTTGTAACGCTGATCCCACAAGCAGGTTGCCTGGAGTCAAGGACTCTAGATATTCAGGGTCGTCCGTAAGGGGTAAGATGGAACGAGAATTCAGGATACACTCTATTTGAGACAAGAGAGTATAAAACTCTTCGAAACTTAAATATATTTCTGTCAAAATTCTTATTAAATGATTCTTTACCGAACGAATCTTCGTTCCCACAAACCGCCGACATGCGGGGAGACCAGATGAATTAGATGACAAGTTATCTTTTTAATAGCAAGAAAATTTTGAACAATTTGGTCTTGGTAAAAACTTGTGCATTCATGAAGTTCCTTTGCAGCATTTACAAAATTGGATGCATTGTCTGAATATATATGTCTGCAAAGACCTCTTCTAAATATAAATGTTTTAAGGGCATTCAAAAAACCCTCAGCAGTCAGGTCACTCACTAATTCAATATGGTCAGCCCTAGAGGAAAAGCAAATGAAAATATAAATAGGACATTATATACCTTTTATTCCTAAATTTGCTGTCTTTTATTAAATAAGGACTGGCTTAATCTATTCCTACGGTATGAAATGCTCTTGAAACAGAAATTCTTTCAATAGGTAGGTCGGCCATTTTTTGAGTTCTATTTTCTGGTTAAGCCTTAAGCATTTAAAACATGTTCTTATTACTTTTTTAACTAATTGCCTGCCTTTCATGGCCCAAAATTCATTCCTTAGATTGCCTAAGACAATTTGAGTTCCAGCATGTAGGATGGTTTCATGATCATGAATAATTATTAAATTAGTAAAATGACAGTTAGAAACCAGTATAATAGTTTTTTATTATAACTTATATTAGCCTTGCGAAGCCTACCTCCTACCCGTAAAATGCCGTCGATGTATAAAAACGGGTCTAAACCCAAAATTTTACTACTTGTGGGTAGGAGTCTGGAATTTTTCAGATTTTGTATTTCAGTTTTAAATGAATGATATTGGACCAACTTTATCAGCGCATTCCTACTACTTTCGAATTCCGCAGAAGAAATAAGATTCGACAAGATCGTTGTACTTGGTCTATTTTTGATTTTGTAAATGAATCTTAACATGTACGCAAGTACTCTCACTAAATGCTCATATTTAGATTATCTTTCCAACAGGGAAAAATAGGTATATTCATTCAAAGAGACAATGACATCCTTCGTTTCTGGTACAACGAGTGCATCACTAGGAGATGATGGCCATTCATCTTCATTTCTTAAGACTGGAGGACCATTCCACCACAACGGAGTGTTAATTAAATCAAGAGGTTCAGAACCTCGGGATACTAAATCGGCAGGTTTTAATTTTGTAAGTACGTATCTCCAAT
Source organism: Lochmaea crataegi (assembly GCA_947563755.1). Classification (NCBI taxonomy): domain Eukaryota; kingdom Metazoa; phylum Arthropoda; class Insecta; order Coleoptera; family Chrysomelidae; genus Lochmaea; species Lochmaea crataegi. The sequence goes on along the minus strand of OX387425.1, from coordinate 45,298,349 downwards.
AACAGGATTGTGTTAGATCTTGAATTCGACCGACACGGTTTGCCACGAACGTTTTAAGGGACCAATATATATTTTTTGCTGTCAGAATAGTAGTTTTCCGATTTCATTCAAATCCAAAGAGTTTCTCGAACTTGGAAGTGGCTAGCCATAACTTGTTTGATTACCCGGCAGGTTTAAATTGTTCATTCTCAGTCTCGTCGACCAAAGTATATTTTTGTGCTGTCGGAATAGTCGTGTGCCGGTTTAATTTACATCCAAAGGGGTGTCTCGTATCGGAAGTGGCTTGGCCATAACTTGTTTGATTACCCTTCTTTATTAAACCGTATTTTATTAATTGAAGAATCCATCTTTAGCTCGTCCGTGTTGAAATTAGGTAACTAAAGTGATTCAACAAGACCACTGGAATTTTCCGTAACCTCCATCTGAGACTATCTGGAACTCTTGACGCTAAGGGTCAAGGAGCCGTGGAGCAAACGACGTTAAAAACCTGGCGTCCGAGATTTGAACCGAAATTTGAACCGAAATTTTGCATCAAGGGTGACGAGACGTGTTCGTGTGGTAACAACCACGTTTAGGAAGAGAGCACGTTACAAAATGGCGCCCGAGCAGGGACTTGATTGTTGATTAGACAGGGATATTGATTGTTTGTTAAAACAGGGACCGTAATTCCGTTTCTGATTTTTTTTTATTCCGTATTGTTGATTAGAGCACAGACTTGATGGTTGAGAGTGACCTGTGGAAATTTTTTTTAAATGGACCGTTTTGCCTGTCCCTGATTTTTTTTCCTTTGTTATTTAAAAAATTTTTTTTTCGCCTTAGTTTAAAAGCTTGTCAGAAGAGACTGCTGTACCTAGGGCCAAGAGGCTAATGTCAAGAAGAAACTCCGAAGATCTTTACTTACCCGTTTTGTTTGATCAAGAAGAAACCGAAAAATCCGAATCCAATATGTCATTACCAATCCAACCACCGACCGCAAGTTCCGTGGAAAGATCCTCGTGTAAGTTGGGTGTATTGACTGAAATCCGAGGATTTGAATGGAGAAATTTATCCGATGCGAAGTAGACTTAAAATTTATAAGACGAAGAAATATTTCTCCACGACCCGTTTCCGGCCGATCCGATACCGTAACCGTTCCGACCGTTATGGCCAACCCTCCGCCGAATGGAAGGTGTGCTTTGGAAACCTAGGAGACCCGGCCGCATTCATCGGAAGAATTGAAGAAATCTGTACTGAAAAGAAAGTTCAAAAAGATAATTTGCTTCCGGTACTACCTGAATTACTGTCCGGTATGCGCACTATGGTATCGGAATAACCGAAGCAGATATACCAGCTGGACCGATTTTGAAACCGATTTCCGAATTTTCTTTTATCTCGTAAATTACGAAGACGACTTAGAAGTCTACAAAGAAGAATTGAGTCCGCCGTACTCCAAACTGTGATGCGACGTCATGAAAAGCTGACTCCCGAACAACATTTAGCATGGCTGTACCGCAACCTATTGCCCGAATACCGTCTGCAAACTTGAAAAGGAAACTGATGATTTCTTCACATTCCGTCAAGTGGTAAGAGAATATGAGCTCCTCAGGAAGGAACTCCAGAATGTACCCAACACTAGTGGTCCAAACCGTGGATCCGCTGCCGATAAGAACACCAAGATATGGACCGTCCCACAACTCGACTCCTGGTCGCATCGCCGGTCCCAGCCAACCGTCACCGACCGATACTCCTCGCCGTCCCCCGCCTGATACTACTCACCCGTCTGGATCATCTTCCCGTCAACCCACCTGTTTCCGTTGTGGCGAGTCTGGACACTTTAGGAATAACTGTCCAAACCCTCCGAAGGTATTCTGTTCTCGTTGCCATAAGGAAGGGGTATTTTCCAGAGACTGTTCCTGTACCAGGCAGGAAAACTGATCCAAAGCTGTACCGAGGAGAGGCCGACACAGCTTCCGCAAATCTTTGCCTCTCATACCAAACCGCCAGAACAAATTAACGACCCCCGACCGCACATAGACGTCGAAATTGGAAATAAAAAGTTGAAGCATTCTTAGACTGGAGCTGCGAAGTCATATATTGGTGATCAATTAGCTACGACATTTTCCCAAAGAAAGCAAACTACAGCCTGTCAAGCTACGAAGGACTAGCTAATGGAAATGTAGTCTCCATCACTGTCATTTATGAGCTTAAATGGAAGATCAATGACGTCTAATAACCGATATTGTGTTGGGACACGATATCCTACAAAAGTATAATTTTCGTCTGGAGTTAGAAACTGGAAATATTATACATGAATGATGAACTAGTGAGGCGTTCACAAGCAGCCAGTTCTGTTGGATTATTGGAAGCAGTGAACCCGCCTTTGAAAGAAATCGATGTTGCTGTCCCGATAATAAGCAGGGAAGGAACCAACCATCGTCTTACTGAAGACCGCTGTTCTAGAAATATGTCTGGATCTGAAGTCTCTGCGTCTTCCCTGGTGTTAGGGGTTGACAAGGAGCAGTCCGTTCCTGAAGTATCTTCATTCTCCCTGGAATATTTAGGGGATTACGACAATTTTGGTTATATAGGATGTCCGTTGGAAACCATAATTCCGCTTATTGAAAGAAATTCATCGAAAGAGCAGACAGACAGACTGAACATCTTTTTAACCCGATAGTTACCGAAATTTGGATCCTTACGAGGTCCAACTACGCTAGTTGAGCACGAAATCCGTTTGCTGCAGCAGCGTCCGATCAAAGAGAGATACCGACCCCAGAATCCGAGAATGGAAGAGATTTGCTGCAATACTGAGATAGAAGAAAGCATGTTACACATTCTTTAAGCAAATTCCACGTTATTTCATAATTTCTATCTGTACTCTCCAGATCCTCGATTAATCTCGCGGCTTCACCTGATAACGCCGATTGCAAATAATAGTTATTTGATTTACTCAGCAGAAAATCCGTGGCTGGAGTTTCATATACGAGGCTAGGAAACCAGCCAAGGCATTGAATCTTCTTTTCTGCCATGTGAAACATATAATTTTTTCTCCAAATTCGTTCCAATTTCACGCAAAATCTAAATTATTAAATTCACACGCCTTCACCCAATGTCATTGTCAATTTTGATTACCAATTTGATTCAAATTATTACTTTGAACGTTGTGTACCAACAAACTTTTTCTGCATAGGCAGTAAAAATACACCTTTTATGTCTGTAAAGTATAATTAATGTCATTTGGAGAAAAAAGAATTTTTCGGAAATCAAAAGATTTGGGTCATTATGAATAAGCGATTTAAACCTATCGTAAAATGATGCCCAGCAATTTGAATGAATGGTGAATGTAGACAAGGAAATTTTGGGAAGTAGTACATTTTTTGAAGGGTTGAAATTCATTGAACGATCACTACCAAGAGAATTCGCGTTGGATAACCTATCATCCTCGGATTCTACGACTTTAATTTTTAATTTAGCCTTAGCTAAGAAATCATTACCGATTTTCAAATTGCCTTCGGTCATTAAAATTTTCTGTTATACTACCTGGATAGTCATCCGACATTTCTTCAATTTCTGATTGATGAACTGCCGCATATTCATCTAAAACACCTTCAAATCTGTTTAAGCGATCCGTTAAAGTGATAATTTTTTCCGGATTCCTTTCCAGTTCTGTTGAAAAGTGTTCAAATCTTGCAGCCTCTAGTGGATTATTTGTAAATCTTTAGACACGGAAACCGGCTAATAAATGTTTCTGGCTACTACTAGAGGCATACATCAGGGGAGCAAGTTAATGGTTGACCCTTCCCAAATTCTACTACCGGAATTGCCATTTTAGTACAATTTTTCGATTCTCCAATACATTCTATGTAGATAACCTACTCTCTATTTAACGATAAATTTATTATTTTTCGAGATAGTTAAAGTTGAACATAAAGATGCACAATTATTTTGATTAATATATTGTATTAATTATGTCGGTGATTTTGGGTCATTTATTGCTCAAATGAAACTTTAATCAGTACTAACAAAAAAAGAACATAATGTTGTTTATTGAAAATTCTCGAAACGAATAGAGCCATTCAACATTTAAAAACAAATTGTGCTTCTAAAACGTACCATTTTGTTATAATCCTTATAAAAGAAAAATTTTAATGTTGCTAAAATATCAAAAAGCACATTTTATCTTTAACAAATAATATGAAAAAACTTAGAAACCTTTCATAACAAATGTTCAATGTGACCCTCGTTTACCTCAATAAGTTTATCAATTATTTTGCTAATCGATCTTCTAACTCTAGAAAATATGTTTGGCCAATTGGCAATAAAATTAGCGGAATTTATTATTTGCTGCCATAGTTCTTGACGATTATTTATTTCTTGTGAGTATATCAGTGAATTCACATGCCCCCAGAAATAGAAATCTAAAGGATTACCTTCGGGAGTTCTAGATGGCCACGGAAATTCACTGCCTCTGCCTATCCAACGTCGAGGAAAATGCTGATCTAGATAGTTTCATACTATTAAAGAATAATGAGGTGGCGCTGCGCTTCATTCTGCATGAACCACATATCTCTCCCTCGATTAAGATCCTCTAGATCGTCGAAAAGTGTAGTTTGTAGAAACTCTAAATACGAGTTATCATTCAAATTTGCTGGTAATTGATTAATAAGGACCAAACAACCTGTCTTCAAATATACCGCACCACACATCAATCTTAAATTCATGTTGAAAATGTGATTATCGAAATCGATGGGGATTTTCAATATTCCGACTGTGGCTGTTTCTCCGGTTGAAAACTCCTCTACGTGTAAAAGTGGCCTCGTCAGCATAAATAATTTTTTAAATAAAATTTCAGAACCACAATTTGTTTTTAAATGTTGAATGGCTCCATTCGTTTCAAGAAATTTCAATAAACTGATTAAAGTTTCATTTGCGCAATAAATGACCCAAAAACACCGGCATAATTGATACAAAATATTAATCAAAATAACTGTGCAGTTATCTCGAAAAATAGTGATTTTATCATTACGTAGAAAGAGTAGATTTATCTACATAGAATGTATTGGAGAATCGAAAAATTATACTAAAATGGCAATTCCGGCAGTTGTGTAGAATTTGGGAAGGGTCGACCAGTCACACAGTCACTTTAACAAAATTTAGTAGTGCATATAGTACACTTCCCGCCAAGTATTACAAGGATACGTCAAATAGTTTTAAAGTACTAGGCACAAATAGTTTTTAAATTTTTAAATAAAACACCCTGTAACTCAGTAAGGAGACACATTTTTCATAGTGATTTAGGTTAAACCTACATTTTTTTGAGCTCAAGATTCAACAGTTAAAATATTTCCAATTATTAATGAAACACCCTGTATATCAAACGGCATCCGTAAGTTAATTGTTATTAATTATGACTTACATCATACTTGGAAAATTATTAACAAATGGAAGTATCGCCGCAAAATGTAATAAAACTAATTTTTTTAACATCTACTAAGATAAGCAAATCTAAACTCTCCGGCATACATAAGTTGATTGTTTTTTTTTCATCTTTTTGTCAATTTTTATACCTCGCTTATCAACTCTTACTATCACTTGGATTTGTATGCCATATTATTTTCGGGTGGTGAAGTAGTACCCAAGGAATGCATCCAAGTGCACGGCATCCATAAGTTAATTGTTATTCTAGTTTCGTGAAAATTCTGAGATTTTTAATTTTTACGGTGGCGTCGATTATCCAGCTTGGACCTTGTGGAATAGCCTTATTCTACTTGTTTTTCACACAAAACACGATGGTCAAAACGACATCCTCCGAAATAATGGAGCCTACTACGTTATGAGCTACAGGTCTAATATTTATTAAAATTTCATTATTTGTTTCGAAATTGGCACATTTTAAGGTATCCATTTAGTGGTCACTTCCTCGCTTCTTTCTCCACAGGTTAGAATTCAAAAGGTATTAAGCTATTAAATAATGCTGTTCTTGACTCATAAATGTCTAAAAGTAATCAAAATCATCACTCAGCATTTTCTTCACTTCTATATCCGGAAGAAAATTCTTCCTCTACGATCTATTTGAAATATTCATCAAGAAGCTTTATTTCGAATTATGGTTACAGACCTGAAGGTGTGCTCATATCTGGAAAAGTTAGAACTACATTGTTTCAGTTAGTTAGTTAGTTTTCAATAAAGATGTGGGTGAATCTTTTTAATAATATACTGTACAAATGCTGAAAATAGCGCTTTTTCTATGATCATCGTGACAAATACATACTTTCGCCCGGTACTAGCGGGTTGCAAGTTATGAACGTGTGTTCAAAGCATTTTTAGAGCATTCCTTGGAAAACAATGTATTCGTACCTCACACATTCGACTAAATTAAACATCAAATTTCTTTTAGAAATTTAAGTATTTTGACCTTATATTCCTTCTCTCATAAAATCAAGTTTTCTTTGCTCATACGACAATAAATTTTAAACCGATCTTCTTCATCGCCTTGTGATAACTCGAAACAAATGATGAAATCCACCTTTTCAAAGTCTATTTTGGTGAGTACTTTAATTCACTTTTATATTGAAACTATCTATTTTTCAGTGAAGATTTTTCAAGTGATGAAGATATGAATGAGAACAAAATAGACTTCATTTAATGTAATCTCTTACTAGTTTGATTTTATATTTGATTTATTCTTAATATGTTAATAAATGCTTTATATCAGCGCTTGACTTTTTCTGAGTATACAGGGTGGCGAGCTGTGGCAACAAGGTATTTTCTTTGAAACGATTGAACGTATAATGATCAAATTTCAGAGTCATGAACGGGATTGTATTCTGTGTTTTTATAGGACCTGTCATAGTTACGTGACGTCAGCATTCAGCGTACCGCCGCCATCTTGAATTTTTTCAAATAGCATCGTAGGCCAAGTATTATATTGCAGGAAAGCTTATTTCTTACTCTTTCCAAAAATACTGAGATATTTTGTACTATTGTCGGTACGCCACCCTAGAGAGTTGATTTAGTCCTTGTATTTGACATCCACAATGTTTAAGTTGTATTTTTAAACAGTATATTAAGAATGGCGTACTTATCAGAAAAATAAGGAATCCATATAGACCAAAATACAATAGAGAAGAAACACCGTCATCGTGCGTAACTGCCCGACTTAACTTTCGTTGCCATTTTAATCGGGAAATAATTTCACGTATAATAAAGATTATGAAAGTTGAAGCAAAAGCAATACTAATCACTATTATTATACTTGAGTTTTGACCTTCGGTGTACAAGATAAGAAACATAAATTCACTGAGCTTATAAATATCTATCTCATCCTGAACTAACCTTATTCATGGTCTCAACAGGTTTGTTCAGGATTAAATACAGATATTTACTTGCTCGTCAAGTGAATTTCTTTCTTTTTTATACACTGAAGGTCAAAACAGTACCTTCAATAGTCTTAAAAACACTATTTGATTGTTGGAATACATGAACGTTTGTTTTGGTTCTGTTACAGTTCTTTCAACTGTATCGGATTTTATTCTGCCTACTTATGTTAATTGGATCCTCTGATAAAAAACGTTTATATGAAGAGTTAACTCATTTTTTTCATGATTCAAATGCTTAACATTCCCCTATAGATAGATCTACAGTTTCCAGAATAATGAATACATTTAATGAAACCGGCAGCCTACAGGATCGCTCAACGCCTGGCAGACTAAAAACTGACACTATCGAAGCATGACTTTAGATGTCCTACTAGACGTTCAACAAAATCTTCAGAGATCTACATATGGATTGGCAAAAAATAATATTAGCAGGAAGTTGGTTCAAACAATTTTGCATAAAAATAAGTTACATTCATACAAAATTCTAAACCACCAATATTTAGCAGATTTAGATGATTTTGATAGGAGATTGGAGTTTTGTAAAATGGTTCTAGAGGAAATTGGTAATCAAAATAATTTCTTAGATTTTCTCGTATCCAGTGATGAAACTACATTCTGTCGAAATGGCGCTGTTAACCGACATAATGTCGGTACTGGTCATATTTTAACCCACAATGAATTGATGAGATCCCTACCCAGTATCCACAAAAACTTAATGAGTTGGCTGATTTGGTGAAAAACTTTTTTTATTGTCGACGCTTACTGCTTACCATTGAAAAATATATTGATCTTATACAGCATTAAATTAAACCTGAGATAAATAATTATTTCCAAATATGAACGTATACTTCCAATAAGATGGTACATCTCTGTTCACTATACAGAACCGTTAGGGATTATTTGGATATCACTTTTCCTCAGATATGGATTGATCGAAGAGATGTAATTGAGTGGCTGGCAAGATCTCCCGACTTGACTCCACCCAATTTTTTCTTGGCTACCTAAAGAACCGCGTTTATGTTAACGGGCCTACAAACAGAAATGGTTTAAACCAGAGGTCGGCAACTATGTGCAATTTTGAACAAAGCCAAAGTGCCACTATAAAAAACAGTATAATTCTTATACGAATAAATAATGTATAAAATTGTTAAAAGTAATAAGGAAGGTAACTTATAAAATAAAACGAAATATATGTTTTTATATAAGGCAACATTTTGTTTAAAATTTGAAACGTTTTCAGTGCGATCCTTGTCCTTGTGTTTCTCGCGAAAGCTTCCCTATTTCTGGTACTTGTCTAGTTATTTTTAATATTACACGCGCCTCTGAATTTTCTGTTGTTAGCCGGCTTCGATATGGATTCAAACTGATGTTCATATGGGAAAACACTTGCTCACACATATAAGACGATCCGAATGCTGAAAACATTGCCAATGCCGCTTTTTTTAGGCAAATAAATGTATCTGGCAAACTAGTCAAACAATTGAGTAGGTATATCGTTTGATTTATCATGAGGATCACCTTCTAAAACTCTATTTACTTAATTACAGTTACCTGTATAAATAATTGTCATATCAGTAAAGCGTGATCTATAGACATCAAAAAATAACAGATATACCTACCCCGTTTACTTTAGAAAAGTAATTCAATGTCTGTCGGGGCATATAGCCCGAGAAGTAGTTGTTGCTTCTTAGTGAACGGTCTGTTCTTTGGAAATTTATTTTTCTAATTTTGTAAAGCATTATAATAGTATTGAACTTATTTCTTGACGTTTCTAAAACTCTTTAGTTCCACAAATTTTGTCTTCCATAACTGAGAGTTCCTGAATTCAATATGCTGAAGTTCAAAATCTTGAATTTCCATCCATGCGAAAAGAAAATCATTAAAAGGAATGCTAGTAAAATCCATTAAGTCTGGTTTTATCAAGAAGGAGAACATGTGACCATGTTTATCAAAATATTGACCTCTTTCAGCAAATTCTTATTTCAGTGAAGTCATCTAGTTTAACATTTTCTGATTGAATGCATCATTATCACAATTATTAAGGTTGGGTGAGTATGTTTTTAGATTTGGGGACTATTTATATGTATGGGAGGTAATATCGCATCTATTTTCATTTTAAAAGACTTCCAGGAATCATACAAATCTAGAACAGTTTGGCCCAATCCTTGCAACTTAAGGTTTAGTTCGCCGAGATGATTTGTAATATCAGTTTGGAACAGCATCTTACATATCCATTCTTTATTATCTAGTTCAGGAAATACTTAAGCTTGTTTTTGCAATAAAAATGACCAAATTTCTCCCAAACATTCCACAAATCTAGAAAGCACTTTACCGCGTCTAAGCCAGCGTGTATTGCTGGGTAATAGAATATCTGAATATGCACTTTCCATTTCTTGTAAAAATGTCTTGAATTGTCGCTCGAGATCTTCGCGCATAAACTTTCTTAATGAATAATGCAATGAAAATTCAAAATTGGTCGACCAATGCGTGCAGTAAGAAGAGATACAAATCCCTGTAGTTACGCAAAAAATCTTAGTTGAGTTAATTCTGTTAGTATATATTTTCCTCTTGTCGTTTCTTCGAATGGTAGCAGATAGGTGAGTTCTTCGTACACACGGTTATTGTCAAAGTACCGTGCAGCGATTGCCAACCGGGAAATGTCATTAACGTCGACACTTTCATCCAACGAAATACTAAATACCTACGATATTCCGTTCGGTTGCTTGATCTTTCCCTTGACTAATTTTTGTAAAGAATGTTGCCTGCTTTGTATACTAAGCAACTGCTCGTCGGATTGTCTCCGTTCTAACAGCATTATCCTTAAACCCCGATTCATGTCTTGTTTGAAAATGTCGTTGAATACTAGATGTCCGGAATACTACGCTTTCCCGACATAATGCACATAATGCTCGATTTCTTTGCTGTACAAAAACATAATCACTTGTCTAAGAACTTTGAAATGGCCGAACGTCTAATTTCTGCTTTTTAGCCGCCATAACAGTAACGTCAATCGCGCACTTGTACGTTACAGGTTGATAAATAATGTTACGATTAACTATCCTGGGTCCGTCCAATAACAACACCTGGTACAACTTTTTCCACTAAACTTTAATTTCGGAACTTATCTTTACTTAGCTCGTACTAAACTAAACTAACTCTAACTGAATATACTCTTATATAATGGTAAATCACCATGTATTTTATATCATTGTCCGAGGAGTAGGTACTATTACCATACTTCTATTTTTATCGAGCATTTCCCATACCTTAAGTTATTAGTTTTTGAGATATATATATATAGAGTAGCTTTTAGGTATGTAATAGTTTACCTGATGTGCAATAAGGACCTTCTTTATTTTAGTAAAAATAGTGTTGTTTCTTATTTATCCATAAGTGTAGTTTTTTATAAACCTTCAACTGTAAACTAACATCTGGTAAGCAATTGAATATCTAATGCATTGCATAGAAAAAAGAAAATATCTCAAAAACTAATAACGTTAGGTATAGGAAATTCTTGATAAAAATAGAAGTATGGTAATAGTACTCTTTGACAATGATAAAAAATACAGGGTGATCCATTTAAAATTACTGAGAAAATAATGACTTGAGTTTAGACTCGCCATGTATTTGATTTGATATACAAAATCATTCGTGTTTATAAATTTTGATAATAATTAAAAAACTTTGGCTTCAATAGATTATTATTCACTTAAGTACTTCAATTCAATTATATAGGGCCTTGAACTTGTTATCATTTTGGCGTAAAATTCTTTATAACTTTTCGAATACCCTGTATAAGATATTACAACCTCGTTGTAATGGGGAGGTGAAGCGGACTTCAGTTTTACAGTAAAATAGAGGGTGTTCCATTTAAAAAACCATAACTTTGATCTGGATTTCTGACTATTATTTCTGGCATTTTCTTAGTAACGTGGTACTTACTCAGTATTTTTGAAAAGAAGAAGAAATAAGCTTTTCTATTGAATCCTGACTACATGTACCTTTGACAGGTCTTCTAAAAAATGCAGAATACAATCCAGTTCATAACCCTACATTTTAATAATAACACGTTTAGTCGTTTCAAATACCTTGTGGCCAAATTTTCCCACTAATCTGTGTATTGATTGATGAATGACTACTGGGGCCTCTATAGAGCTTTCTAAATACTTAATTTTGAGAGGATTAGCTCCTTTTTTTCAACTTTGTTGTATGATATTTACCTTACTTTCTACCATTGGATTCTTATTGCCAATATACATCCAATATTCAAATTGAGCAATACTTTTATTAATTTTGGACCCTGTTTTTTCCAGTTATATTGTTGCATATAGTAATAAGTCTTACTTTCGTTAATTTTAACATTTCTTGTAATTTTGATTTCAAGTAGAAAGACTTGTCGACCACTAGAATTCTCTTTTCTATTTTGTGTTTCTCTTGCCATAAGAAATGACAACTACTAGATACGTTAATTTTTCTATCTATATATTTATCGTCTTGATATATTTTGTGGTTCCTTTGACTATGTTTCATAATTTGTTTTTTCTTGGAATATCCCCAATTCCTCAATAGCCACCCAATGCTGTTTCTTCAAGAATTTTTCATAAATACTAGTAAAATGTCGAACAAGTCGAATATTAAATGTATTTCAGAAAAAAATTGAAAACCCTGATTATACTCTTCCTTGCTAAAATTGCATTTGATATTTCTGTTTTTTCTTATTGATACTTTTTTAATACTATTACACTACTTTAATTCCAATCACCATGTTTCTTAAAAGCAATAGTTGAATGTTTCAGTTAGCTTTGAGCCATTAGATGCTAGTACTTTTTTTACTTTTGTTCAATAATTACATTTTTGACTATAATTTTTTTGTGTGTCCAAAATGGATAGATTTATTACAGTTGATAATAGTTGATAATTTTAATTGTTATCTGCAAATAATTTTTCTTCATAATAATCTTCATTTTTTCAGGCGACTACAAAATTAACCAAAATTGTTATAGCTATTACCTATATGAGTTGACTTATATTGTATTCTTTAACATATGTGATAGGTGTCAAGAAAAATGACATGTTGGGTAGATTCTGGGATACATTTTGTCAATTTGAGGTTGCGACTGTAATTCACTCCTGTTAATTTTTTGAAGTTGTCACGAACACAGCTATATTTTTCAATTTGTTTCTATTTTCAGTACAGCTTAACTTCTGGAAGATAATCTGATTTCAAGCAAAAATTGTATTAGTGAATCGTGAGGTATATGTCATATAGAGATACTACTAAAAAATATAAACATGACTCGTTTTCTAACTGAATTATTGTTTTCTTTCTTAGGTCAAACTCCAGTATTTTAGGTCAAAAAAAGAAGAACCAAAGAAAAGCTAGAAATAAAAAACGCGCTTTGGAACGTCGTCACAGTGAAAGTGAAGCTTCAGGTGATGAGAAAAAGGAGGGAGACTTGAAGGACTGCGATTTCAAAAAGGACAACTATAAGAAAGACGATAATATTTTTCACTTGGAGGTCGATAATTAAAAACTCTGATTTGGTTCCATTTTTTTGAATTGTTAACGAATAACAACGTACACAGCAATAATGATAACTTGAATGTTGAATATCAAGGCTGTTTTATTTAAATTTTTACACGTTACAAAATAACTACACGTTTCTGATTTTTTGCTCTGTTATTAATACAACTTTTTATAATATGAACGTAATCAATACAATGGTAAATCATCTGACGGATTGTATTATTCGGATAACAAGACCTCATTTATGAGCGAATAAATTTTTGGATTTTCCGCCAAATAGTTTTGTCTGAAAACTGAACGAGTTAAAATCGGAGATTGATCTTCTGAATAAACCCCGAGAGCTTGAGGATTTTATTCTTTGAACATCAATATTCGAATATAACGAGTTGAATTTTCGAAGACAAAACTTTTTAAGGTAAAATCGAAAAATTTATTTGATTTAATAAATGATGGTCGCTTATATTTGATAAAAATTATTCCCCGAATCATTTAATTACCAAGAAATAAATATTTTTGACTCATATATTTTTAATTATTAAAGGTACAATTATTAAAAACGCATTCTTTATATACAACATTTATAGGTGTTTTCCAACTTCACCCAGCAAATTTTTTCCATATAAATTTCTGCTGCTGGTGACGCTGGTGTACGTGTTTCTGTAAATGTTTTTGTTATAATTGTTGAAGTCGATGGAACATTTCGAATATGCTCTAAGATACTTCTGTGATGATTTTGGTCAATATTCAAATAATGTTTTATGGATGAGGCACTTGCATGCCCAGTAATTTTAATTAACTGTTGTTCTTCCACACCAGCCTTTGCTAAATGTGAGACAGTTGTAGAATGGTTTGATATTTTGCGCCTTTTTACGTTAATTCACCATTGTTCAGCAGACATTTTTAACCATTTTGATATTGCCAACAGATGCGTTTTTATACCACAATCCAGTTTTTTTTCCAAAATGGATTAGGTGTCAAAAAGAAGCGGTTTGATGTAATATTCTGACCTCTTTTCGAAATAATATATTTTTTTTTAATTTGAACAGGGCATCTTTCAGGATGTCATTTATTTTCTGTAAGCCATTAAAAATCGACACATTTTTGACTTCCTCCTTGGCATGTGTTAGTAAAAATTGGCTTGTACTCGATTCTACGTGTCTCGTTTCCATAATTGTCGATTTCAGATTTAAAGAAATGAAGTTGACAATTTTCTCCTTCCCCACCTCTCCTTGCCAGTTCATATCATATAGTTCAGTTTAGTTCATATATGAAAAAAAATCTTACAAACCTTCTGGATAGTACTGAACAAGAGTTTATTATATCATGGAATTCATTTTATTCGAGAGCTGAAGAACTTTGTTTTCTTTTTTCAGGTGCCGCCTTAAGAAGTTTTCTTTTTGCATTTATTGCATCTCTTGCACGTTTGAACTCAATATCTGTAAATGGATTAAAAGAACGACTAAATTCGGTGAAATATTTTTCTTGTACCATTTTTGCGGTTAATCCTGTAATATACTTTCTAACTCTACATTTGTAGTATCTTCTGATATCCGATAGTGTCTACCGCCACATCATTCTTCAAATGGTGTCCACACAGATTTTTTAGTAAGCATAGTGTTAGCAGGTACTGAATGATATTTTCTTTATTTTGATTTCCGAATCTCCATTTTTATCGCAATTCCAAACAATGACTATTATAAACCGTCAGAATAATGATAATTAGGCCATTCAGATCACGTGACCTAATATGGCCGTCCAGGCAAACAATTTGGACAGCCGGTCAGTTTTGTATCGTCTATTCAATGGTATGTACCTATGTATGTATATTGGTGTGACATTCACTGAGACCTAAAAGTTCCACAGGGTGTTTCAAAAAAAAGTGACCCCGTTTCTAGGATGGGTAGAAATCTAAAAATTAAGTGGGGTTTGCTTAGTAAAAAATTTTCGTAACGCTATCCGTATTCAAGATAAAGGGCGATGAAGAATAAAAAATGTATACCTACACATTTTTTACGATTTTGTCAAAATTACTGGCAACACTGTAATTAAATTTTATACGAATATGTTTTGGAAGCTGATACATCCCATAAATTTGTTTTTATATCTGACTCTCCCAGAGGGCGCTAGTTACACGGTTCGTACCAAGTAGTATTGAACATAAATTTTTTAAGATTAGATTTATTAATCAAAATTTCAAGTGAACTTAAACATCATTCAATTTTACACCAAAAAGGTACTCTTGGTAAAACTCGATAAGTACTGTGTATCATTTTCTGAATATTTTGATTTGAAAATTGTGAAGTAATAACCGATGCTGGTATAAAGTAATGATAAAGTTATTAATTAAACAACAAATCACCAGAAGAAAATTTAAATAAAGACTAAGAACATAAAATTAATAGAGTAAGTGTTCAAAATGTCCTCCGTTTTCACGAATACGAATCTAGAGAATCCATCGATCTTCTAAACGGTTGGGGATCAGCTATGAGGTCATTAAAGTGACGTTGAATTCTGTCTTCCAATTCTTGACGTGAATTTACCTCTGTTGCATAGACTTTTTCCCTAAGATACGACCAAACTGAGTAGTCTAAAGGATTAAAATCGTATGACCGAGGAGGCCGATGAATCGGAGCTTCTGCACCTCTACCAATCCATCGATTCGGAAAATGTTCACTCAACCAATTACGACACCTTTTATCAAAGTATGGTGGAGCTCCATCGTGCATAAATCTTAGCTAAATCTTCTAATATCTCGAAAAGTGGTTGTTTACAAAATCCAGATACAGATCACCATTTAAATGTCCAGGTAGAATGTGATAACCTATTAATTTGTTACCTGAAGTTGCTACCCACTTTAAATGAGTGTTGGTAATGTGATACCCTTTTGACTTGTGGATTCTCAACACACCAGTATTGTGCATTATGGGAGTTAAGCATACCTCGTCGCGTAAAGGTGGCCTCGTCCGTAAAAAGAATACATTTAAAAACATTTGGATTGAGGGCTGTCCTTTCTTGTAATGTTTGATAAAAATCCACTCTAACCGGCAGATCGTCTGGCAAGAGCTGTTGGACTTGTCGGTAATGATAAGGATGTAGCTGCTGCTCTTTAAGTATCCTTCAAGTACTTGAAGAAGACGTATTTGTTTGTCCTGCCTTATTCCTTATGATAACTGTTGGATCTCGATCAACTAAATTTAAAATAATATTTTCTTTATTAATAGTTCTTGTTGTTCCTGGCCTACCAGAATTAATTTTTTTTGGTCTGTCATTCCCAGTTTCTCGACAACGTCGTTCAATGACTAAATGTATTTTTACTTGTAAAGTTTCTTCTAGGAAACGTTTCTGCAAAACGCGTAACACCTGAACTAGAGTTTCCTAAACACTCGCCTAAGGATAATAACATGTCGGTGTATTTGAGTACATTTTGATTAACAATATCTAATTTTACAAATACAAGGTTTCAAAAATCTAATTATTGTTGACTTATCGTCATAACTATCAATAAAATACAGTTTTCCATGGCAAACTTGGAGAAAATGCTAGAGGTCACCTTTTCTTGAAACACCCTGTATAGAAAACCGTGTTCAAGAATTTTTTCGTTGCTTTTATATTATGTATAAGCTGTGGTTTGACTTTGTGTTTATTTGAAAACCTTCATTGGATTTCAACCACATTTGAGAAATGAAAGAACTGCTAGATATGGATTTAAATAGTTATTTGGTATTTTCACACAGTTTTTGTACCAAAAAGCAGATGGAGGCTTTCAGAAGTTTAGATGCTAAACAAATATTGTGAATTTGGCTTTGTGCTGAAAGTAGGATCTACTAGTCCAATCAAAGTGTACCATCGGATCGAATAGACTAGACAGATCTTTATCTCACAAGGCAGTAAGACAGATCTAGTTTCATGGGAGGATGTATGATTGCGTTGAATGTAGAGCATATGTATAATCCATAAAAATAAAGGCATATGAAGAAACCACAATTATTAGAGAAAAAATTCGAAACTTGAAGAGATTGGTCAAAACTACTTGAACTCAAGCTTCCTTTTGATTAAGGTGGATTCATGCAACATCACTTAATTTAACTCAACTTATCTTAATAAGATGAAGTATACACAAATAACACAAGTATTCAAACAATTTCTTAATTTATCTTAAGAAGTTCGACAAATTTTATCTCATTGAACTTTTGAACCATATTCTACATATAGTCTTCCAGTTATTTCATGATCAACATTTTTATAAATTGTATTTAGTGGTTTTTAAAATATTTTAAATTCAAATTTCTCTCAGCATATATTATCCAGTGGAAAGTGCTTATTTTGCACTTTTATAATATTTGTGTATGTTTTTTTTAATGTATATTTACTGTGACCTAAAATATCTATTGTGTCCCCTTTTCCTACTCAGTTCCCAAAAAAGGCTCTGAGCCCAGTAGTTCCTTTAGTCCTATTAATTTCAGGATATCCGTAGGCTTTAGTTTAGGCAAGACTTCCTATTCTATCAATTAATCTCCCAGGTGTTGTGTTCTGGAATTCTGTAGTGACATGCATTTCGCAAGTATGTTAATGGAGGCTCCTTCTTCAATTCCCTCTTATGACTTATGTATTCTGTTGATATCGCCTGGTCATAGTATCCCAGGAATATCTTCGATCGTCTTATGCCCGATTTCACTAACTATTTCCTGAAGTTAGGTAATACCTAAATCGGATTCAGGAATTCCTAAATGTAATTTACGTTCCACCACGCGCTAAGTAATTCCTAATCACTCTTAGGTATTTCTTACCGCGTGGTGAAACGTAAATTGCATTTAGAAATTCCTAAATTCGATTTAGGTATTACCTTACTTTAGGAAATGCTTGGTGAAATCGGGCATTAGTCTTACTAAATCTTTCTTTTTTTTTCCCGGGCCCCATAAAGATGTTTCAGTCCTTCTCCTTGTTATCCCAAGACATTTCGTTTTCTTTTACTTCAGTATGTCCTGGAACCCACAGTAGAGTGACAATGTTCGTGACTAGTTAATTAGGTTAATTAGACATTCCCATACCAATACCAATTTAGAACTGATAACAAACGATCTCTTAGTTTAATGACTGCTGGATTATTTTGCACAATGATAACCTTTTGCCTTCTTTAGCTTTAGTCAATATTGAACTGGGCATACTTTCCTATGGTGTAATTTTCCGCTTGAAAGATGCTTGGGGTTTTTCCCAAACTTCAGGGTTTGTTTCCTGGCCAATACACTCCTACCCTACTCCCTACCTATTCTTATGTTTATAGTTGGAATGAACTTATGGGCATCCAATTCTCATTTACATAAAATCCGAATAGAGTAAAATTTGTGAATAAAAGTTCAACTAGTTTAAAATTTTGCAGATAGAACAATTAAAGTCAACCATCTATTTCGAGCAGTCATTTGACATATTTGCCCTAGTCTTCACACTACACCAAATGTACACACATTGGAAAAGTGGAGATATTTTTATTAAATTATGAAACTAATAAAAAGTTAGGTAGTTTGGTTGAATTATATTGTATTTGTACAACTGTATACCCTGTATATTTCTGTTGGTTAACAAAAAACGCAAAGTGATGATGAACATTTCACCAACAAATTTGCAGGACAGGTGAAAAATACAATTTTCACACTTCAAAATTCATTCATTTGTTTGGGTTGTGATCAACTGCCTAAGCAGTTGAACTAAATATTTGTACCATTTTCCATATTACCTACTTCCATTCCAGAATCCTCGTGTCTTCTATATAGGCTACTAGTTTGACTGGAGGGATTTTCAGAAATTGTAATGGTTGTATTATTTCCTCTCCAAAGTGCTTCCGCCTGAGTATTTCTAAGTTCTCACAGAAGTGTAGATATGTGAGTATGTGTTTCATCCCTTATTTCACATTTTCTGCACATATGTTCACTTTTCCCATTTTGTATAGATGTTTCCTCATTGTACAGTGTCCAATGACAAAGTCGGTAACTGTCATCAAGTCTCTTACCCAGTTTCAATAGCCTGGTTGAGAGTTCCTTGTCTCCCTTGTTTAGCAAACTGTTTGTATGAAGGTGACCTTCTGTCAACCTCCATCCATCTTTCGCATTGGAACAGTGTGTGAGGCACATCATCCCTTTCACCGCAAAACATGCACAGATCATTTGCATCAATTTTAAAGCGATAGAGGTAGATGCCGAAGCATCCATGCCTGGTTAGTATTTGGGTGAGGTAATAACCTGTCTCCCGCCAGCTACAGTCTATCCAAGATGTAAGGTTTCCGATCAGGTGTTTGGTTCACTGCGCTACGTCTTCGGACCTGCTCCATTCATGTTGCCATGCTTCTATGGACACGACGTTCTTCTTGTCCCATTTGTATTGTTTGGGTGCCTCTTCTATACAGCCTCGTCCTTTCGTCCGCCAGAATATGCATTGGGATCACCCCCGCAACCACGTGTAGTGCCTTTTTGTATGCACTAGTGACTCTCATCAGACCTTTCCTTTCGGTACTCGATAACATTTTTTGGTAGTACTTAATATCTAGGTCTGATTGCCGTATTGGTGCTCCATACAGCACAATTGACTGAATAACTCCGTAGATTACTTTCCAATTCATTACCTGCAATCATTCATTCATTTATTCATTTCCCGGCACCCATACTAGAGACACTGTGTTGTCTCTTGTCAGACTATTAAAGGATTCTTCACAGTTTTTTACCAGTCTAAACTTGGTGGTTGGATTGCTGATTGACTCTATCTTTGCCGAAACTGGAAAATGCACACTGAGGTGGTGCTCTAGAGCCTCTGCCTCAGTATTTGAAAACTTTCCGCACGGCAACTCAATAGAACCAAGTTTGTTAGAAGTATCCCTTTTGAGAATTTTGTTAATTCCTACGCTGCCATGGACACCTTGCAAGTCCTCACAGAATTCTCTCCAGGACCTCTCCTTGGATTCTTTTTATTTTTGTATTATATGCTCCTAATTTAGCTTTATACGCTTCATACTTATCCGGGTTCAGCTGCTGGTCAAAACTTCTGTCAGGTTGCCATGGACCTCAATTATATCGAGCATATTGGGTGAGATATGCTTCAAAGAATAACTACTCCTTATATGGCCAACATTCACAATATACTTATTAGGTTTCCGGGAGCTTCTGATTGCAAAATAGGTACATTTATTTTAAGCATACATTGATAGCTTCATTTTGACTATGGACGATTCAGGTTTAATAAACCAACGTGAAGGTCATGTATGTAAGTTTGTAGGTTTATTGGGGCGACATTCACTGAGACCTAAAAGATAATTATGAATACAATTGGCTAACTCATATGACACAAATAGTCAACCCAAATTTAGCTAATCATACTCATTTAAAGTTCATATAATACCCTTCTTGGTGTGCGTCATTGATTGTTAATGTCTTTCTAACACATTACGTTGGAAGAAATGGAAAAAAAGGCAGGTCTGTGATTAATCCTAATAAAAATATCACAATAATGAACCGTTTAAACGTAGTACAAACGTTAACCCTAATCTTTGACTTACAAAAATTTGATTGGTTGATGTTTAGATTACGCGCAAACGCGACCTATCAATCGGGCGAAATTACATCGTTCAAAACACTATGCAAACGTTCCTTTCGTAGCGGCAATGTGTCTTACGTATTTTTCCAATGTCCAACTGACAGTTCTCGTCAGGTCTGTACTTTGTTGTTTACGGTAAATTATTATTTATGAAAAATGAATATTGATCTTATTGTTATCATTTTATTTATTCAAATGCAGGACTATATTTACTAATATTAAATTATTTTAATATGTAAATTAAATATATAATTTGTTTTATTTTGCAGTGTTTTTATATCCCAAGTATTATTAATTTCATAGCCCTTTCGAATTTGGCTGAATACGGTACTGATGATTTTATTTATCGAATTAAAGGTTAGCTATATGTCAAAATAACAAATTAAATATCGACATACCCAAAACCCGGATATACGTCACAAATGATGACGCACACCAATAGGCTGTTATATGAACTATACATGATCCACTACAGAGTTTGGAAATAAAGTAGTATATGAACTAAACTTGGGAACGTTTCATTTAATGAAATTTTGGAAAATGGAGGTGCTTCCTGGTGGTTTATCTCACTTATCTCCCGCCATTTTGGTGCCTTTGAGAAGCCGGAATAAAATTGACTAATATCTACTATACGTTCATTGTGGTATATTCATTATTTTGTATGTTATTTATGGGAAATTAAACCACAATAGATTATATCTTTGATAAAAATGATCTCTTTTTTATAATAACATTATTATAGCCCTAGGAAAAAAATCTAGTGAAGTACACCTTGCATGAACGATTTTTCAAGCTTTTTGCTTGTTTTAGAAATGTCAATAAAACGCGTTTGTTGTTTTTTTGTGAGATTTGGTACTTTTGTCATAAAATAATGTGTTAAATCTATTATTCTGTTGACGGTGATAATTTATTATAGAGTATTTCTGTCAACATTGGTAACCACATTTTTTTCATTGATGGTCCAGTACGTGCCAAATCTGGATAACGGTAGCTGGAACGTTGAAATAAAAATATAAAAAAATATTGTGGTTTAATTTCCCATCCATCTTTGACCAATTCGTGCCAGTAGCCGTTGAAGACTAGAAGAAGGTGTTGAAAGCACTCGTAATTCCTTTCGAGGAGGGGATTATGTTAAGTTTTATCAAACCACCAGACTTGACAAGATAGACTGTATGGAAAAAATCAAATCGCTTGATCCGCTTCCAATTCGCGGAAATTTTTCCGATAGTGGGCGCTGGAGTATATGACAAAGCTGTCAGTGGAATGGGAAAACAATAAACACATCCATTTCTGTTTGTCTCTGTCCATTTGATTCAATTTCAAATTTTGAGCGATAAAGGTGTTTTGTGAAAGATGGTGCTTGTTAAAATTAGTTTGGTGGACATTTTTAAATACATTGGCGATAGAATTTACTTTTGCATTTGGATTCCATTTACCTTTGAAGAATAAATATGTACTCAATAATACTGAACATCAAAATATTTTATTAAAATGAGTGAAATTACTTTTAAAATATGTTTCTAAGAAGTGCCTGCTACACACAGCACAAACATGTATTTGGAAATAGGTTTCCTAAATTTTAAAATGTTTGCCACACTTTGCATAATTTTGGATATGTTGGGAAGCTGTGTATTGATACATTTGCACCTTTATACTGTTTACATTGCGGCACAGAGCAATGCTCTTGCACTTGCTGGTCATTATTAGAGTCTAAAAAAGTATTCTGATAAACTTCACCAAACTCAAGAAAACGATATTAGTACTTTGCTCTCTATACACGTACTCTAATGGCGATTTGGTTTGTTTTCCCCATTCCAAGGTTATAGAATTCTGACGATTGGTGTCACACCCTTAGCTCGTTTTCGCGAATATTACAACTGCGCACCGAAAAAATGCTTTTTCCATTAACACAGATCAAGTAAGTATTCCTTATGGATCAGATAAAAAGTTGATCAAGTATGTGCACACAAATTATATGTTTGCTTGAGTTTTGAAGACATTGTAGGCATTATTATGTTTTTTTTATTGGCGTTAATATTAACACACGATGATTCCATAAAATTAACTCAAGTGCAAACCACGGGTTTGTCTTGACCCAATTCGAACGGAAACGATACCACAGTTATTTTCGCTGTCAAGAAACTCAGAACTAGAAAAATTCATTGGCCTTCTCCAGGAAACAATAATCATAACATGCATTCAAATTATTTTGACTCGTCAATAATTTAAGAAAACTACAATAGATTGAGTTGATAACTTAATGTTTTAATCCATTCTTTATGTTATAGGATTAAAATTCTCAGTTTACTGCATGTTTGTAAGCTGATACTCGAAATGTTACTTAGTTTATCATATAAATATACCAAAAAAACAGAAACGTGTACTTGAAAAAAAAAACTAGATTACCACTTACGCACTTAGAATGTCAAATGAATATGTACGGAAGGATAGGTTTAGTACTGCATGGAAAGGTTTATTTGGATTTGTAAAAAAGTACAAAAAAAATGCATGTGATAAGTTTCAATATACACTTGCTTTATATTGCGTTAAAGTTTACTCACTGATTTTATAGAATTTTATACATGTTCTTAGATCAGTAAAAGTGTTTTAAATGTTTTTATTATTGTTATTTCATCATTTCCAACATGCCTACAGATACATTTTCCATGTTAGAATGAAATGTAAAAATGATAGTAACACGTGGAATATCTCAAAATAGTGTGGTTCGGTTTAACCATTGTCTAAAAAAGGAATAGTCTGTCAACCTAATGAGTATAACAGAGACCCTAAAAAGGGAGATGCATATATACTGAGAAGTGGCGGTTTAAGTAAATTGCGGTGAAATTTGGGAATTCCAGAAACTTTTAAATATTTGCGTAACCGAGACTCTACTGAACGATAGATGGCACGATCAGTTTAAAATATTAAAGACCCTTATTTAAATAAACAACATAACAAAAAAGATTTCTACTCATTGGGGTTATGTGTGAAAAAACCTACCTACCCAAACAAAATTTTACCATTTTTACGTGTAACAGTTAGAACATTCCACCATTGTCTTCATGTAATGTAACTGAATGGAATATAAGAAAATCATAAGAAGCTGTCTGTGACAATTATGAAAATTTAAAATAACTAATAGGTACTCGTATTTGGTTAAATTTGTTTTAATATGCGTTTGCTTTGGTTATAATGTATGTTTGGAATCAAGGAATAATGGGCAACATTATTGAGTATTAGCATTATTTACTATAAAGGTATTATAGGTGTAGTATGTTGGAGTCGGGTTATTCTATTCACACTTTATTTATTATATCAAGTACTATAATCATATATTATTATAAATTACTACAATAATGGTTCAGTTAACAGTCAATCCATGTGCTCGTTAGCTATGTGTGCCGCGAAGTGCGCGCTGTCGTCGTTCACTTGTCACATGTCCGGGGCCATGTTCCGCTTACACGTTCAATCACTTGCACATACTACATCTTCCTTATTTACTGTGAGCCTTACTTACAAAAGTATATTTAAACCCACTGTACATTATTTACAACAAATTTCTCAGCGCTATGTCACACGGTCAAATTAGTGTTTGATCAAACTGGTGACGTCATTGCGAACTTGATAACCGACTTTATTTTCATCCTTTCGACTTTTGACTGTCACTGCCAATTTTGAAGTTAAAAATTGATTGATTTTCGAGTTTGTTTGATTTGTTAATACAATGAAACTGGAAGGTAGAAAGAAAGTTGTGGTTTAATCATCAATAGCAGACCTAAGGCATGGTTTTATACCAAAAAATAATTAAAGCTAAACAAGAGACTAGAAAAAAGTAGTAAGTGGATATCTAACAATATCAGAAAAACTGGAATACCAAACTCAACTAAATCTTACCTAACCAAACCTTACCTAATCAAACCCAACCAAACCTAGCCTAACGAGGGTGCATACTAGTTCGCTCCCGCGGTCAGTTGGGCTTTTGTTAATCCTATACTAGTTCGCTCCAAAGGTACTATACTAGTTCGCTCCGGCTACCTGTGTCGTTCTCGTGACGGGGAGCGACCAATATGTACATATAGTAAATTTTATACCCATTTAGAATAAGA
Source organism: Lochmaea crataegi (assembly GCA_947563755.1). Classification (NCBI taxonomy): domain Eukaryota; kingdom Metazoa; phylum Arthropoda; class Insecta; order Coleoptera; family Chrysomelidae; genus Lochmaea; species Lochmaea crataegi. The sequence continues at coordinate 45,273,780 of OX387425.1, read as the reverse complement.
CCATCCTTATTTATTATTAATAAATCGGTTGAAACAAAAAATAACCAACAAAAATGGACGTCGTAACTAATTTATTAGATGTCACGTTTTTGAAGTTACGTCAAATTTTGATTTCATGTTAATGTCATAACGCAAAATAAGATATAAAAATGCGATATTCTGATGAATCCAAAAAACTTATGCTTAATGTAGTAAACTATTTTCAAAACGATTTAGGATCTCGATTTAAGGCAATTCAAAAAGCGTCCGAAGCACTAAAAGTTCCAGAAAGCACATTATATAATCTTGAAAAACCAAACAGAGCTACAGATTTCGAATTTAGAAGAAATATGTCTGCAAATATATTTCCCGGAGCAAAACCCGAATTACAAAAAATACCCTGCATTGTTTGAGGGAAGTAATTTATAAAATGTATGCGCGAAAGGATAAAATCACAGTAGAAACTATTTTACGGCAATTTATCGAAGAGTCTCCAGAAACTAAGATTTCCAAAGGTTCGTTATATTTGGGAATTAAAAAAATGGGTTTTCATTTCAAAAAACAGGATGGAAGAAAACATTTATTGGAAATGCCTGCAGTCAGATAAGAAAGAATATTATTTTTGAACAAATACCATGCTGCTAAAAGCGAAAAGCTCTTTACACCTGTTTTTCTGGATGAGACATGGGTTTTTAGTAAAAGCGGGGACAGAAGAATGTGGCAAGATGGTACTAAACACAGTGATTTGAAAATAACTGGAAGTGGGACACGATATGTAATTGTTCATGCCGGTAATAAAAAAGGTTTTGTGGCAAATGCATCGCTTATTTTTAAATGCAATAAAAAAACAGGCGATTACCATGATAACATGAACACCGAAAATTTTGAAAATTGGTTTAAACAGCAACTAATTGTAAACTTGGAAGAACCATCGTTAATTATAATGGATAACGCAACGTATCACAGTCGCCTGGATGAAGAAATCCCAAGAAAAAGTTGGAGTAAAACACGCATGTTAGAATGGCTCAAAAAAAAGAATATTCCTTTTCCAGATCACATTTTAAAGGATGCTGTTTGGAATATAATTGAAAAGCAAGTTTTGCCAGAAAAAAATTATCATTTAGACAAATACGCTGCCGAGCATGGTCATTGTGTTCTCAGGCTACCACCCTATCATTGCCATTTTAATGCCATCGAAATGGTATGGTCAGAAACTAAAAGGAATTATGACCAAGCTATTACGAAAACTGCAAGGTCACCTACTGAAGTCTTAAAAGTATGGAATGACGTTGTAAAAAATGTACCGGAGCAACACTGGCAGAATTACATAAATCATACAGAGAAAATTATTTCTGAAGCATGGGAAGTAGAAAACAAACTGGACCTACTAAACATCGAACCTATGGTGATCTCTGTATCCAATGAATCCGATGATGAACTATCACTTTCCGAAAGTTATTCTGATTTAGAAACTAATTAAACTTTGCCTTGAAGATCACGTTGTCATTTTTTTAAAATCTAGAATTTGTACTTAATCGAACTCTGAATTGCTATATTTTTTTAAGAAAACTATGTATCTAGTTAATAAAACAATGTTTTTAAAATTAGTGCGCTTCTTTTATATTCTTTTATTATGTCAACATCTTTAGAATTTTATGAATTTCATAAAATTAATTTGTATTATTACAAACCGCCACTGATAATATGAAATTTCAAGTCACTACGCCAATGCAATAAGAAATATGTCAAGCATTTGACATGACAAAGGTCATAACCTAATTTTTTTCATGCGGGTTCAGATGGTTCAAGAAGCCGCATACGTTAAGTTACTAAAACGGCTGGTACCTCTAAATAGGTATTAATTTTACTATACCTACCTGCTCCATACCTAACCTGACTTAACCTAACCTAACCGTTGACTAATAACATAGGTTTTCCCTTTTCACTTAACATTTCACCAACTTCTGCGGAATTCATATTTTTAAATCTTTTCAATGTGATCGATATTTTCACCTTTACTCAACAACTAAAACTTTCAAAATAATAAAATTTAAAGAAAATACTTACTTTAATTTCATAACAAAATTTAAACCTTCTACCAGTTATTAATAATTAGCCAAAAATCCCAACCAATGAAATTAGGAGAAAATACTTAATTTCATAAGAAGATTTAAAACCTTCCAGGTATTAGTCATTATCCCAAAATCTCGGCCACCCCTCATAAAATTCAGTGCGGGAGCGAACTTACCTATGATGTTTTCGGGTATGGGATTAAAATCTGACCGCCGGAGCGAACTAGTGTGCACCGCCCAACAAAACCAAACTATATTATACCAATTCCAATTGAATACTCTAAAAATAATAATTTTTAATTATAAATATGGCAACGGACGCACACGAATAGCGCCAAAGTAATCCTCAGGTAGAATTGCAGTTATGGAAGGTCTTAATCTCTTGCCTGAATTGCGCCGGTTATAGGGATTATCGTTTTATTAGGAATTAACAAATCTTATTTAAAAGTAAACATTTCTGAAAATATTATGATAACTCCTAATTGTCTTCTAACAGGAGGAAGGGTAGCAAATTATATCAATTTTATTTTTAGTTTTACGTTTGCGTTTGAGTAAGGTGGTAAAGTTTAAAATCAATTAAGTATAAAAATGGACCAAACCAAACCAAACCAAATTCAAAATTTAGGACTGACTAGTGAATATAAAAATGGCAATATTTTGGCGCAGTTCGGACTAGGATTAAACCAAGTAAGCAGGTAAAAAAAAATGGCGCAGTTCGGGTGAGGGATTATATCCTCAAGATAAATTTGGCGCAGTTCAGGTGCACCCATGGCAACACCGCCTAAAGACAGATTAGGGTATAAGATCATCTTCAGTTGTTGTCCGAACATCGTACGCATGAATCGTACGGCACAAAATTGATTGAAAATGGCGCGAAATTTCAATTTTTAAGTAAACTTCTGTTGTATAAAATTTAAAGGTCAGCGTCAAAAAAAATAGTACCTATATATGTTGCTATTGTAAAGAATATGGAGGTATAAAATTTTTTGTCAAAATCGAGAATCTGCATAATGACCAAACAATCTTATGAAGTGTTTATCGCCGCTTCAGCATTAGATGCAAACGATAAAAGAAATTGCAAACTCTTACTCGATTGCATGGGACAAGAAGGACTTCATGTAAACAACACTTTCAAATAAAAAAACTGAAGAAATTGACAAGTTTGATGTGTTGATAACCAAGTTCAACGACTACTTTGTTCCCAAAAAAATGTGATCTATGTAGACACACATTTTTTATGAGAAACCCAAAAACAGGCAAATCCTTCAATAACTATGTAACCGAATTGAAATCATTAGCTTCAACATGCGATTTTGACAAACTAAAAGAAAGTTTGATACGAGACAGAATAATATGTGGCATAGAATATGGCAAATGGCAAATTAAAAGAAAAAATGTTAATTGAACCAAATTTATCTTTAAATGAGTGCATAGATATGTGTAGAGCCACTCTGTCAACAGAAAGCCATGCTAAATCCCTATCAAACGAGCAAGCAGGCATCAATAAAATACATAAACATAATGATCAAGGAAGAAGTCAGTTCAAAAAGAAAGAATATATGAATAAATCAATGAAAAGCTGTTCAAGATGTGGGTACAACCATGATATAAATAAATGCCCTGCCTTTCAAAAGTAATACCAAAACTGTGAAAAACTGAACCACTTTGCAAATATGTGTAAAAACAAATCAAGGAAGTGGCAAGAGAAAAAGAGGATTCACAAACATCAGATGAAGATTAGATTTTTATTGGAACTATTGGAAGAAATAATGAAAACATAATCAAAGAGGACTGGGCCGGACATATTCAACTGCACAACAAGCCTAAGGTATTTATAACTTTCAAATTGGACACAGGTTCGCAGGCAAGCATAATACCAAAGTATATCTTTAGAAAAATACCTAATGTGAATTCAGATCATTGTTGTATCAAACTAGTTGGATACAGCGGAAGTAACATAAATAATATAGGTAAATGTACTTTAATTTGTAGGTAGCTATAAAAAAATGAAAGATATTAAGTTGGATTTTATAATTGTAGATTCAGTAAATAATAATTGTAATAATGCAGCAATTTTAGGTTTAGAACATCGTGAACAGTTAGGGCTTATTAAAAGATTAAATGAAATATATATAGACAATGTACTAGAACAATAAGCAGATGTTTTCACTGGAATAGGCTGCTTAAAACTAAATCATAAAATTATCATATATAATACCATGAGAGTGAAAATGTTGTCGGCAAAATTTTTAATTGAGTGGTATTCGACATGACTATTTCACGAGAGAAAAACTAAAAAATCATATGTTTAAACGTTTTATTTATTGATTCTAAACTGTTCCCATTCAGACTTTTTTGTCTTCATTGTATTTCGCGGTATACTTTGCTTAATTGTACTCTCTATTTCATTTATTGAATTATTTCCAAATCTTGTATTATTCATGTTAATAATACTTATTTAAATTTTTGAAACAGTTTTAATAATTTTTAGACAGTTAAATAAATAAATGAACAACTTAGTTTCCTTAGAAACCACTAACAAAGATTTTATATTGAATTTTATCACAGAGTGATAGAATTTTATACACATAGATTTGATATATTAAACGTCCAAAAATTGCCGCGACAAGACAAAAAATTGCCAGTTCAAAACCTTCAAATTTTGTCAGTTATCAATTTACTCTAGTGAAATAGTCATATATAATACCACGAGAGTGAAAATTTTGTCGGCAAAATTTTTCGATTGTCATGAAAGTTTGTTGCTTGGCAATTTTGCGAATGACATTTTTAACAAAACCACGAGCCGTCAGGCGAGTGGTTTTGGATTAAATGTCATGAGCAAAATTACCTAAAAGCAACAAACTTGAATACGACAAGAGAAAAATTTTAACTTACAAAATTTTTAATTGAGTGGTATTCGACATGACTATTTCACGAGAGAAAAACTAAAAAATCATATTTTTAAACGTTTTATTTATTGCAAACTTCAATTATACAAAGCCAAAAAAATAATAACATTATGAAAAAAAAATTACTTATTTATGTAAAAAGTACAATTATTATAATTGTACGTTGTAGCATTATTTTGGGGATTGTTTTGCATCATAATCTTCAAGAATTTTTGCTATAACTTGTTCAGAAGTATCCTTTTCTAACGTATAATTACGTGCGTCCAGAAACATTCTAAACTGTTCCCACGCAGACTTTTTTGTCTTCATTGTATTTCGCGGTATACTTTGCTTAATTGTACTCTCTATTTCATTTATTGAATTATTTCCAAATCTTGTATTATTCATGTTAATAGTACTTATTTAAATTTTTGAAACAGTTTTAATAATTTTTAGACAGTTAAATAAATAAATAAACAACTTAGTTTCCTTAGAAACCACTAACAAAGATTTTATATTGAATTTTATCACAGAGTGATAGAATTTTATACACATAGATTTGATATATTAAACGTCAAAAAATTGCCGCGACAAGACAAAAAATTGCCAGTTCAAAACCTTCAAATTTTGTCAGTTATCTTATCAATTTACTCTAGTGAAATAGTCTTGAAAGAACATTCAGTGCCAGTTTTCTTTAATGCCAGGAAAATACCATTGTCCTTTCGAACCGAGGAATTAGATATGCTAGAAAAACAAAAAATTATAGAAAAGGTAACTGAACCAACTGACAGGGTGCATCCTTGGTATCAGTTCGAAAGACTAATGGAAAAATTAGGCTATGCCTTGACTCAAAAGTTATAAAAAGAGAGCACTATCCAATCCTAATGATTCTGACGGAGCTTTCAGGAGCAAAAGTAGTTAGTTTACTAGATGCAAACCAATGATTCCATCAAGTATCATTGAATGAGCCCAGCAAGAGGTTTTGCACGTTTGCAACACCTGTTAGGCGATAGATTACCTTTTGGAATAGTATCAGCACCATAAAAGTATTTCAAAAACTTATATGGATAATCTTTTAGTTTATGGTAAAAATAAAAATGAACACGATAGAAATTTAAAAGCAGTATTATATAGGACTAAAACTGAAAATCTCAAATTTAACAATAATAAAAGTAAATTTAATCTAACAGAAATAAAATTTGTAGGGCTAGAGACAAGAAATTAAAGTGTGTTAAACAATTCAATGAAAATAGTAAAAGAGGGCTGGGCAAGAGAAAAAAATAGTTTATCTAGTGATTTGAAAAAATATTGGGACTATAGAGATGAAAAAATAATCAGTTTATATGTTGTATTGCGCAAGAGCAATAAAATTATTGTCCCACATAAACTTGTAACATGTCAAATTAATATCGCAAATCCTCCTTTAATTCCCGCTCGACGTTTGATTAGTCATTTCCAATCCCCAACCCTGACCATAAGACAATTGGCATCTGCCAAACGGTCGCCTTCATTTTTGCAACGTTACGAGCTGCTTTTCTATGTAGACTGTCTTCAAGGCAAGACATACCTTTTGAATTACCTTTTATCTTGTATTGCTTAGCTTCTATATCTTTTTCACCTAAATTGCTGTGGTGAGTCCAAAATTATATTTTATACTTTGTTTAACCATCCTTTGCTGTTACGTCATAATCGGTGACGTATTCTGCTGTTTTGCGTTTGTCTTATATTAGTTGAATGTAATTTTACACTTAACCTCAAAATTATAATCAATAATTGTTTTCAATGATGCATGTTAAGGTGTGTTTGTATGAATAAATTGGTAATGCCAAAAATTGTATTTTGCTTTATGCGTTGCGTACCTTTTTACATAGTTTAGTTTTGTTTTAACTTGAAATCTCCGTTTTTTTACTGATTTGTTTAAAATTTCTAGCTTGAGGATGTTTATCGTCCCTGAGCATGATTTTTGACTAAATTTAAAAAATTACGGATTACCGAATCGTGATTAAATGGCGAATTATATAATATATATTAAAAATGTATCATACGATTATATTTTTGGGGGAACCCAAAGGTTATTTAAAATTAGATAGAATATCTATAGATCTTCATCATCATTGTGGGAGTCCGATTCATTCAGATCTATGATAACAGGAAGAAAATGAGATGCATCAATGTATTTTCCATTTCCCAGTCATTACTGATTAATTGATTTGTGTGCTTTCATAGCAAATTGTGGATAGTGAATTTGCTTTTCCTCTAGCCACTCCACCAATGATTGCTTCTTCCAACTTTGATTTGGTATTTTCTCGACAAGACCGCAATGATACGATGCATTTTCCATGATTATCAATGAAGGCTCAGGCAAGTTTGGTAATAATTGTTCAGTAAATCATTTTTCAAAATTCATGCAATTCATTGAATCAAGATAATCGCTCGATTTACTACCCGACTTGAAAACAAGACTAGCATTTTCCACAAAACCATCCTCGGAACTTAACCTAACCTAAAATCTGTGCGTTAATGGACGTCATTAACGCACTCTTTTTGTGATTTTGACGTTTTGATGACATTTTGATATAGACAATATACCAACATCATTATGGATATTTTCCAAGTTGTTTGAAGTAATTTTGATGATATTTTGATATAAACTAAACTATTAAAGGCACTCACTCGCTGTCGCTCGTTCGTGCTTCAAACAGTTTCATTTATTAATCGCCTTCATTAACAAACTAGTTTATTAAATAGCTATTAATTTGCTAAATGATCTTTCTACACTAGCAACTGTCACCGGAAGCGTTAAAAATAACATGATAACAGTATACACCTCGGAAAATTCACTTTCTAAAACACTATATTTCGAGAGAAGTAATTCAGAAAACTGGAGTACTAACATGTTTGGATTTAAATATTTTTTTAACAGAGAAATAACTTGGGCAAATTGATTTGTGAACTCAGATGTTAGAATTTTAGAATATTTTCTACAAAAATTGTCGCACATTTTACAAATTTTATTTTCTTCCATATTCATTATATTTTTTGGCTCTAACATCTGGAAGTTTTCTTCAACCTTTTCCATTCCGGAAAAACGCATTTTAATTTGTACATGTATTAATTAATGCAGTGTTGTGTGAACTTAATGAACAGCAAACTAAAAAAAAACGTGTTACTTAGGGCCCCCTGAAGGCTCAGGCCCTTACGCTCTGCATGCCCCGCATACACGTAGTTACGCGCCTGAAATGCTCCCTCCAGGTTTCATCTAAGACGACTGGTTTCAATGAAAATGAGATTGCTCCCTTAGATATTTTCGATTTGATATTGAGCATTTCCTCCACTTAAACTTCAGTTTGGCCAAAGCACTGGCCAAGGAGCTCAAGGATATCTCAACTCCGTCAATATCTTTAAGTTTTTTATGGAGGGACCTAATTGTGACGTGCCTGCTGAAACAAAATAAATAAGTTGAAGTTTAAAAATTGCAAAAGAAAAACTGAGTATGTACCTACCTGCAGAATACATCGCATACACTCGTGTTCTTATTGCATGTTGATGTATGATATAAATCGATGATCCTCGAGCAGAAACATGTCCAGCATGGAGTTTGATTTTGTAGTTTTTATCTGTTTCCATTCCACTAGTAACTAATTTTTAAACGGTTCTAATAGATATTTCTAGAGCATCAGCAACACGCTATAATATTTAATAAAATCAAATCAATAAACACTAACATTTTGCATAATATAGGTAGATTCTTACGTTGTAGACTGCATTTAACGATAAAAGCGGCATTCCAGCATCTCTTTCTCTTGAAAAGTAATTAATCAACTTCAAAATTAAACTTTGCTCTTTCTCATTATACCGGGAAGGCATTTTGACAATGAAAAATTAATTGAAAAAGGCGAAAATGACCAAAAATACTGAACAAATCAAAATATGCCAACTGAACTGTCAAAAGTAACAAATAAAATTTACGTCGACATTAGTTAAGAAATACGTTAGTGACGTCATAATTCCGTCTCATCTATTTCATGGATGAGAGATCAAAGTGGGACAATGTATGACGTAACGGCAAAGGATATGGTTAAACAAAGTATATAACGAACTAGTTTCATTCAAAGTAATCGTGGAGATGAATTTTTTCACATAACATATTTTATTTTTTACATAGTTAGATGAAATAATACTGGCCACGAGGTCATCTAGCTATCTTTTTCTTGAATCCCTGGACGTTATTTTCAAACTAAATATTTGTAAATCATAAATTACTGTAGGTATTATACTTTTGTGCAAACATTGCAAGTTTTTTCTGTTGCAGAATAACTATTTTTAACTACAGACTAGATTTATTTTAAAACAACATGTTCTCGACATGAATTATATATTCAGATTATATTTAAAAGAATTATGTATGTTTATTTCTTTCAAGTTAACACTTTTGTTGTGTTTTTGAGAAATTGTTTTTTAACGTTGAATAAAACCGATAAAATATTCCCTTCGTATATAATTCTTCCAGTGCCGGCCTTACATATCAGAAAGCATTATATTTTTCATTAATGATTTATTCATTAATATAACAACATAACGTTGTGCTACAATTTTGTTTCTTTTTAAATTATTAGTATATTTCCTTCTTTAGATTGTTAATTTCATTCATTCATTTTTTGATTGTCTTTTTATGGGACATATATGTTGCAAATCTTTCAGTAGATTTAATATTTAATTCATTTTAAGCATCTACCTTTTTAACCTCAAAAGCTGAACCAACATTATGTGCCCCATTACATTTAAGTTTCCATAAATCCCTATTCTGCCTGAACTTTTAGGTGGGTATAGCTGCCAAGACACCCTCAAGAACACCTCCCAATAATATTTTAAGAATACCTCAAGGATACCTTCTAAGAATACCTCAAGGAAAGGATACCCTCAAGGATACCTTTTAAGAATATCACCAGGAATACCTCCAGGACCACTTCTCTGCCCAACCGGAGAAAATAAATTTGAAGCTAAGTACCATAAAAAGTGCAGGCCTCAGTTGTTTTCTTTCCTCACACAGATCAGAATAAAATTGATGTTTTGAATTTTTTGAATTTAATTTCTAATCCACCCGGCTATAAGAGCTGCAGGGGATCGTGTCCGGGCTAACGTAAGTTTTCAACTTTTTTAAATAAATATCTTAATGAAATTCTACAAGGTGTTTCTACCTTTTTCACCTCAGTTTTCTTTTTATTTAAATTAATTTTTGTTCTTTCGTCGACGTCTAAAAGGTATTGGTGACCTAAAGTTTCTTATAGTCTGACAACCCTCTGGCATACCTAGTGCAGCACTAACATGGAGAAGAACCACCCTTGAGAAAAGTCTAATGCCGACTCCTTTCTCGAGTGGCCACTCTAGTGCCCAAGTAACATTTAGTACAAGTTGACGAACTAACTTTTACAGTTACAAACTAAGAAATGAAATGCAAAAAGTAATACATTACAATAATCATCTTGGAATAACTAAGTGTCAAGTGAGAGCTCGTCAATGTGTGTATTGGCCCAACATAAATAAATAATTAACCGCTAATTCAAACGGACATCACAAACAATCCATGGGAAATCGTAGCAACAGATATTTTCTATATAGGAGGTACAAATTATTTAATGGCAATTGATTACTTTTCCAAGTACATTTTTTTTTAATTTTTTGTTTTAAATAAACTTGACAGCAAACACACAATTGAATTGCTTAAGTAATTTTTTGCCAGACATGGTATACCCAGAGTATTAAGATCAGATAACGGGACAAATTATTCATCAGAAATGTTCAAAAATGTTGTTGACAATTGGAAAATAAACCACATTACATCCAGTCCCACCAATGCCGAATCTAATGGCATGGTAGAGAGATATATCCAAATATGTAATAACCTAATGAAAAAAGCAGAACATGACAATCAAGACTTATATATGAGCCTATTAGAGTATAGAAACACTCCAATTGATAACAATATACCTTCTCCAGCTATTAGTCTATTACCGACATTTAACATTTTTTTAAAAAGGGAATACATCAGTCTTGGAAAGCTTTGAAAGGAGGCAAATGAACCAAAAAATTTGTTATGATAAAAATACCAAACAATTGAAAAGTTTAGAATGGGAAGAAAAGGTCCAAGTTCAAGAACAAGATAAGTCTGAATGGACTGCAGGTAAAATAATTAGAAAATTAAAAAAGCCTTGAACTTATCTAATTAAAATGGACAATGGCAGTGTCATTGAAAGAAACAGAAAGTTTCTAGTTTTATGACAGCATGAATAAAGAAGCATCCAAATTAAATTGTGAAGCAGCCTATTCAGATGCTAAGCACGCAAAACCAACTCAACAGTTGAATGACTTTATGAGAAATTAGTTGTAAATAATGTACAGTAGGTTCATATATACTTGTGCAGGTAAGGCTCACAGTAAAGAAGGGAGATGTAGTATATGCAAGTGATTGGACGTGATTGCGGAACATAGCTCCGGACAAGTGACTAGTGAAGGACGACAGCGCGCACTTCGCGACACACATTATTGTAGTAATTTAGATATGATTATAGTACTTGATATAATAAAATAAAGTATAAATAGAATAACCCGAATCCAACATATTACAACTATAAATGCATTTTTGAATAACAGCTGTCAGATATAATAAAAAGTTATTAAAACATAATTTAGTTTCATCACAAGCATTGACTATTACATGGCGAAGTCATAAAATAACTTGACAAAGAGTTAGCATAAGACAAAATATATATAAGAAAAATGGATGGACGACTCCCAGAGGTTTGAAGGTCACCTAAATGAAAACTTTACGAAGTTTTATCAAAGCTTTAATATGTATCTTATTGGTACGGAGTACCAAGTCAGACAAAATAAAAATTGCACTCTTTTTAAATCTCATTGATTGTGAAGAAGTTGGGGAATATAACATACTCCAAATGTAGAAAAGAGATGAATGCAAAAGTTTTATTCAAGCATTTGAAAATTACTGCCAATCCAGAAAAAATAGGATTTATGAGCGGATAGTCTTTAATAGTAGAAATCAAAACAAAAACTAGTTCAGAGTTGTGAGTAGGTATTCTGATCAGGAAGAAAGCATTGTTGTGGATCTAATAGTACTGGGAACAAACGATCGAAAATTGCAAAATACTTGATTCAGTGTAGAAGCAGTTAGGACAATGTACTATAGCAAAGATGGGGTTCTTGAGTGATTCCGTGTTCGATTGAACGTTTCGGAGTGTTATCACGTGAAATTGTGCGTTATTGGATATTGGTTTTAGATAGTTTTAGACTGTATTCTGTGTTCTTATGTGCTTTTGTTTGCATTTGAGTGATGGAGAATGGTGGTGTGTGGTTTTGAGAAGTATCCAGGAATATTGTGTGCTTTTAAGTGACGGCAAACGGCATGACGCTTTGATGCCATCATGCCGCCTCCACGCCACCGCTCACGACTCCCTTGTATGTGTGTGCTAGAGTTGCCAACTGGGGCTTTTTATCGCAAAATGGGCGATTTTAAAACTCAACTTGCGAGTAAAATTTCATTTTTGCGATTTGCGATTATTTGGGCGATATAATATATTCCGGTTGCTCATATGGGCGATTTTTCAATAGATTTTTCCTATGGAAACAGAAACATACAGAAATATGAACCACCTTTAGCTACTTCTTCTTTCAGTTGGCATTTTAACGCTCATAGTAACATTGTATAAAGATAGGGATAGTAAAACAGTAGCAATGTTAAAACCGTTTGAGGCAATTTTGCACGCCATCTAGTTACTTTTACGCTCGTTCTTCATTAAAATGACCCGTAACTTACTGCCCTCTGAAATAAACTGCACTATTTTCAATAACTAAATTATTTTTGAAAAGTTCCCTACTAAATGTGAAGTTTTCTTTATCATCGAATTCCGAACAATTAATGTTGACCAAAGGCCGACGATACATTGTTGCCGATTTTACTTTTTATTACGAAAGTGACATAAATCACCAACTTGATGGGATTCTATAATAGATAGATAGCGCGTATTTTCGTATTTTGAAATATCATGTTCATAATAATGTTATAGCATTGTATACATATACAATGGTTATAGCAGGTATTCATCTTGATCCGAAAATAAACATTAATCTGTTTATCACTTTAAAAAGATGCGATAAAAAGAAGAATCCTAGTACAAAGGTAGATAAAATATAATACTTTCATTGGGTGACTGAAATAATGTAAAAATTTGCGATTTCTGAACTTCGTTCGAGAATGTAAATTAATTCAAAGAATATTTTTGTAAACATTCGTATTTTGATGATCTCTTAAGGAGACGAAAAAATAAGTCTCGGCTATTTTGTATGCTTTTTTAAGCTTTCAGTTGAAAATTTATTCATTTTGCTTTCCATTCTGGTGAAAATATTTTTGATTTTGTTCCGCTTTTTTACTGTATTGATATGTAGGGAGTCAAGAAATATATAAAATCAAAAACAATAACTTCAAAAAAGTGCTAACTATACTAATTCATTAAATATAATGAGATGAAATATACTAAATATATCATAATACAATATAATATCGTGCTAATAATAAAATTAATGACATTGTAGAATAATGAAATTGTGCAATAGGTCCTTTCATGAAGAAATGACCTCGTCGATCTATGTGCGGCTTATTATTCTAAAGGTAGATGCTAATTTTTTGGCATTGAAGGTTTTAACAGGAGGTGGTCGGTAGTGTGAATCACATATTTTTGCTCCGAATAGAAAAATCTTGCTAGGGTCGAATTCCGCAAAACTACCTGAAACTACCCGAAAGAGGGATTATCGTGGGACCATATAATTTAGTGATTTCCAAAAATAGAGTATTCAGGTACATAGAAGCTCTCGTAATTTATCGAGGACAAGAAAAATTATTGAAGAGAGTATACAGTGTTAAAAAACGGACATTTAGTTGTTAGCCATATTCTTATCCTCCCGCGACCTTTTGAGGAACTCGACCTAGGTGTAAAGACGCAGGTAGGTTTTTGCGGAATTCGGCAAATCCCAAAAATCTGATATGGTCAACATTTTTTGTGTTTTATATTCAGTGATCAGTCTACACTACATTGGTGGCTAATAGTTTCTTTGCAATAAGTTAACCATTATTAAAATTTTGACTGTTGACGTAAGCCCAACTTATTTTTGGTCAGTGGTTGCCGTCGCTAGACGCATGGAAAGTATCTTCATAGGTACTTACCTCCCAAGGGAGGTCATCGCATTCGACATATTAGATAACAAAATAAAACATCCAAAGTTCTGGTAAATGAATTTATTAGAAAATATCGAACAGAAATAATAAATTAGGTAAATAATAACTACACTTTTTATAAAATTATTGATTCAAAAATTATAATAATTATAAAACGTAAGTGTCCAGCGCGTTTAAAAAAATGATCAGAAACTACAAGTAGGACGGTCCTGTATATATACTTGGTGCACTTTACAGCTTCGACAACATACACAAATCCAAGCAGTAACAATTCAATCGCATAAAAATTATTGATTTTCATAATTTATCACTTGAAGATGATAAGATTTCTTTCTTTAGTTACTTAAAACACAAAAACATCAAAACAAGTACAAATTGTTATACTCGATAGTCGAAATTCTGTAAAGTGAGTCAGAGCTATCTAATCAACACTTTGGTTAAAGCGCAGTTGCCATATGTATTCTAGAGAGAAATGCTGTATTTTATAAATACACTTCAAATCCATTGTGTCAATATTTCAGGTACAAAAGATGCAATGTAATTAAGTCAATACCAATTTAATATATTTATTTCAAATTTCAAGCAGACTAATAATAATTAGTTTACTTGAAATGTGAAATAAAGTGTTTATGTATATTTCTTGAACGCAAAGTTTGTTGTGAAAAACTCGCCGATTTGACAATGTTGGAGAGTCGCTTCAATGTTCCGGCTTTGAGAACGAGATAGATAGATCGAGCTACGCGAATGAGACAGTGATAGTAAACAGTTATGTGAGGTGTTTATTCTCTTCATGAACGTAACATCAGTATTTGTGTTGTGGTTTTGTGTGATAAATCGGTTATTATTGGTATTTATTGTAATATTTATATCGGTATATTTAGTGACAATAATGGCGGAGTGTAGCGGTGTTGGCGATAAAAAACGGCGTCGTAACAATTTAATTCGGGAAGAAAAAGTCCTCATATTAAATGTGTACGAAGGACTGCGTGCCATGGACAAACAGTTGGGTGTTAGTGACGCTGTGATTAAGTGCAGTTATTTAACTAAAGTTTCTGAGAGTACTATATACAATATTCTAAAGAAATCGCGGGACGGATCTTTGACAAGAGAACGAGGTGAAAACTGTAAACCGGAAAGTAGGGGAAGAAAGAAAATTGTTTTGGACGACCAAACACGGAATGCTATACGTAGGGAAATACATTCTTTTTATTTTAGGAATGAAATCCCCTCGGTAGCTAAATTGAGCAAGGTAATAGAAGCTGATGATACTTTACCAAACATCAGTGATAAAGTTTTGAGACGAACTTTAAAATTAATGAATTTTCGTTACCAAACAAGAAGTAGAAACAGTGCCTTAATTGAACGAACTGACATTGTGGAATGGAGGAGAAATTATTTAAAACAGATACGACAGTTTCGTAACGAAGGACGGCACATATATTATCTTGACGAAACATGGTTAAATGAAGGCCACACTGTGTCAAAAGTGTGGCAAGACATGAATATACGAAGCAATCGACAAGCCTTTATGGAGGGTTTCTCTTCCGGTTTAAAAGCTCCCTCTGGGAAAGGACGTCGACTGATTATCACTCACATTGGCAGCGAGGAAGGATTTGTAGAAGGTGGATTACTAAGTTTTCAGTCCAAAAAAACTGTCGATTACCATGAAGAGATGGATGGTAACCGGTTTGAAACATGGTTTAGATCAATTTTAACAAAGGTAATTCCTGGTTCAGTGATAGTTATGGATAATGCTTCATACCACTCTCGTCGACTGGAGCAAATACCTACTTCAGCTAGCCGCAAGAGGGTTATAATTGATTGGTTAGAGAGTAAAAGCATTCCGCACAACGAGGCAATGCTAAAAGTTGAATTATTATCTCTCGTACGGAAACATAAAAGCAGTTATATTAAGTACGTTGTCGATGAAATGGCGAAAGATTTCAACGTCTCAGTTGTTAGACTTCCTCCCTACCACTGTGAGTTAAACCCCATCGAGCTGGCTTGGGCCCAAGTGAAAAATTATGTTGCGAGAAAAAACAGTACATTCAAAATGGCTGACGTTGAGAAACTGTTTGACGAGGCGCTGCATACCGTTACTGCTGAGAGTTGGCGTAAATGTATTCAACACGTATTAAAAGAAGAAATAAAGTTTTGGGATTTAGACATACGTGTAGAAGTAATGACGGAACCACTCATTATCGATATAGGAGGAGAAAGCGATGATTCTGAGGAGTCGTCAGGGAGTGATACCGCTTCCAGTTAGTCAGACATATTACAAGTGACCTCGCAACATACCTATACTTATCGGTAATTTATTTTGGTCTTGACAAACAACTTTCTTTTACGTAATGATAATGCCGGTTAGCAAATAACGAAAATGTTACCTCAATTTTAGTTTTAGTAGTAGTAAGTTGGAATTGACTTTTAAACATTTTTTTATTTTGTTTTAACTTACTTATGAACAACTTGTGATAAATTATTATTTCAAATGTTAAAAATTGAAATTCCAGATATTTCAGTATTCGCACCCTTAAACTATGATACGCTCATGGAGTTCACTTTAAATCGGTAGATAACCGATGACGTCACTTTACAGAATTTCGACTATCGACTATAGTGGGAAATTCGAATGGCCAACAAATTAAGTAAACTATTGTAGTTTTAAAACTTTTTCAAATTCGTAAAATGTTTTTTGCAAACTTTGATATACAGGGTGCTGCTTCGGAACGCATCACATTATTCACGTTCTAATTTTTTTTGGTTTTTCGTAAATTATTTTTTTATAACCAGTACCCGACTCGTTTGGGCTAAGATAACTTTGTGTTATCAAGAAAATATACAGAGTAGCTCATTAGTTTTGACCTTAGGAAGAAATGGGCAAAATCCACTAAACAACCTGTATCTCGGTTACAAAGACCGTAAAACCCAAAAAATGTAGTACCTATATGTAGAATCTACTCGCGGTGACCTCTATTCTTCGGTCAAGTATTCACATTTACTATTGAAATACCTACTCAAAATAAAAATGTTGATTCATTATTCTTTTTGTTATTTATTATTTATTATGGGAAATCAAATCACACTCTACAAAAAATATTTCATCATCCTTAAAAAATGTACAATTTTTTGCAGTCTTAAACTTTATAATATTATTGATAGTCTAGTTTTCGAATTTTTTCATTAATGTCATCTAGGGACCAACAATTTTATAAAACTTAATTATTCTTGATAACGGGTAGCTCAGGCTGCTACCGGGTAGCTGATTGCTACCGAAACGTTGTAAGAAAAACATAAAAAAGATTGTGGTTTAATTTCGAAAAATAAATAGCAAAAAGAATAATGAATATACCACAAGGAACATACAAAATATATTGGTTATTCAGTTATGCTGAATGATTGACAGTTTATTATTTTTCTTTGTCTGTCTAGTTTTTAATGCTGAATGATTGATAGTTTATTATTTTTCTTTGTCTGTCTAGTTTTTAATGAACTTGAAAAAGTTTTACAATATTTGAAAGTCTGAGTCCGCAACAATAAATTGAAAATATATTACCTATGACTACAACAGATTGCATTTGTTGCATACCACTCGGAAAGAAATTTTTCTATTTTTCTAACAATTTTCTTTTTCAAATTTAATATTATTTTATTATTTTAAATTTTGCCGATATTTTCGTCGAAACTATTAAGTACTATCATGGTGAAATTTTTCAAGAGTGATGTTGGAGTTTTCAAAGCACACTTATCATTTAAATTTTTATAAAATATAAGAAGCTCCTTTTCAAGATTCCTCTTAATAGACATTTCGTCGAACATTAGAATACACTTCTTCTCGTAAGGCAGCATCGTATCCGCCTTTAAAGTAAGATTCATAAAAAAATTTTTATTGAATCCGGGTTTGCATCGGAAATTGGCAACCCATGATTTCACTGTTGATATTGGTGGCAAGGTAAATCCTTTTTGTCGCAAATATCTATTTGTCTCAGGTCCTTTATAAAGTAATGATACAGCAGGTTTTTTTTCAGATGGTAACCATGGGGATTTCATCTTATGTCGTAATTGCATATTTACAAGAGATTTTGTAAAATCCGTTAAAGTTGCTTCTCCATACAAAACGTTCGCAGAGAGTTAAGTTTTCATAATCCTTTTTTTGTAGCTCTCAATAGAGTATTCAAGCTGTTGACTTTTTTCCTAACATTGGTTAGTTCTTTTCTCAACATTTTCTTCTTGCAATAATTGCTTCCTATCTCCACTTCTCGTAGAACAAGATGGAAGGTTCTGTAACTCTTGCAACCACTGTTCATCTTCATGGTTACTGACAGAACCATCAGAAAAAGTCATGTCAATGTTTCTGGAAGAAATCGGGGCAATAACATCCCTTCTCGAATATGTTTGTGGAAGTGAGGAAACATTCAATTGCATTATTTGTTCATCCAAACTTTCCCTAACCGATTCACTTTCTGAACCCTCATCACTTATGTAGCGGAATGGCACAGCAGTAATAGGCAATATTTTAGATTGACTAATATTTTCACTGAAATGTTTGCTACAAATCAGCTTATTTCTTAGCGATTTCTGGCTTAGCTCTGCCAAAACAGCATTACCTGAAATTAGGAACATGAACGTTAACAAACATATTATTTATTGTAATGGTTATGGTAAAGTAAGTATTTTTTTGTGTTTAAAAAAACTTGAATTTATTTCATTTCTGTAACGAGCATTACTAAAAACCGGGATCGCCGAGTTGTACCACAAGATATCAGGTAGATATAATCCTACCGTCGAGTTGTACCATCGAATTTTTGGTGGGGGGGGGGTAGCATTGGGACGGCTATGCGGTGTTGAAGAAATGGCTTCATCAATGATTTTCCTTGCCCTTCTCGATAAATTAATCAATGATCTGTTTTAATCAAGACAGAAATTCTAAATAGTGGGGCATAGAATAATCCCCAATAAAGGCGGAAATGGATTAACTCAGGTAGTAGTGGTACAACTCGGTAGTAGGGTTGCGCGATACACTAGAAAGTATGGATATTAGGTATCGATACGGAACGGAATGTAAAGTATCGATACAGTAGAATATCGAATATTAATTTATCGATACTCGAAGTATCGATACGTTAATGATCCGAGATTTTGCTAATTTTGACGTTTTTTCGGTAAAAAACACCTTTTTGGGGGTGTGGAAAAAGACATTATTGCGATTTCCGGCCAAGAGTGAGTTCCTGGAATAAAAAGTTGATTATAAAAGTTGTAGATCTTGAGAAAATCTACAACTTTTTTATTAGTGACTTTTTCACATAACCTCAAAATTAGCTCGAAAAACGCAAAAAACTGCATTTTTCGTTTTTTATTTTTAGTTTCGTTAAAAAATGTTCGATTTTGATGAAAATTTAGTAGAAGGTAGCTTAGAAAAGTCACAAACCATGAAAAAAAATTTCAAATTGAAATATTGGAAATTTTTCGAGTTATAACGTTTTTTCGGTAAAACACACTTTTTTTGGAGGGTGGAAAAAGACATTATTGCGATTTCCGGCCAAAGTTGAGTTCCTAGAATAAAAAGTTGATTATAAAAGTTGTAGATCTTGAGAAAATCTACAACTTTTTCATTAGTGACTTTTTCACATAACCTCAAAATTAGCTCGAAAAACGCAAAAAACTGCACATTTTTCGTTTTCTATTTTTAGTTTCGTTAAAAAAAGCACGATATCATTTCACAACGTGATTAAAAAATCACGATATCGCTTATCTCTATAGATAACGCCACTTGCCGCTACCACTAAAAATCCCGTATCGCAAGGTATCGATACACTACAAATTCATCGATACTTGGAATGCATCGAAAAGCATAGTATCGATACAAAATATCGAGTATCGAAAGTAAAAGTATCGATACACTGGAATATCGGATAGTATCGCGCATCCCTACTCGGTAGTCCCCCTAAAAACAACTACAGTAAAACCCTTGCTTGGAATTTCCCGAATTGTATTGAGATAATCCCATACCTGTGCATCATTCCCAAAAACAACTACTCATCATTGAAATTTCTTGGTAGGTACACAACAACGGCAAACACACTTTGATACTTATCTTTAATAAGGGTTTTTAAAATCAAACAAAAGACCATTCACAAGAATCGTAACAAAACCGGAAATAAAAAAATAAAAAATATATACCAAAGATTACAAAATATATATAAGATAGTTCACTTCAAGGCGGTCTGATTCTTCTTACTGTTTTAAACGATCGCCGCACTCATAAATCATATTTACGGCTCCCTTTTGTCGTAAATAACGACACCGCTAGGTACCAGGGAATTAGAAGAGTATATTTTATTCCAAGCTATACAGGGGTAACTTGATAAATATATATTCAAAGTAATGGGATGATTTATTAAAAGTTTTTTTTTATATAATTTTTTTAAATGTTAATTATTTCGAAAAATGTTCAGGATATTAATTTGAAAAGGAAAGTTTAGGTATACGTAAAAAAACATTATAATTTTTAAAATGAATAAATTGACAGTTTTTATTTAAAATTTTAGTAATTTTATGATACTTATTGATGATCTAGCGGTTATTTATACAGATTATCACAAATTCAATTAAATATACTTATTGGCCACCAGAATAATAGGAGTATTTATGCCCTTCAGTAAAGTTTAACATGCACTTCCATTTTTCGCATCTAAAAAGAAAACGTAGATATGTGAATTTTCAAATTTCTATGAATACCCAGTACTTATAAGTACTATAACTAGTTTATTATTATCAAATATCTTTGTTACAATAGTTTTAAAACATTCATTCCATCTACTAAATTGGATTAAAAAAAATTGAATTCCGTATTTGATAATAACTAATTTAATACCCACCTCTCAACGTCTTTGGGACAACGATAAAAGGATATTTCTGGTTTTCCCACCTTGCTGGAACAACCCATCACAGCACAACACACAGGCTTTTTAAAACCACAATTTTAATATTATCAATGTAACTTTTGGAAGACTGCGAACAAGAAATTTTACTTTCAGAACGTTTCTCGAAAGACTAAATGAAATACTTATACAACATTCCTAGAGATTGTAGGCACATTTCGGGTATATACCTTTTGGTCGCCGCGGTCAGTTTTACCCAAATTTAATCCTTTCACTATTCGAAAGGTGACCACTTGGTCGCCAAAGCTGGATTAAGGGTTCCTAGAAACGATTTATTATGAAAGGAGGGAAAACTTGACTTGAGGAGAATGAGTGATTTGTAAAGATTGATATATTTAATTAGAATTTAACTTTTAATTACTTACTGTGTACTTACATTATATTGTTTATAATATAGATAATAAAACAAATCTAAATGTTGAAATTAACTATTTACAAGACACTGGACGTGATGCCTGGATTTAATTGAACAGTCCATGTGGACATGGTCCAAGTAGGTTGAACAACCGAGATGACGTACCTGGAATTAGATAGAAAAACACTCTGAGTATTCAATTTGCCATAAATAATGATTAATTATTTAACTAACGATTAGTATAGTTGAAATCCCCAAAATTAATGAAAGTATTAATAATATACAAGGTGCATCTTATGTGTTTGAACTGTGATTATGCATATCAGTACTAAAGTAAAGTTAAAACTTCACTTGATCAAAAATAAATGCCTAATAGTAAGTATTTAGGGTTATTAGGAAAGGTGCAAGGGGCGCAAACTCTCCCCAATGCATATAAGGAATATGTGGCACAAACTCTCCACCAACAATATTATAACTACTGTAAGTGGCACAAACTCTCCACAGTACAGCAAAATAATAAAACACTGCAAGGGGCACAAACTCTCCACAGTACAGCAAAATAATAAAACACTGCAAGTGGCACAAACTCTCCACAGTACAGCAAAATAAGGTTACACTGCAAGTGGCTCAAGCTCTCCACAATACAGGGGGGTGGAAGGAGATATAGGTGACGTAAGAAGTCACCCTGTATCAGGAATGGACAAACCGCAAGTGGCGCAAACTCTCCACAGTACAGTATAGGTATGTGAGTTAAACTGCAAGTGACACAAACTCTCCACAGTACAGCTAAATAAGGTTACACTGCAAGTGGCTCAAGCTCTCCACAATATAGGGGGGGTGGAAGGAGATATAGGTGACGTGAGAAGTCACCCTGTATCAGGAATGGACATACCGCAAGTGGCGCAAACTCTCCACAATACAGTATAGGTATGTGAGTTAAACTGCAAGTGGCACAAACTCTCCACAAACAATATTATAACTACTGTAAGTGGCACAAACTCTCCACAGTACAGCAAAATAAGGTTACACTGCAAGTGGCTCAAACTCTCCACAATACAGGGGGGTGGAAGGAGATATGGGTGACGTGAGAAGTCACCCAGTATCAGGAATGGACAAACCGCAAGTGGCGCAAACTCTCCACAATACAGTATAGGTATATGAGTTAAACTGCAAGTGGCACAAACTCTCCACAGTGCAGTAGGATTGGATGAATAGGAAATGCAACAACAAATTAATGTTCTTAATAACGTTGAATATTAAAGAACTTTAAACAAAATTATTATTAAAAATAATTAGCAAATATATATACTCTATGTGATAAAATATCTTTTAAAATCAAATATCAAATAACAGGCAAAACTGAATTACTCTGTGAGATAGACTCACCTATTTAACTCCTGATATGCACCACAATACACACTATATTTTATATATTTAAATTTATCTGGCTCAAGTGAACACTTTAGTTATCTTCTAGCAACTAAAACCCAAATCGTTCTTAAAACCTTTCTTTCCCCTTTCGTGGCCTCGAAGGCTACGTGACATTATGATATTTTACTTATCTATTTCAGATAATTGTCGAGAAATGCATTTCTGAAATATTAGGGTGTACCCATGATTTAATTTATTTTACTTGAAACGAAAACTATTTTAAGAATAACAGGGTGAGAAAAAAAAATTGTCTTACAGTCGGCCATCCTGCGAGCATCTCGTACCGAGATATCTACTAGTTCTGTTCCCATCCTGACTGGTTATTTTTTTTGACTGGACTGAAAATGGATTTCAGAAATCTTTGACATGTTTACCAATGAACTAAACTATCCATACAAGCTTTCAGTAGACATATGACTCCCTGCTGTGGCTCCTGTCTTTACTACTGTGTCGAAAATTAAATCCACAAAATTGCCAATTCTTCAGGCGTGAAGACACTTATTTAGAGCACAATTTGTCTAGTGAGGGAGTACTCCCCTATAAAGTAAAATGTTTAGTCATTGAACAATATCCAGTGCCCAAAAACTCGGAAGAAACTAAAAGGTTCGTAGCATTCTGTAATGATTACAGACGTTTCATTCGGAACTTCGCTGAAATATGCATACCTCCCGAAAAATTATCCAGGAAACATGTAAAATTCGAGTGGTCGGAAGAGTCCTCATCCCAAATATTAAAAACAACATCAATAGAGCTACCTTTATTAAAATATCCTGATTTCAGTAAACAATTTATACTGACTACAGATGCTTCAAATTACGCGTGGTCTGCATGCAATTCTTAGAAATACGAAGGTATAGATTTACCTATATCTTATGCATCGCAAAGTTTTAAGAAAAGTGAAATAAACAAACCTATAATTATGGAAGAATTGTTAGCTATCCATTGGAGAATTAATGACTTCAAGAGTTACTTGTATGGTTCTCCACAGTTTATAGTAAAAACGGATCATAAGCCGTAAACACATCTATCTCAATGACAGAACCCACTTCAGAACTCACAAGAATTAGACTAGACAGAAGAATATAATTTTGAAATACAGTATATGAAAGGAAATTCAAATTATGCAGACAGTATTTCAAGGATATCCATAAATGAATTAAAAGACTTGTACATAGATAATTTTCACGTCTTAGCTATAACGAGGTCAAAAACTCGACAAAATAAAACTCAACCTATAGAAGAAAATAAAATAGTTTCTGCAAAAGTAAAAACAGATGTTCGCAAACCATCAGTATTTAAGTACTGAATAATTTAGAGGCGCATAAATTGGATATCGAAAAATAAATATATATATTCAACGCTTTACAAGTAAGTTTTGAAAAATATTTTTCAAAAACAGTGACCGTGCAACTAAGATGAAACAACTACTTCCCGGGCTATCTGCCCCGACATACATTGAATTACACTCCTAAGTCAAACGGGGTTGGTATATCTACAAGATTTAACCAGCCATTACCAATACTGCAATTTGAAAATAACCGTGTTTCGCTAAGGATGAACATACGGATCAAAAACAGAACATTAGAATTAGAATTGGGTACACTTATTATTTCCCAAAGCTGAATACGATTTTGAATTGGGACAGCATATACTGACAATTTTAAGTAGCCCTAAAAACAAAAATCGCACGAAATGAAATCGAGTAATCTTGCAGGCCAATTGACTGGCCCTCGCCCTCGAATACATCGATTCCCGTACGAACTGTGAGTATATTGACGAACTACTCGACTAAAATGAACAGGAGAACCATCGTGCATGAACCAGAAATTTTGCCGTGCCATTAGGGAACGTAATCCATTATTAAATCAGGTATATTATTTCGCAAATCAACAATTAAGCAGTACAAGTTTTATGTACCAGTGCGAGAAGTGACTACTCAAGAATTTCTCTATGGCAAGATTTGACAATATCGGAACTGTTCATTTTTTTTTTTTGGACTTACCTTACATACAGGTACTTTAAAGTTACCTACCTTGCAGGACTATTGAGAAAAAAAAACATAAGACTATTCTCCAGCTGTTTCTCACATTTAATGGGTAGGGATCGCTACTTGCTAATAATGAGATGCCCATATGTTCCTGAAGTTAAAACCAATGAGCTGTCCCCAGATGATCGAAATCAGGCCTATACTGGATCATTTTACTAATAAAATGAAGATAATATATTACCCAAAAAAAACAAAAAACTTGTCAGTGGATGAATCTATGGTCTTGTGAAAAGGGGGACTTTACTTCAAGCAATATCTACCAAAGAAGCGGCAGAAATATGGGATAAAGTTGTATATGGTAATAGAAGGGGACGGAACAATTTTAGATATGATGGTACATACTGGCTCGAGCGATATAACTGGCGGAAAAGATCATGCACAAAAGATAGTGATGTATCTGATGCGCGAATGTCTGAATAACGGACATAGCTTATACATGGACAACTTTTATAATAGTTATTCATTGGCAAAAAAAAAGTTGCTTGATCAAATACCTTTTGTACAGGTACTCTCAGAAAAGCCGAAAAGATTTCCCCAAAAACGATGTAGCTACAAAATTAAGAAAAGGTGAGACCAAAGCTATGTATAACTGCAATATGATGATTGGCAAGTGGACCGATAAAAGAGACGTCTTAGACATATCTACTGAATAATAAAAAAAAATGAAGTGGTAACTAAAAGCAAAAGTCAAGTATAATAAATAGTGGATTAGACATAAGGCATTCGTGATCAAATGATGGCTTATTATCCAACGGCACGCCGAACGTTACGTTGATATTAGAAAATTATAATACATGTGATCCAGTTGTATTTGCACAATGCCCATAAACTTTATAATAAGTACTCTGGTTAGAAAATGACATTTTACAACTTTCGAATGTCCGTATTAGAAAAACAATTGCCAAAACAGTCGCAATAAGCAGATGTACCTGTAAATGTAAACCATTTACCTGTAGAAATCGAAATTCTCAATGAACTTGGACAAACGCTTAGAAAATAAAATGTAGGGTTTGAGCTATGGACAAAAAATACGGAAAGATACTGTGTACCACTGCACAGCTTGTCCCGAGATGCCCGGCCTCTGCATATGAAATTGTCTTAGAGAATACCACTCATTGGAGACATAAGATTCTAGGGCTATAGTATCCAAGGAAGGATTTCTCTGAGGAGAATATTGTGGAAATATTATTAAGCATAATAAGGGCAACTAATCTCTTCACATAAACAGAGCAGCCAATAGCAAAAAAAAATAAAAAAAAACTTAAAAGCTGAGGTGCCTTGGGCTTGACACATTAGCAAACTCTTATACCAAACCATTGCCAACCTTCGGAACTTTGTAGTAGCGTAACAGATAGTGGCTTCCCCTAAACATCGAAAAATATCACGAAGTTCATCGACCTTTTGAAGCCAAACCGAAATCGATTGCACCCTATCCTCGAGGTCAAATACAGGTACAGTACCACATCCCCTCGGACCGTCTTGATAGGCCGTTCTCGTTCGGCAGTATTTTCGAGGAAAGTGGTCATTACAGTGGTCAATCGTTCAATAGTCATTCGGTGTCAAAGAATCAATACGGTTTCTTCTTGGGGTAACAGATTCACTCGAACCCGAAGCCCGAAGCCTCTTGGGTTTCAATTGGTAGCGGTATTTTATTGCGACGTTGGGGACCCATTTCAGTTGATTTTATTATTACTTTTGTGATTTATGGTAGAAATACGGTAAATAAATATTTAATAAAATAAAAAAAAACACAAAGCTAGAATAACATTTAAAAAAATAGTGTCATCTCGGCATTGTAATTTTATGTCATTGAATTAATAAATCCAGGTCATCTCTATCCCACTTCTGATAAATTGAAAGGAGGGAAAACTTGACTTGAGGAGAATGAGTGATTTGTAAAGATTGATATATTTAATTAGAATTTAACTTTTAATTACTTACTGTGTACTTACATTATATTGTTTATAATATAGATAATAAAACAAATCTAAATGTTGAAATTAACTATTTACAAGACACTGGACGTGATGCCTGGATTTAATTGAACAGTCCATGTGGACATGGTCCAAGTAGGTTGAACAACCGAGATGACGTACCTGGAATTAGATAGAAAAACACTCTGAGTATTCAATTTGCCATAAATAATGATTAATTATTTAACTAACGATTAGTATAGTTGAAATCCCCAAAATTAATGAAAGTATTAATAATATACAAGGTGCATCTTATGTGTTTGAACTGTGATTATGCATATCAGTACTAAAGTAAAGTTAAAACTTCACTTGATCAAAAATAAATGCCTAATAGTAAGTATTTAGGGTTATTAGGAAAGGTGCAAGGGGCGCAAACTCTCCCCAATGCATATAAGGAATATGTGGCACAAACTCTCCACAAACAATATTATAACTACTGTAAGTGGCACAAACTCTCCACAGTACAGCAAAATAATAAAACACTGCAAGTGGCACAAACTCTCCACAGTACAGCAAAATAATAAAACACTGCAAGTGGCACAAACTCTCCACAGTACAGCAAAATAATAAAACACTGCAAGTGGCACAAACTCTCCACAGTACAGCAAAATAATAATACACTGCAAGTGGCACAAACTCTCCACAGTACAGCAAAATAAGGTTACACTGCAAGTGGCTCAAGCTCTCCACAATACAGGGGGGTGGAAGGAGATATAGGTGACGTAAGAAGTCACCCTGTATCAGGAATGGACAAACCGCAAGTGGCGCAAACTCTCCACAGTACAGTATAGGTATGTGAGTTAAACTGCAAGTGGCACAAACTCTCCACAGTACAGCTAAATAAGGTTACACTGCAAGTGGCTCAAGCTCTCCACAATACAGGGGGGTGGAAGGAGATATAGGTGACGTGAGAAGTCACCCTGTATCAGGAATGGACAAACCGCAAGTGGCGCAAACTCTCCACAATACAGTATAGGTATGTGAGTTAAACTGCAAGTGGCACAAACTCTCCACAAACAATATTATAACTACTGTAAGTGGCACAAACTCTCCACAGTACAGCAAAATAAGGTTACACTGCAAGTGGCTCAAACTCTCCACAATACAGGGGGGTGGAAGGAGATATGGGTGACGTGAGAAGTCACCCAGTATCAGGAATGGACAAACCGCAAGTGGCGCAAACTCTCCACAATACAGTATAGGTATATGAGTTAAACTGCAAGTGGCACAAACTCTCCACAGTGCAGTAGGATTGGATGAATAGGAAATGCAACAACAAATTAATGTTCTTAATAACGTTGAATATTAAAGAACTTTAAACAAAATTATTATTAAAAATAATTAGCAAATATATATACTCTATGTGATAAAATATCTTTTAAAATCAAATATCAAATAACAGGCAAAACTGAATTACTCTGTGAGATAGACTCACCTATTTAACTCCTGATATGCACCACAATACACACTATATTTTATATATTTAAATTTATCTGGCTCAAGTGAACACTTTAGTTATCTTCTAGCAACTAAAACCCAAATCGTTCTTAAAACCTTTCTTTCCCCTTTCGTGGCCTCGAAGGCTACGTGACATTATGATATTTTACTTATCTATTTCAGATAATTGTCGAGAAATGCATTTCTGAAATATTAGGGTGTACCCATGATTTAATTTATTTTACTTGAAACGAAAACTATTTTAAGAATAACAGGGTGAGAAAAAAAAATTGTCTTACAATTATGTATAGAGAGAAGAATATTAATATTATATTTTTCCCTATTGCAATAATTAATTAATAAATTTAAAATATCTATACAACATAAACTTAAAACACGAACAACGAATTCTAAAATACTAGCGCTCTATAGGCGACGACCCGTATAATATGCGAAATTAAATGCAAGTAATGATTAAGCGACATACTGTAGCATGGCGCCAACCGCTAAGTCACCAGACAGTAACCAGCGGTATGAATCCTTTGATCGATAGAATTCGTACGAGTGAACAATCTATTTTATTTTGTAATCTTTGTATATACGTACAAAAGATATTTGAATAATCTGAATTTAATATAAATATTATAATTATTTGCCTGGTGTTGAAAGTAAGCGGTCAACGTGAAAATTTGGATAAGCCCAGTAAACAAAAATTTCTTTATATCAAAGAAAAAAATGTATTCTATGAACTACTACGCAAAATACCTACCTGACGTCCTTTTGACAGCTTTATCACCTACTGATAAGGATACACAACTAACCCAATACTAAGGACCGGTCTTAAATTTAATGTTTCACAATAGACTGCCGAAAATTATAATCATTAAAAATATTATTTATTGTGTAATATTTATGGGTAGGTAATTCTGTTCTGTGATTTTTTTTATTAATATTTTTTGTTCTTTAAAATTAATTTTTTTTTATTTGTTTATGCATATTATTACTCTACTTTATTGTAAAAATAAAAGTCTGTAAGGATTTTGCTACAATTTCAAAGCATGGAGAATGATAATCAAATTTCAAATTGTCCGTTCCACGGTAGGTACTGAGACTCACATATCCACGGTACTGACATAAAGTAAATTTAGTAGACATTCTTTGGAAAAATCGTTTAATTTATTGTTTTGTTCACATTTATATACATTTTAATTTATGAGATAATTATAGTTTGAATCATTTATTGCTACAAAAAAAATAAGAAATTTATCGAAAAATTCTAGATATGCACATGACACGGTATACTGACATTTAAGAGATCTAGGTACTGTAAGTTGCAACTAATACTATACAAAAAAAGTGATGAAATATGATCATGAATATCTAATTAACACAGAAATTCCATTAATAGATTGTTGATTAAGGGCCAGAGAGAACAAATAGTGAAGGAAATAAAAAATCACAGTTAGAACAGAATCACTCTTATACTTATTGGATTGAGCAAACAATAATAAAATATATGATAGAAAACTTAAAACTGTGCTCATTGTTGAATTAAATATGTTTATATTTCTGCTACTACTAATTTAACAAAATGCATGAGCATGAGTCTTATATATTTTTGAAATCATCACCTATAAAATGGAAATAAAAAAAAATACCATTAAAAAAGGCGTAATAGGCGTTTAATAAAGTCATAACGTTATAAACACACAAACTACTACAGTTGAAAATAAAAATTGATCTTCTCGAGGATTTTTTTCAATGTTTCATTTTTTAAAAATAATTAATTTATTCTATAGTTTTATACGGGCTGTTTATATTATCATAATATGGTAACATTACTATATTCTAAACTGTAATAGTTACTAAGACAATTAAATGGACAAAACGGTAACTGTATTATGGAGGGACATTATATTTGTTAAAAAAAGTCTTATTTTATATCGAAACATTAGGTAAGGTCCAAAGTAAGGCTCTCGGTACATTTTTTTGGCACAATCAAAACAAGTTTACAAAATAACTTCGACAGTTACGACAATTACTTATTTGAGATAAAACGTCATAAAAATCTGAAGTGTGATATATCGCTTAATTTGAATATTTAACATTGACTAATAATTACAATCAATAGGCATATCCCTATTTAAAAAAAATATGTTAGCCTCGTGAAGACACGAAACGTATCGAAGATATGTTGGTACATGTATATAGTAAATTCGTGTTCAAATAAAACTTTGCTGTTCTTTGATATTTTTTTATTTAAAAATTCTATTCTGAAAAAACCAAAAGCAGCCTGTTTAGTTCTCCCAGTATTACTCGAGAATGGAGGAAATCTTGGTAAATTTTTCAAAAAATTTTAATGTTCTCCATAATAGTTACAGTTTGTCAATCTATTACGGCCTATAATATAGTATTATAGCCATATATGATAAAAGAAACAGTCTGTATACATATGAACAGGTAAAATTTTTATCTTATTGACGGAGTAGCTCCCAATTATAAACACAGAGATCCACTATACCTTATTATTATACGTGCTTAGTTCATAAACATAAAATAAATAACAAAAAATACTATTTCCAATTATTTCAATTTTCGTGGAATATTAATGTCCAACCCTTTGTATTCGGTTAGTTGTGTTCACCTATAAGTTTGAAATATTTTCAATAATTTTTTATTCTTACTTTACTTCTTACTTACTTTACCATAGAGGTGGTTGTAAAATTTAAATTTAGGCAGGATTCAAGTACTTTTGATAAATTTAAGATTTAACGGATATGGAATTTCTACTAGTTAAATTCTTGTACTCGTATAATATGCAATGTAACCATAAAACAAATAAGCTCATTATCAGAAAAAACTATTGGACGAATTGTCTTTTATTTGACGATAATCAAATACTTATGTTTAGATTTGACAATTTGCATACACACTTATTTATTCACATTCACTATTTTTGACTCATCTATGAAAAATAATCGTCGGAAGGATAACTCACCCGAGTGTATGATCCATTTCTGACATCTGGTAGGGTCATTCACAGGAAATCGGTACATTTTAATTGTAGGATCTGATCTCTTACTTAGTCCACACTTGAAATAAACAAATTTATTTCCAGCCTTTTCTGAAATATCGAAAAGAAGATTTAAATTATAATCAGGTAAAAATGTCGACATTCATATTATAATAAAATTATGGAATTTATTCATTCTCTACTGACTGAGCACACAACGAGCTGATTGATAAAAGTGATTATTTGTTATATTAATACATTTTAGTAAGTAGGTCGCTAAATACAGTTTTTTTTTTGGAAATTGTAAGCTGTAGCATTTATAGGTACACTTAATGCCCTGTTAATATAATTTAGATATATTAACCAAATTAGGTATTGATGAATAAACGCAACTGAGCTAAGAATACTTATAAAAAATAAGAATTAAAATTTGAATCCTAGAAACTATAATTTGTAACATTATTTACGGCGATTAACTAAGCTGAACTTAATTAAGAATTCATTGTTAAATGAGTTATTTTTAAAAGCTGATTGGTCCATTTTAATAATGCAACCAATCAGTATCCAAAATTCTAAATATAATTGTCAATTCTTAGTTTGTAGATTTTGTGGTTTTACTAAAAGAAGAGATAGGTATATTAATTGTAATAATGTCCACTTACCTTAAAAATGAAATATATATCAACGTTCAGAGATTCTCAAATGAAACAATAATCCAAATGCACAGCCAACGAAACACAACAATGACACAACGAACACAATACAATATTAATAATGAACTTCAAATTGCAACTTTGCCATAGGTACCCAAAATAAGAAACTTTGCAACACAGCTCTTATGGATGTATATAACATTCTGAATAATTTTGGCGCCATCTGTTATTGGGGTAATTCGGCGACCAAAGCTAAGGAAATTCGTAATTCAAGCTACGACGTACAGTAAGAAAAGACGTGCCGTGGACGCAAACTCCCCACTGCCATCTATTGGTGGCGTCCACCTCGTCAAATGATATCCTCGTAAGATTAACCTACTATCCCTATCTTTGTTAAATTTGATTTGAATGTTAAATGCTTTATAAATGAAAACATTTTTGCTCTAACTGCATTAAGTTTACCAATAAGTAATGCGTTTGTGGAAAGAATATTCTCATTTATGAATATTTTAAAAACCAAATTAAGGAGCAAGATGCATGTTCCACTTCTAGATAGTTTGTTGAGAATTAAGACTGAATTTGTGGTTAATAAGACATGCTGTGACACTTTTGATCCTAGTCAACAAATGCACAGGAAATTTAACACGTTTATGTACGACTTTAAGCAAAACAAACCCGAGGTTGAAATTACAGAGTTAGGTACTTGAAGTTTTTCCCAATATTCAATTTTAATCTTGAGAGACTAAGTGAGCTGAAAGTGACGGAAGAACTAAAAGCAGAATTGGAAAATCGCGAGTTGGAAACGTCCGGAAAGAAGAGTGAACTAGTTGAGAGATTGAAAATAGCACTGGAAATTGAAGGCTTGGACCCGGAAACATTTTTTATTCAACGACGAGGCTTCCACCTTAATCTCGTCAATTTCTGCTAATATGAACGAGAAGATTTCTACCATGCGAAGAACGATACTTCTGCTAACATTTCCTTTATGAAGGACGAGATTTATACCATTAAGAACGATTTCTGCCGATATTTTATCAATGAAAAATGACATTGCCGCCGAAGTTGAAAATAAAATAATATTTCAATCGTTTCATTCAGTAAAATGACCCATCGCAAACACGTGCATGCTGCAATATTTCCATCGTGTCAATCGAAAAAACTAACTATAAATGGCCCATCGTGAATTCGTGCATACTGCAGTATTCCCATCGCGCCATTTGTTGAATTATTGTAAATGAAAACAGCCTGAGTATTTTCTTTCTTTTGCTCATTTCGGAGAGAAAAACAAACAAACAGAAAGATAGTCGAGTACAGTGTTGCCAAATCTACGAATGCGTTTACGCCGGGCAATCGCTGCTTGACATGGGTTGTGAATATATCCAAAAAGATTAAATCTAACAATATAATTTTTTGTTAAACTGAGTTATGACGAATTGAAATTATTGTTCTATAGTGTATTTGAAAATCAAGAGAGAGTATATTCCCAGAATAAAAACTAATTCGGTATGCAAAACTATAGTACAGTACGTGCGGTAAAACTTCAATATTTGTAATGCATTCTAAATTGTTTTTGTTAATTTCAATACAAAATTTAATAAATTTCTTGGACTATCACATTATTTTATGATCTTTCATTGTTACTACAGTAGGCCTAAGAGGATTAACGTGCGTCATAGGCGTAAGCAGATTAGAAAGGGATAATTGTTATTTAACGACCTCCGAATGGCAACAGCTTCTAATGACAGATATTTTGACTTATAAATAGTGCTCAAGTTTCTAGAAATGCAGTTATTTGATTTTCGACAAACGTGACAAATAGTAGTGACTAAAAATGGAAGCAGTTTGTGAGTATACGCCAGTGAAAAAATTAAAACTAGACCATTTATCGCTCAATGAAAAGAGTGCTGTAGTGAATGTGTACCACTATTTTAAACATCAAAATCCCTCAAACACTATTGACAGTGTAGTTGAAACAACATCTAAGGCAATGGGATATGGAAAATCTACAATATATAGAGTTCTAAAGGAGGAAAAATCAGTTGGAGTAACCTCACCAAAGCCGAAACCAGGTAGACCAAAACTATTAAAAGTCAACGTGGACGAGTTTTTTAAAAATGCTATTCGTAAGCTTGTTCACTCATTTTTTATAAACAAGCAAATACCAACTTTAGATAAAGTTTTGCAAGCCATTACGAATGATGTTGATTTACCCACAGTAAGCCGGGATAAACTATGGAAAACGTTACATGAGTTAAACTTTAAATTTGAAAAAATGGGCAGACACTCAATGCTAATTGATTCTGAAGAAATTGTATGTTGGAGAAGACAGTACCTCAGAAGAATACAACAAGTTAAAGCTCAAAATAAAAACATTTATTATTTAGATGAAACATGGGTTAATGAAGGACATTGTGTAGGAAGAGTTTGGAAAGACAAAAATATAAAATCATCCCATCAAGCTTTTCTAGAAGGATATACTACTGGTTTTAAGGAACCTATAGGAAAAGGTAAAAGATTAATTATTTGTCATATAGGCAGTTCAAACGGTTTTCTTGAGAATGGTTTACTCTTATTTGAATAAAAAAAAACCGTTGATTATCACGAAGAAATGAATGGAGACGTGTTTGAGGAATATTTTGAACAGATGATTCAATTCATACCAAAAGGATCGGTTATTGTAATGGACAATGCAAGTTACCACTCCAGATTACTTGAACCTTTACCAACCACTAAATGGAAAAAGGATGAAATTGCAAAATGGTTATCTTCTAAAAATTTAGCCTTTGACAATACAATGCTGAGGGCAGAATTGTTAACTATTGCTAAAAAACATAAGCAAAATTATAAAAAATATAATATTGAGGAGATAGCCAAAAAACGAGAAATTGAAATCCTTCGTTTACCACCCTACCATTGCGAGCTGAATCCGATAGAATTGATATGGGCTCAAGTTAAAGGTTATGTTGCCAGAAATAACACTACTTTTAAATTATCAGATGTTAAAAATCTCTTCAATAAGGCAATATCTGAAGTAACAAGTGAAAATTGGCAAAAATGTATTAGACACGTTACAGAAATAGAAAAAAAAATGTGGGAGCTAGATAACATAATTGATATTACTATAGAGCCCATTGTAATTTCTCTAGAATCAGATGGTGAATCTTCTGACACAGAGTGCGAGGAACCATAACTTTAAAATTATTAATTTATGTACTTTAATTTTATTTTTTAAGATTTAATATTGTCGTATTTTTTGCATGTTGCTCGTCAAATTTTATCCTTGCGGTTGGTTTTTTTTTCTCATATACCTACTTAATTGTTTTTTAAGCTCCTCATATTAATTTATAAATAATTGTAATTATCTGTACATATTATATACATATTTTGTAAATAAACATATGCCTAAAACAAAATGCCTAAAATAATATTGACTTTTTCTTCATTTTACCCAAATTAAATTACTACTTACGAATTATGTTTATCTATCTAAAATTGGTAATCTAGGTATAAATAACTAAAACAAATTAAATATTTCTATTTCCATATTAATTTAATTTTGAAAACGCACGTCTATGGTTTACTGCCTTTAACACTGATAACTGCAAAACATTTCAGGGAATTTACTCTCTCTTGATTTTCAAATACAGTATACTGCTTGTCATGTGAAATTTCAATTTTTGCAGTTGTGTCATTATACTTCCGGAGCAGCGACTTAGTTAATTCAAGAACCGAAAGAGAATCTAGTGCTTTGTCAGGATCTACAATTTACCCCATAGGGGCTCAAGGAATTCACCCGCTCGTTAAAAGTTACAGATAAGGATGCATTTTTGTTCCAATAGTTGTTTAATATTCTATGAATAAACATAAACATTGGGAATACACTGTAACCAAATAACAAATAATGTGAAGAAACCAGTACTTTATTCATATAAACAAAAATAAATTCAAATTTAACAATATATAGAACGGAATGGAAAACAAACTTATTATTTAACTTAAAAATGTCTCAACTTTCTAGCTTGGGACCTTTTTTTTATAAATTTTAATTATATTGAATTTTCTTCAGGTACCAGCTCCACATGTTTACTGGCTGATAAAACTGAAAAAAGTGTAAAAAATACAAAAATTTAACAAAAATAAACAAATATCGAGTTTTACGCGAATGGTTTTAAAATATACAGGGAAAAATAGAATTAAAACCTGAAATTATCCTCTTTTAGGAGTAGAATTTAAGTTACTTCACTGAGGTACGAAACACCTACAAGAAAATTAATTGGAAAGCATAAAAGTAAAAAGTTTGTTCGTAGAACAGTCAGAAATGGTCCAAGGCATGCTAATTAAAAAAAAGCACCCAAAGAAACAATTTGACAGTTGGTTATTCAAAAATCCTTTGTGCGAGGAAAGAAATTTACAGTTTCGGATCAGTTGCAAACGGAGGAAATTTTTAGTCAGGAGCATGCGCATTACGATGTTGATGAAAGTAAAGTATCAGATTTTTGGTTAGGTATTTGGATTTGGATAATTTTCTTTCATTGTGAAAGAAATAACGAAATAGCAAACCACTTCTAAAATTGAAGAAAGAAGAAGTAGAAGGTGAGCAAAATTATTTATTGTATTTATTTTTTCAGTTTAACGGCTGTCATGATGTCAAGAGTCAATAAAATTATCTACTTGTTCGTAGAACGAAAATTGCCAGTAGATTTACAACGAAACACAAGCAGAATGTAGGAGTGGGATAAATTTCCAATCGATGCAGCAAGGCTTTAGAAAGTCATGGCGAAAAGCAGGTCAATTCAGATTACCGGAAATGAAGAAAGAGTGCGACTCTTACTAGAAACTCATTTTCCTGGGAGTAACCCGAATAGGCGAGTTAATCCTTTCTGAGGTCACAACAGACTTTCAAAAGAAAGTACTACAATAGCTAGGCACATTTGACGAAAGGTTAAATCGAGTCAGGAAGTCAAAATCTAGGTCTGACTCTAGTCAGTAAAATCCTGGGGAACAAACACGGAAAGTATATTGAATACAAAGCAAAAGGGCTCTAATGATGTGCAGAAACCTGGCTGGGAATAATTTTAACCCAAGGATCCTGAGCTGGATGTACACTACCATAGTGAGACCAATCATCACTTAGGGAGCCATTGCGTGTAGTAGGGCTAACCAACCTATTGACGACGAGAAACAGCCTCTCCAGAATTCAAAGACTAGTCTGTATTTGTATTATATGAGCAATGAAAACATTCCCAACGGTGGCCAAGGAAATTGTTCTTAACTTCACACTACTACATATGGTAGTGGAAAGTGCTGCCGAAAGGACAGGATACAGACTAAGTGGAGAGGGAATTATAAAAAAACCACCTTCTCGCTTTTTAGAAATCAGAAACTCTGGGACATGCCACAGGATGCTATGTTGAAAAAGTATACCTAACTTCAAAGAAACTCGATACGGTATTCAGTATCAAGAAGGAATGGGATCCCAACACCGATACCAGACTTGGAAAGAATGCCATTCATTGGTATACAGAAGGCTCAAAAGCAAGTGACTGGGAAAATAGTGTAAGTGCCAGTAACCAAACACTCCGAAAGTTTGGGAAAAACCCCAAGTATCTTTCAAACGGAAATTCACGCAATAGGAAAGTGTGTCCAGTTCAATATTGATGAAAGATATAGAAGGCAAAGGATTATCATCACGTCGGATAGTCAAGCCATTAAAGCACTGATTTCTTACGTAATCAGTTTTAAAATGTTATGGGAATGCCTAGAGAAACATCATCGTCACCTTACTGTGGGTTCCAGGACACAATGGAATGAAAGGAAATTAAATAGCAGATGAACTAGCAAAAAGGGGGGTTGAAACATACTTTTTGAGGCCGGAACCCTTTTGCGGTATCAGTTCCAATGTAATATTGGAAGAACTAGGCAATATCAAAAATAATAGAAGGTCTGACCATTGGAAATATCTAGTAGGGTTCAGACAATCAAAGATACTTCTGGGAAACTACAACCAGGTGAGAACAAATGAATGGACACTGTCACCTGAATGGGAACCTTGAAAAACTCAAAATAGTGAAACAAGAAGAATGTAGATTCCGTGGAATGGAAGAAGAAAATTCCATCCACATACTTGCGGATTGCATAGCAATACAGAATCCTAGGGCACAGCACCTAGGAGACTACTGGAAAGAGAAGGAACACTTACCTAATAGTCCTTGGGCTCAGACCTAAAAAAAGTATTATGACCACACTGTCGAAACTGTGTATTTGTTATTTGGGTGGAGTCGGACAAATTATGAGCTTAGCAAAGTATGGTAGTGGGGCTATCAAAAAGTCATGGATTTTATGAGAGAAAAAATTTATAACCACAATGGTAATTTTTATTTTAATCGACAGTTTTTAATACATAAAAAGCGCAAAAAATTTGTTGGATCGTTTGACGCGCCGGACACGCGAAAAGTGCCAAAGTTGCGAAAAAAAATGTAATACCTCACGGCTGATTTTTACAGAATCCATCATAAACCTTTTTCAAAATAATGTGGTAGCCCTGTCGGACAATTTTCAGGGGCATATCCGCAGTCGGACGCACCAAGGTTAGGGGTTTCCGGCAACCCTTATATTTATTACCACAGATGCTATTTTCATTTTGTACTTTTTTTACATGTGCTATGCATATTGGACCACTTCTCCGGCAATAATAATGGGGATTTTCACTAGTAATAACACTAGAGGTCAAATTATTTCCGGAAATTGTTTCGAGCTCATGAATATTTTGAAAATTATTCCAAGTCGACTAAAATATTCATGAACGAGAAAAAATTTCCGGATTTAATTTGACCTCGTGTGGTATTCGGTAAGAAAATTCCACACCAAATTGTGTGTGAAATAATTAAAATTTATTTTTCGATTTCCAACAACGTCACAAACTTTCTACTGATTTTAGTAGCCCAAAAGTGCCATTTTAGGATCTAAAATATTATATTTTCTCATTTTATAGTTACTTGGGCCTACTACAAATGGTAGAAAATCATTCAATCATCATCAATCGTTTTTCGGAACGCTGCATGAACAGATTTACAGCTCGTCACAGTTTTGGCAGCAATTTAGACCTTTAAATTGTTGATTTCTATTCGTTGTAGTTGCACGAAAATACCATCTTAAGACACAACACAGTATATTCTTTAATTTTTCATAAGCTTTGAATAACTACAAGTGGTGGAAAATTGCTTTTTTGCAAATAAAAACCAGAGTGTCAAAAAAATATTCAAAACACGTTTTGATTGGGTAAAAATTACAGGTGTGGAATTTTCTCTATAATACACAACAACGGGATAGAAGAAAATTCGGAAATCGGGTTCAAAATCGGTCCAGCAAGTATATCTGCTTCGGTTATTCCGGTACCGGACAGTAATTCAGGTAGTACCGGAAGCAAATTATATTTTTGAACATTCTTTGCGGTACAGATTTCTTCAATTCTTTCGATTAATGCGGCCGGGTCTCCTCGGTTTCCAAAGCACACCTTCCCATCATGAACATTCGGCGGAGGGTTGGCCATACTGGTCGGTACGGTTACGGTACCGGATCGGTAGAAAACGGGCCGTGAAGAAATATTTCTTCTTGAAATTAGCCTTTGGGCCCTAATTAACTCCAAATCTGTGTCACACAAAATAACTCGTTACAATCCACAGTAAAAGACATTATCAATTAGCCAATACATCAACGAAGAAAACGAAGTGACGGTCATAAAACCAAATGTGTTGACCAAATGCAAAAGGATATTGTTACTACTTACGACAAATCGTCACCCTAATTATCAAACCTCGTAACTCCAAAATCACAAAATTTACAGGAAACACAAAAAACATTCCAAAAAATTCAGATAAGTTGCGAGGTATTCTATAGGGCACGCGGAGTTAAGAGGTTTTCTCTTCTTTCCATATTATTAAAATAAAGTAATGTGGAGTTAAATGGTTTTCACCATCATAGGTAGTTTTTTTTTCTCTCACAGATGGCACCAAAATCTCATTTTTGACCAAAATTGGAGTTACGAGGTTTGATAATTAGGGTGACGAAATAACGTCCTACTATCAGAACACAGAACTCAAATTTTTAAAACTTCAAAACAGACTAATTTCAATGGTCCCGCCTTTTATACATATCACCTGTTCCAGACAGTTCTCGAATTTTCGATGACATTTCTAGTTAGTTTCAGATGATTCTAGATGTATGTCTTCTTCTTTTTCTTCATGGACCTCTACATATTCTCAGTACAGGTCCAACGTAACATTGCTCCCTCTTTTCTAGTTATTCGTCCCGAATAATCTGACTACTGGGGTCTGGTTGAAGTCAAGCCAAGAGGGTGGATCGGACCCGCGTAAAGGGTCTAACCTCTCGACATGGATCACCTTGTGCTTACTCCTCGCTGACAATTGGATGCGGTAGACTAGGTCGTTGATTTTCTTGAGAATGGTGTAGGTGCCTTTTCTGCGTTTGGGATTGAAGAGCCATACGGGGTCACCTCTCGAGAAACTTGTGTTTGTAGTATGCACGTCGAGTCTAGCCTTCACCTTATCGTTGCAGAGCTTCTAACGTTCACGAGCAAAATTGTAGACCTTTTCCAATTTTTCTTTCAAAATTTCTATATACATGGGAGGTGTACGTACTTCTGCTCCTTCACCAGGAGGAAGTCTTCCGAACATAAGATCGTGGGGAAACTTCATTTCTCTGTCAGTGACTAGCATAAATGGACTATAACCGGTTGATTCGTGTTCAGAACTTCTATAGGCTAGCAGAAATAGAGGAAATAAAGTGTTTCAGTCTTTTTGGTTTTCATAGACGAACATTGAAAGATATTGGCAAATAGTTCTATGGTGTCTTTCTACCATTCTATCGTGGAGAGGCGTAGTGCATGTTTTCTTAATGTCTAATGTCTTCGTTAACTCCTGCCATGATTCAGATTCAAAATTTCGTCCTTGATCAGAATGTAATTGATTAGGAAGAGGTGCTATTTCGGGCCATTTGGAAAAATAATCTTCCTCTTTCTGTCAAAGGAAGTGGACCGAGAATATCAATTACAAGTCTTTCAAAAGTCTCTCCGGAAAGATACTGTGCCATTTTTCTTCGGCCTCTTGTTTTTGGACCTTTTCTACTATTGCACAGATCACATTCCTTGCACCAATCATCTACTTCCCTTCGACAGTTGCCTCTGTCCATCTATCCCGAACTCGTGCCAGTGTTCTTTTAGTACCAAAATGAGTGGCTACTATGAAGTTCTTCTAGCACACTTCTGATGTGTGATCTTGGCAGTACCAATTTGTGAGTTATACGTACTCCATCGGGGCTTTCCCATCTTCGATGCAATAGGTCATCATGAAGATGCAGTGAATACCACTGGGCCCAGTACTCTTTGACGCTTCCACTATATCTGGCTACCTCTTTCCAAGTAGGTCTGACATCATTTTCAAGCCATTCTCTTATAACTTTCAAGTAATTGTCTTTCTTCTGACTTTTTCTAATGATTTCAAGGGGATTCTGATAATCATCACTTTCTGGTTTGATTGTGGTTATCTGTAGACTAAATTCTTTCACTGGGTTCTCCTTTTCTTCAAGCCTTTTACAGTACTGGCATTGTCGTTCCAAGCAGAGTCGCCTGGAAAGTATATCGGCAATGCTATGGAGACGTCCTTTTCGGTGCAATATTACAAAGTTATATTGCTGTATTCTTTCTATCCAGCTAGCAACTTGACCTTCAGGCTTCTTAAAATTCATTAACCACTGCAAAGCGCTATGGTCACTTCTTATAACAAAACTTCTACTATAAAAATAAATGATGAAAGGGCTTTGATAATAGCCAAAAGTTCTTTTCTAGTGACGCAATAATTTTTTTCAGCCTTTCCCATGGTTTTACTAAAGTATGTAATCACTTTTTCTTCGCATTCTTGTTCTTGTGAGAGCACGGCGCCTATGCCGTGTTGGGATGCATCATAATCCAAAATAAATGTTGCTTTCTCCCGTGGGTGGGCTAAAATCGGTGCTGTGGTTAATCGTATCTTCAACTCTACGAAAGCTCTTTGACAATCCGGCGTCTAGTCAAATTCAATGTTGTTCTAAGTTAGTCGATGAAGAGGTTTAGCAATTCGACCAAAGTCCTTGACAAATTTTCGGTAATATGAACAAAGTCCAAGAAAACTCCTTATTTCGTTTTTGTCCCTTGGCTTAGGCCAGTCTTTAATAGCTACAATTTTCTCCGGATCGGTTTTAATTAATTCTGCGGAAACGATATGTCCCAGATAATTTGCCTCCGTTTGGAACAGTGAACACTTCTTGGAATTCAGTTTTAAATTGGCATTCCTTATCCTGTCAAATACTCATCAAAAGTTTTAGACATGACCATCTCCATCAGTCGTCCAGAGCATTGCAGAGTCCGAATGGGAGAAACTGGAACTGGTAGATACTGCTGCTAGTAGAAAAAGCTGTTTTGTATCGATCGTCAGGGTGTACTTCTACTTGCCAGTATCCACTCATCAAGTCTAGGGTGGAGAACCACTTCGCACCTGATAGAGTATCTAGTATATCGTCTATTCTTGGCAGTGGATAGCTATCTTTTTGTGTAACCTGATCTAGTCTTCGATTGTCTACACAAAAGTGAGTGGATCCATCTTTCTTAGTTAACAGAACCACGGGTGAACACCAAGGACCAGAAACTTCTTCAATAATATTTGCATCCATCAAGTTTTCTATCATATTTTCTACTTCTCCTTGGCACTTGACGAATTTGTCTTGCATCTCCTGTATAAATTCTATGCTGTACTAGACTGGTGCGTCCTGTAGATTCTCCCGTCTCAAAAATGTCGCAGTTGTTAATTTTTCTTAATTCTTCAGTTGTTAGTTGGTCATAATTTGAGTTGTTTCATGAGGTTGGCGTCAACGATGTTCCTTGTGGGGGTCTTGTCTTTCGATCTACTTTCGCACTTGATTATGCTTTTCATCGGTGTGCAAAGCATAGAGATATGGTGTAAAGTCCTATATTATATTCTTTCTTCAATCTGAAAGGTTTCTTCGATACATTAGCTACTCTAACAGGAATTGGTTGATCTACATTGATGAGACATCAAGCAAACAGAATTACTTCATTCACTAGTTCCTCACTTTCCACAATGCCCAAATGTAGATCTATTGGTTTTTGGCTGGCGAAGACGATTCCTTCAGAATTTTCGGGAACTTCTGTATCTTTGTCCACCATAACCTTTTATATAAGAAGTCTCTTCTTCCGAACTTAGGATTATCTCTTCATTTCCAATTACAAGAATTTTATTTTGAAGGTCTATGATAAATTTATTTTGCATAATATCCATACCAAGGATGCATTGATCTTTAATATCGGCTACCAGAAGTAAATGTTTTATCAGAGTATTACCAATATTTATAGTTGCTGTTATTTCTCCTCGAACAGGAACAGTGTGTCCTGCAGCTATTTCAAGAACTAAACTCCTTTCAGTAGGTAGGTTGTAGTTTCCGATTAAGAATCCCTGTTCGAATGAAAGACTTGGTGGCACCGGTATCAATGACGAAAGTGCAATTTTGATGGCCAACGCGCCCTCTGACTAGTAAGTTTTGTTCATATCCATTAAAAATGTAAGTGCGGATTTTGGGGACATGAAGTTGACGCTCGCCCCGTAGTGTCGACTTTCATTCGTTTCCCTGATTTTTGCTTGAAAGTCGGTTAG
The DNA here is from genome assembly GCA_947563755.1 of Lochmaea crataegi. Taxonomy (NCBI): domain Eukaryota; kingdom Metazoa; phylum Arthropoda; class Insecta; order Coleoptera; family Chrysomelidae; genus Lochmaea; species Lochmaea crataegi. The sequence continues at coordinate 45,230,024 of OX387425.1, read as the reverse complement.
ATGTGGGAGAACGACTTCTCAGGGACGCATATCTACTGTGGTTATTTCTTGTTGGACTTTGTGAGGGGCTCCGGGATGGCGATCTAGGTGACTTTCTTAATTTCTCGTCTCCCTATTCATTGAACGGGCTCTGCTTTTGCAAGTTATCTGAATGTGTCCGATTCTTCCGCAGCTGAAGCATCTCCTACTTGCATTTTGGGTATTTCCTCGCAGAATTTGGAGTATATTCAAGATTTGTGAGAGAGTAGATTGTGGGTGGCTATTGGAAGTTATCTCTTCGTGTTCTTGAAATCTTATTTCTCTCAATTTAGGACGGAAAGATTTTGATATGCTTTTTGCTGCCTCATATTCCTGAGCTGCAATAATAGTTTCATTCAACGTTTTGTATGTTTACTTAATTACAGTTACCTGTAAAAAATTGTCATATTTCAGTAAAGCGTGTTATCAATAGATGTCAAAGGTAATAGTTGAATACTATTATAACGCCTTACAAAGTTTTTGAAAATACATTTCAAAGAACAGACCGTTCACTAAGAAGCAACAACTACTTCTCGGGCTATATGCCACGACAGACATTGAATTACACTTCTAAGTTAAACGGGGTTGGTATATCTTCAAGATATAACCAACCATTCTGGTTTGTATTGGTGTGGTTTCAACGTTGTCTCCAGTCCAGGAGACTGCGCAAATACACCGAAAACGGTCTACAAGTGATTTTGTCCCTTCTAATTACAAACCAGAATGGTTGGTTATATCATTCAGATATACCAACCCCGTTGAACTTAGAAGTGTAATTCAATGTCTATCACATATAGCCCGAGACGTAGTTGTTGCTTCCTAGTGAACGGTCTGTTCTTTGAAAAATTCTTTTCAAAAACTTTGTAAGTCGTTATAACAGTATTAAACTATTACCTTTGACATCTAACGTTTTGTGGTGTTGTAACCGGAGAGTTGCATTCCACATCTTGTACTCCATCAACGAATGCCTGAGTGCCAATTTGCTCTAGGAAATCTGAGGATAGGCAAGATATAACAATCTTTTTATATCTGCGTCAAATTCCTGTAGGCTTTCATTTAATTTTTGATTACGGACTTTTAGATGACTCTGGAATACTTGCTTCAAGTGACGTTAACCCTACCTTGTCTCTAATGCCTGTACCAGGGACACATAAATGGGCAAGTCTTAAGGAAGAAACTGCAAAACGGTTGCTGCCTGCCCACTATCAATGAAGCAGCCATCTGTGTCTCAGTCCAACCATTGGCTTTGGCCGCAGCTTCAAATTGGAGTCGATATGTTTCCCATGCCGTTTAGTCATCAAATGTGGGTGGTTTCAGGGTCTTGCTTGAGTGGCTTTGAGAAACTCTACTTTGAATGGGGACAGGTTCGGTTATAGAATAGGACGAGGTCATGCCTTCAATTTCAATATTAGTTACTGAAGCTTGGGTACGAATTCTTCTTTCTAAATTAATTATTTCATTTCTTATTTGCTTTTCTAGATCAGATCTTAAATTTTCTTGTTGTTCCAAATAATATTTTAAATTTTCTTGTTGTTTTTCTAAATTAGATCTTAAATTTTCTTGTTGTTTCAAATTATATTTTAAATTTTCTTGATGTTTTTCTAAATTAGATCTTAAATTTTCTTGTTGTTCCAAATTATATTTTAAATTTTCTTGTTGTTTATCTAAATTAGATCTTAAATTTTCTTGTTGTTTCAAATTAAATTTTAAATTTTCTTGTTGTTTTTTTAAATTAGATCTTAAATTTTCTTGTTCCAAATTATATTTTAAATTTTCTTGTTGTTTTTCTAAATTAGATTTTAAATTTTCTGTTAGTTGCTGTTCTTAATGGTCTACTCTATTTGATAGACTTAATATTTGCAAGCATGTGGTCTTGACATTGATGACAGTTGACTTCTCCCAGTAGTAGTTGACAGATATATCTTGTAAGTAACAAGCATGCTGTAAGATCAAGAAAATGAAACGAACAAGTTTTATATGTGCTGTAACGTCTATTCTAACAATAAACTGCTCTGTCTAAATATAAACCTTATATTGATTTATTACTCAGTAGAAACCAAACATATCCCGACGCACTATTCAACACTATTATTAAGCTTTAATGTTTCCTGAATTTGTGTTAGGTAATTCATAATTTCTACATCTGCTTGTCTTCGCCTCTCCTCCTTCTCCTCTTTTTACTCCTTTCTACGTCTCTCCTCCTCCTGTTCCTCCTTTCTACGTATCTACTTCTCCTCTTCTTCCTCCTTTCTACGTTTCTCCTTCTCTGTTTATTCCTCCTTTCTAGGTCTCTCGTTCTCTGCTTCTTCCTTCTTTCTACGTATTTCCTTCTCTTCTTCCATCATTAAAAACCACGCTGGGGGTCCGGAAGTATCCATATGTCTCTGTCGTATACGGTGGTTACAGTATTTACCATAAGAAGCTACAAATATTTCTCAAATCCCACCGCTGTCACCAATGTTACTCCTTACGACTTCTTAAACTTTCTTTATTTATTCGACTTTAACTTTCACAATTCAATACAAATAACGACTTGCTATCAGAATCAAAATTTTCAAACTTCAAAACTAAACTAACTAATGTCAATTGTCCCGCCTTTTATACTTATTCACCTATTCCAGACAGTTCTCGACTTTTCGATAAGATTTCTAGACTTTTCGATGACAGTTCTAGATGATTATAGATGTATGTCTTCTTCTTTTTCTTCATGGACCTCTACATATCACAGGTCCGACGTAACAATATAATCCGAAGAACGATATATATGCAGATACCCTGTATAGAAAAAAATGTATTCAAAATGTGGCCATTATTAAACTACATATTTTTTTATTTAAAACATTGTTTGATAACATCTGCCAATTAGATGAAATAAATCAAAGCGTAGGTATACGGTGGGCCACCCTGTATTTTTCCACAGTTTAATTTGTTCAATTACAATAATTAATTATTAATAAATAAAAGTTAAATTTGTCTTTAGAAATTCAATGATTTTTTTCATAAAATAAATGTAATTTCTGTTTTAGTATCTAAATTTTACCGACTACCGATTTGTTACTGTTTACTGTACAATGAGGGATTTATAAACTTTTATTAGAGTCAACAAAATATTGTGAAACTTTTTTTACTATTATTTTAAAATGTTTTAAGCGTCGTATTTAAAATAGCTTACCTACATCCATTTTTAAACTTTTTCAAGTTGCAAGGAAACTAGAACCAAACAGTAGTCGAAAAATATATTTAATTTATCAAAAGAATAGTTTAAATAGTATTTCAACACCTTACATAGTTTTTCAAACGTTAGTTTTTTTGAAACGTTTGAATGGATGCGAGGCATTTTCAGCGTCGCCTGTACTAGCCCACCGTACTGCTCGAATTTACGGTGTGCATCATAGATAACCTACTTATAGATAGCGAATCGTCGTGGAAAACTAGTAAATAAAATCATTAAATGAGTAAATACGTACTCAATCAATGATAACACGCACAGTGGTATACGGAAAAGTTAAGGCGAAGTAACAACAACAAGATCTAGACGTCGACTGGCAACGGTAAGAGGGATTTTGTGTATGCAAGCAACAACGCCATCCAATTATTAGAGGGATTGTCGGCTACAAATAGTTCCATAAGGTCGCGCTTCTTTCTATTTATTCATTCAACGTAGATAGGCATCTGACCCGTGGCGCTTCATGTGGCGAATGAATTGTACGGGTTGCGCAGCCTTGAGAGTCTATCGAGTAAGCTCTAACACCTTTGAAATGGTTGTGATCTTCGGTAACAGACGACAAAGAAGGTTCCTGCCTACCTGAATAAAATATGTATTAAAGAAAAACAATTCGTAAAAACTGAACTAACCGTCGTAAAACTCGCTCGCGATCGTAGTTGTTAGGTTAGCTTATCAGTGGTGATATATGTGGACGTATCTGGAATTACTAATTTTAGTAACTCGACAGTCTCTCCAGGTGGCAATACCCTCGCGAGTTCAGAGTGTCCATACCCTGGTGTGCATATGCAAACCACAAGACACAAGGGCTTCATCCCCACTCTTTGTCTTTTTTATTAGATATATTAATTGCGCTTTTCTTAGTACTATCGGTGCTCTGTTGCTAATCTGGCACGCTTTAAATTTGAAAGAACTTGGTATTCACGCACGTTGGTGAATATTCAAACGTAACAACCACGTTTCAAGCTCCATGCTTAATAAGAGCAGAGAAGCAATTCCATCGAAAAAATAACTAATTTCGATTTTTCCTTTTTGAGTTTTCACAAGGTTGGCACTGTCCACCTTGCCCACCCCGACGATCCGCCACTGCTTTCCTTTGGATATTGGCTTTCTGAACGCGTTTCCACTTTGGTTTTACTAGGAGAATTGTTGAGTATTTATAACTACTTCAGTTTTTCGCCACCTGAAGTTTAATGAAATGAAAAAAATATTATATATATATTTTTAAATTGATTATATAATTCATGATAAAATTAGCCAATAGAAATTACGAATTGATCGTAGTTACGGCGTATACATAACCGATTATACGCTTGACGACATGGTTTAATCACTTCGGTTTTTCGGTGGATCCTTTTGAGGTTTCTCAAAAAGTCAGAAAACTTCTTAAAATCGCAATGAATCGCTTCGAAATAGCTTCAAGCTTAGAAATAAGCGAAGTTATTGGATCTACAAAAAGTTATTCAAATTACTGGTCATTCTTCAACTGAGTCTCTCGAGCCATATCTAAAGCTAAGCAATGAACATCATCCAAACATCGTTGAAAAAATAAGAGAAAAAACGCACTACCAATATAGCCAGCTCAAGCTCATCGACAGATAACAATAATATGTTCCACAAATTACCTACAATAATTGTACGTTCAATATTAATACAAAATAAATCATTTATTATTATCATTTCATTCATTATATAATCGTCACGAATACCACTCGAGCAATCGACAATAATCGATTATTTTCGAAGCTCGGATTATTTACGAATATGTTTGATATATTATAGGTAGGTACCTAAGCCCTATGCATTTGTTTGGCTATGAATTTCCTTTTTTCTTATTCTTCTGATCAATAGTGAACAAAATAGATACTCTCATGAGCTATGACGCTATGAGTCACCTATGCTCTATTGAACCGATAAAACGTCTAAATTAGGAAAGTTTTCAGTATTTCCATTCGAAAAATGTTTTCATGGTTTGTGACTAAAATCCAAATCCAAATTTTCATCAAAATCGAACCATTTTTGACGAAACTAAAAATAAAAAACGAAAAATGCAGTTTTTCGCATTTTTCGAGCTAATTTTGAGGTTATGTGAGAAAGTTGTAGATTTTTCCAAGATCAACAACTTTTATATTCAACTTTTTTTTCTAGGATCTCAACTTTGGCCGGAAATCGCAATAATGTATTTTTCAACCCCCCCGCCAAAAAGTGTTTTTTCACCGAAAAAACGTCAAAATTAGGAAAATTGTCAATATTTTAATTCAAAAATTTTTTTCATCATTTGTGACTATGAAATCTACCTCCCACCAAATTTTCATCAAAATCGAACACTTTTTGACGAAACTAAAAATTAAAAATGCAGCTTTTTGCGTTTTTCGAGCTAATTTTGAGGTTATGTGAAAAAGTCACTGTTGAAAAAGTTGTATATTTTTCCAAGATCTACAACTTTTATATTTAACTTTTTTTTCTGGGAACTCAACTTTGGCCGGAAATCGAAATAATGTCTTTTTCCTACCCCAAAAAAATTTTCTTGCCGAAAAATCATCAAAATTGAGGAAATTTTCAATATTTTCATTCAAAATTTTTTTTCATGGTTTGTGACTATGAAATCTACCTACTACCAAATTTTCATGAAAATCGAACCATTTTTGACAAAACTAAAAATAAACAACGAAATATGCAGTTTTTTGCGTTTTTAGAGCTATAATTATGAGGTTATGTTAAAAAATCACAAAATCGCACAATTTTTGACGAAACTAAAAATTAAAAATGCAGTTTTTGCGTTTTTCGAGCTAATTTCGAGGTTAAGTGAAAAAGTCACTGATAAAAAAGTTGTAGATTTTCCTAAGATCTAAAACTTTTATATTCAATTTTTTTTTCTTGGAACTCAGCTTTGGCCGGAAATCGCAATAATGTCTTTTTCCACCCCCCCAAAAAGTGTTTTTTAACGAAAAAACGTCAAAATTAGGGAAATTTTCAATATTTCCACTCGAAAAATGTTACAAAAAAATCTACACTGACAAAAAAGTTGTAGATTTTTCCAAGATCTACAACTTTTATATTCAATTTTTTTTTCTAAGAACTCAACTTTAGCAGGAAATCGCAATAATGTCTTTTTCCACCCCCCAAAAACTGTTTTTTGTCGAAAAAACGTCAAAATTAGGAAAATTGTCAATATTTTCATTCGTTAATTTTTTTCATGGTTTGTGACTGAAATCTACCTCCTACCAAATTTTCATCAAAATCGAACAATTTTTGACGAAACTAAAAATTAAAAATGCAGTTTTTTGCGTTTTTCGAGCTAATTTTGAGGTTATGTGAAAAAGTCACTAATGAAAAAGTTGTAGATTTTATATTCAACTTTTTTTTCTAGGACCTCAACTTTGGCTGGAAATCGCAATAATGTCTTTTTCCTACCCCCAAAAAAATTTTTCACCGAAAAAACATCAAAATTAGGGAAATTTTCAATATTTCCACTCGAAAAATGTTTTCATGGTTTGTGACTATGAAATCCAAATCCAAATTTTCATCAAAATCGAACCATTTTTGACGATACTAAATATAAATAACTAAAAATTAAAAATGCAGTTTTTTGCGTTTTTCGAGCTAATTTTGAGGTTATGTGAAAAAGTCACTAATGAAAAAGTTGTAGGTTTTTCTAAGATCTAAAACTCTTATCTTCAAATTTTTTTTCTAGGAACTCAACTTTGGCCGGAAATCGCAATTATGTCTTTTTCAACCCCCCCGCCAAAAAGTGTTTTTTTACCGAAAAGACGTCAAAATTAGGATTTTCAATATTTTCATTCAAACATTTTTTTCATGGTTTGTGACTATGAAATCTGCCTCATACCAAATTTTCATCAAAATCGAACACTTTTTGACGAAACTAAAAATTAAAAATGCAGCTTTTTGCGTTTTTCGAGCTAATTTTGAGGTTATGTGAAAGAGTCACTGTTAAAAAAGTTGTATATTTTTCCAAGATCTACAACTTTTATATTTAACTTTTTTTTCTGGGAACTCAACTTTTGCCGGAAATCGAAATAATGTCTTTTTCCTACCCCAAAAAAAATTTTTTTGCCGAAAAATCATCAAAATTAAGAAAATTTGCAATATTTTCATTCAAAAATTTTTTTCATGGTTTGTGACTATGAAATCTACCTACTAACAAATTTTCATGAAAATCGAACCATTTTTGACAAAACTAAAAATAAACAACGAAATATGCAGTTTTTTGCGTTTTTAGAGCTATAATTATGAGGTTATGTTAAAAAATCACAAAATCGCACAATTTTTGACGAAACTAAAAATTAAAAATGCAGTTTTTGCGTTTTTCGAGCTAATTTCGAGGTTATGTGAAAAAGTCACTAAGTTGTAGATTTTCCTAAGATCTAAAACTTTTATATTCAATTTTTTTTTCTTGGAACTCAGCTTTGGCCGGAAATCGCAATAATGTCTTTTTCCACCCCCCCCCAAAAAGTGTTTTTTAACGAAAAAACGTCAAAATTAGGGAAATTTTCAATATTTCCACTCGAAAAATGTTACAAAAAAATCTACACTGACAAAAAAGTTGTAGATTTTTCGAAGATCTAAAACTTTTATATTCAATTTTTTTTTCTTGGAACTCAACTTTGGCCGGAAAGCGCAATAATGTCTTTTTCCACCCCCCAAAAACTGTTTTTTACCGAAAAAACGTCAAAATTAGGAAAATTTTCAATATTTTCAATCGAAAATTTTTTTCATGGTTCCCGACTAAAAACTTTCTCCTACCAAAATTTCAACAAAATCGAACAATTTTTGACGGAACTAAAAATAAAAAACGAAAAATGCAGATTTCTGCGTTTTTCGAGCTCAATTTGAGGTTATTTGAAAAAGTTGTAGATTTTTCCAAGATCTACAACTTTTATATTCAACTTTTTTTTCTAGGAACTCAACTTTGGCCGGAAATCGCAATAATGTCTTTTTCAACCCCCCCGCCAAAAAGTGTTTTTTTACCGAAAAAACGTCAAAATTAGGAAAATTTTCAATATTTTTATTTGGAAATTGTTTTCATGGTTTGTGACTATGAAATCTACCTCCTACCAAATTTTCATGAAAATCGAACAATTTTTGACGAAACTAAAAATAAAAAACGAAAAATGCAGCTTTTTGCGTTTTTCGAGCTAATTTTGAGGTTATGTGAAAAAGTCACTAATGAAAAAGTTGTAGATTTTATATTCAACTTTTTTTTCTAGGTACTCAACTTTGGCCGGAAATCGCAATAATGTCTTTTTCCTACCCCCAAAACAGTGTTTTTTACCGAAAAAACGTCTAAATTAGGAAAGTTTTCAGTATTTCCATTCCAAAAAGTTTTTCATGGTTTGTGACTGAAATCCAAATCCAAATTTTCATCAAAATCGAACCATTTTTGACGAAACTAAAAATAAAAAACGAAAAATGCAGTTTTTTGCGTTTTTCGAGCTAATTTTGAGGTTATGTGAAAAAGTTGTAGATTTTTCCAAGATCTACAACTTTTATATTCAATTTTTTTTTCTACGAACTCAACTTTGGCCGGAAATCGCAATAATGTCTTTTTCCGTCTCCCAAAAACTGTTTTTTACCGAAAAAACGTCTAAATTAGAAAAGTTTTCAGTATTTCCATTCTAAAAATGTTTTCATGGTTTGTGACTGAAATCCAAATCCAAATTTTCATCAAAATCGAACCATTTTTGACGAAACTAAAAATAAAAAACGAAAAATGCAGTTTTTCGCATTTTTCGAGATAATTTTTAGGTTATGTGAAAAGGTTGTAGATTTTTCCAAGATCTACAACTTTTATATTCAACTTTTTTTTCTAGGACCTCAACTTTGGCCAGAAATCGCAATAATGTCTTTTTCCACCCCCCCAAAAAGTGTTTTTTAACGAAAAAACGTCAAAATTAGGGAAATTTTCAATATTTCCACTCGAAAAATGTTACAAAAAAATCTACACTGACAAAAAAGTTGTAGATTTTTCCAAGATCTACATCTTTTATATTCAATTTTTTTTTCTAAGAACTCAACTTTAGCAGGAAATCGCAATAATGTCTTTTTCCACCCCCCAAAAACTGTTTTTTGTCGAAAAAACGTCAAAATTAGGAAAATTGTCAATATTTTCATTCGTTAATTTTTTTCATGGTTTGTGATTGAAATCTACCTCCTACCAAATTTTCATCAAAATCGAACAATTTTTGACGAAACTAAAAATTAAAAATGCAGTTTTTTGCGTTTTTCGAGCTAATTTTGAGGTTATGTGAAAAAGTCACTGTTGAAAAAGTTGTATATTTTTCCAAGATCTACAACTTTTATATTTAACTTTTTTTTCTGGGAACTCAACTTTTGCCGGAAATCGAAATAATGTCTTTTTCCTACCCCAAAAAAAATTTTTTTGCCGAAAAATCATCAAAATTAAGAAAATTTTCAATATTTTCATTCAAAAATTTTTTTCATGGTTTGTGACTATGAAATCTACCTACTACCAAATTTTCATGAAAATCGAACCATTTTTGACAAAACTAAAAATAAACAACGAAATATGCAGTTTTTTGCGTTTTTAGAGCTATAATTATGAGGTTATGTTGAAAAATCACAAAATCGCACAATTTTTGACGAAACTAAAAATTAAAAATGCAGTTTTTGCGTTTTTCGAGCTAATTTCGAGGTTGTGTGAAAAAGTCACTGATAAAAAAGTTGTAGATTTTCCTAAGATCTAAAACTTTTATATTCAATTTTTTTTTCTTGGAACTCAGCTTTGGCCGGAAATCGCAATAATGTCTTTTTCCACCCCCCCCCCCCCAAAAAGTGTTTTTTAACGAAAAAACGTCAAAATTTGGGAAATTTTCAATATTTCCACTCGAAAAATGTTACAAAAAAATCTACACTGACAAAAAAGTTGTAGATTTTTCCAAGATCTAAAACTTTTATATTCAATTTTTTTTTCTTGGAACTCAACTTTGGCCGGAAAGCGCAATAATGTCTTTTTCCACCCCCCAAAAACTGTTTTTTACCGAAAAAACGTCAAAATTAGGAAAATTTTCAATATTTTCAATCGAAAATTTTTTCATGGTTCCCGACTGAAAACTTTCTCCTACCAAATTTTCATCAAAATCAAACCATTTTTGATAAAACTAAAAATAAACAACGAAATATGCAGTTTTTTGCGGTTTTAGAGCTATAATTATGAGGTTATGTGAAAAAGTCACTGATAAAAAAGTTGTAGATTTTCCTAAGATCTAAAACTTTTATAGTCAATTTTTTTCTCTTGGAACTCAACTTTGGCCGGAAATCGCAATATTGTCTTTTTCCACCCCCCCAAAAAAGTGTTTTTTACCGAAAAAACGTCAAAATTAGGAAAATTTTCAATATTTCCACTCGAAAAATGTTACAAAAACATCTACACTGACAAAAAAGTTGTAGATTTTTCCAAGATCTACAACTTTTATATTCATTTTTTTTTCTACGAACTCAACTTTGGCAGGAAATCGCAATAATGTCTTTTTCCACCCCCCAAAAACTGTTTTTTGTCGAAAAAACGTCAAAATTAGGAAAATTGTCAATATTTTCATTCGTTAATTTTTTTCATGGTTTGTGACTCTGAAATCTACCTCCTACCAAATTTTCATCAAAATCGAACAATTTTTGACGGAACTAAAAATAAAAAACGAAAAATGCAGATTTTTGCGTTTTTCGAGCTAAATTTGAGGTTATTTGAAAAAGTTGTAGATTTTTCCAAGATCTACAACTTTTATATTCAACTTTTTTTTCTAGGAACTCAACTTTGGCCGGAAATCGCAATAATGTCTTTTTCAACCCCCCCCGCCAAAAAGTGTTTTTTTACCGAAAAAACGTCAAAATTAGGAAAATTTTCAATATTTTCATTTGGAAATTGTTTTCATGGTTTGTGACTAAGAAATCTACCTCCTACCAAATTTTCATGAAAATCGAACAATTTTTGACGAAACTAAAAATAAAAAACGAAAAATGCAGCTTTTTGCGTTTTTCGAGCTAATTTTGAAATTATGTGAAAAAGTCACTAATGAAAAAGTTGTAGATTTTATATTCAACTTTTTTTTCTAGGTACTCAACTTTGGCCGGAAATCGCAATAATGTCTTTTTCCTACCCCCAAAACAGTGTTTTTTACCGAAAAACGTCTAAATTAGGAAAGTTTTCAGTATTTCCATTCCAAAAAGTTTTTCATGGTTTGTGACTGAAATCCAAATCCAAATTTTCATCAAAATCGAACCATTTTTGACGAAACTAATAATAAAAAACGAAAAATGCAGTTTTTCGCATTTTTCGAGCTAATTTTGAGGTTATGTGAAAAAGTTGTAGATTTTTCCAAGATCTACAACTTTTATATTCAACTTTTTTTTCTAGGACCTCAACTTTGGCCGGAAATCGCAATAATGTCTTTTTCTACCCCACCAAAAAGTGTTTTTACCGAAAAAACGTCAAAATAAGGAAAGTTTTGAGTATTTTCAATCGAAAATTTTTTTCATGGTTTCCGACTGAAAACTAGCTCCTACCAAATTTCTATCAAAATCGAACAATTTTTGACGGAACTAAAAATAAAAAACGAAAAATGCAGTTTTTCGCATTTTTCGAGCTAATTTTGAGGTTATGTGAAAAAGTTGTAGATTTTTCCAAGATCTACAACTTTTATATTCAACTTTTTTTTCTAGGACCTCAACTTTGGCCGGAAATCGCAATAATGTCTTTTTCCACCCCCCAAAAACTGTTTTTTACCGAAAAAACGTCAAAATTAGGAAAATTTTCAATATTTTCAATCGAAAATTTTTTTCATGGTTTCCGACTGAAAACTATCTCCTACCAAATTTTCATCAAAATCGAACAATTTTTGACGGAACTAAAAATAAAAAACGAAAAATGCAGATTTTTGCGTTTTTCGAGCTAAATTTGAGGTTATTTGAAAAAGTTGTAGATTTTTCCAAGATCTACAACTTTTATATTCAAATTTTATTTCTAGCACCTCAACTTTGGCCAGAAATCGCAATAATGTCTTTTTCTACCCCCCCAAATAGTGTTTTTTTCCGAAAAAACGTCAAAATTAAGAAAATTTTAAATATTTTTATTTGAAAAATTTTTTCATGGTTTGTGACTATGAAAGCTACCTTCTACCAGATTTTCATCGAAATCGAACCATTTTTGACAAAACTAAAATAAACAACGAAATATGCAGCTTTTTGCGTTTTTAGAGCTATAATTATGGGGTTATGTGAAAAAGTCACTGATAAAATAGTTGTAGATTTTCCTAAGATCTAAAACTTTTATATTCAACTTTTTTTTCTTGGAACTCAACTTTGGCCGGAAATCGCGATAATGTATTTTTCCACCCCCCCCAAAAAAAGTGTTTTTTACCGAAAAAACGTCAAAATTAGGGGAATTTTCAATATTTTCATTCGTAAATTTTTTTCATGGTTTGTGACTCTGAAATCTACCTCCTACAAAATTTTCATCAAAATCGAACAATTTTTGACGAAACTAAAAATTAAAAATGCAGTTTTTTGCGTTTTTCGAGCTAATTTTGAGGTTATGTGGAAAAGTCACTAATGAAAAAGTTGTAGATTTTATATTCAACTTTTTTTTCTAGGTACTCAACTTTGACGAAAATCGCAATAATGTCTTTTTCCTACCCCCAAAACAGTGTTTTTACCGAAAAAACGTCTAAACTAGGAATGCTTTCAGTATTTCCATTCTAAAAAGTTTTTCATGGTTTGTGACTGAAATCCAAATCCAAATTTTCATGAAAATCGAACCATTTTTGACGAAACTAAAAATAAAAAACGAAAAATGCAGTTTTTCGCATTTTTCGAGCTAATTTTGAGGTTATGTTAAAAAGTTGTAGATTTTTCCAAGATCTACAACTTTTATATTCAATTTTTTTTCTACGAACTCAACTTTGTCCGGAAATCGCAATAATGTCTTTTTCCACCCCCCAAAAACTGTTTTTTTTACCGAAAAAACGTCAAAATTAGGAAAATTTGCAATATTTCCACTCGAAAAATGTTTTCATGGTTTTTGACTATGAAATCCGAATCCAAATTTTCATAAAAATCGAACCATTTTTGACGAAATTAAAAATGCAGTTTTTTGCGTTTTTCGAGCTAATTTTGAGGTTATGTGAAAAACTCACTCATGAAAAAGTTGCAAAATTTTCATAAGATCTACAACTTTTATATTCAACTTTTTTTTCTAGGACCTCAACTTTGGCCGGAAATCGCAATAATGTCTTTTTCCACCCCCCAAAAACTGTTTTTTACCGAAAAAACGTCAAAATTAGGAAAATTTTCAATATTTTCAATCGAAAATTTTTTTCATGGTTTCCGACTGAAAACTATCTCCTACCAAATTTTCATCAAAATCGAACAATTTTTGACGGAACTAAAAATAAAAAACGAAAAATGCAGATTTTTGCGTTTTTCGAGCTAAATTTGAGGTTATTTGAAAAAGTTGTAGATTTTTCCAAGATCTACAACTTTTATATTCAACTTTTTTTTCTAGGAACTCAACTTTGGCCGGAAATCGCAATAATGTCTTTTTCAACCCCCCCCGCCAAAAGTATTTTTTTTACCGAAAAAACGTCAAAATTAGGAAAATTTTCAATATTTTCATTTGGAAATTGTTTTCATGGTTTGTGACTATGAAATCTACCTCCTACCAAATTTTCATGAAAATCGAACAATTTTTGACGAAACTAAAAATAAAAAACGAAAAATGCAGTTTTTCGCATTTTTCGAGCTAATTTTGAGGTTATGTGAAAAATTTGTAGATTTTTATATTCAACTTTTTTTTCTAGGACCTCAACTTTGGCCGGAAATCGCAATAATGTCTTTTTCTACCCCACCAAAAAAAGTTTTTACCGAAAAAACGTCAAAATAAGGAAAAATTATTCATGGTTTGTGACTACCTTCTACCAGATTTTCATCAAAATCGAACCATTTTTGACAAAACTAAAAATAAAAAACGAAAAATGCAGATTTTTGCGTTTTTCGAGCTAATTTTGAGGTTAATTGAAAAAGTTGTAGATTTTTCCAAGATCTACAACTTTTATGTTCAACTTTTTTTTCTAGGACCTCAACTTTGGCCAGAAATCGCAATAATGTCTTTTTCTACCCCCCAAAAAGTGTTTTTACCGAAAAAACGTCAAAATAAGGAAAGTTTTCAGTATTTTCAATCGAAAATTTTTTTCATGGTTTCCGACTGAAAACTAGCTCCTACCAGAAATCGCAATAATGTCTTTTTCTACCCCCCAAAAAGTGTTTTTTACCGAAAAAACGTAAAAATTAAGAAAATTTTAAATATTTTCATGTGAAAAATTTTTTTATGGTTTGTGACTATGAAAGCTACCTTCTACCAGATTTTCATCAAAATCGAACCATTTTTGAGAAAACTAAAAATAAACAACGAAATATGCAGTTTTTTGCGTTTTTAGAGCTATAATTATGAGGTTATGTGAAAAAGTCATTGATAAAAAAGTTGTATATTTTCCCAAGATCTACAACTTTCATATTAAACTTTTTTTTTTCTAGGAACTCAACTTTGGCCGGAAATCGCAATAATGTCTTTTTCCTACCCCCAAAACAGTGTTTTTTACCGAAAAAACGTCTAAATTAGGAAAGTTTTCAGTATTTCTATTCTGAAAATTTTTTCATGGCTAGTGACTGAAATCCAAATCCAAATTTTTATCAAAATCGAACCATTTTTGACGAAACTACGAATAAAAAACGAAAAATGCAGTTTTTTCCGTTTTTCGAGCTAATTTTGAGGTTATATGAAAAAGTTGTAGATTTTTCCAAGATCTACACCTTTTATATTCAACTTTTTTTTCTAGGTTCTCAACTTTGGCCAGAAATCGCTATAATGTCTTTTTCCACCCCCCAAAAAGTGTTTTTTACCGAAAAAACGTCAAAATTAAGAAAATATCAAAGATTTTTATTTGAAAATTTTTTTCATGGTTTGTGACTATGAAAGCTACCTTCTACCAGATTTTCATCAAAATCGAACCATTTTTGACAAAACTAAAAATAAACAACGAAATATGCAGTTTTTTGCGTTTTTAGAACTATAATTATGAGGTTATGTTAAAAAATCACAAAATCGCACAATTTTTGACGAAACTAAAAATTAAAAATGCAGTTTTTGCGTTTTTCGAGCTAATTTCGAGGTTATGTGAAAAAGTCACTGATAAAAAAGTTGTAGATCTAAACTTTTATATTCAATTTTTTTTTTCTTGGAACTCAGCTTTGGCCGGAAATCGCAATAAAGTCTTTTTCCACCCCCCTCAAAAAGTGTTTTTTAACGAAAAAACGTCAAAATTAGGGAAATTTTCAATATTTCCACTCGAAAAATGTTACAAAAAAATCTACACTGACAAAAAAGTTGTAGATTTTTCCAAGATCTAAAACTTTTATATTCAATTGTTTTTTCTTGGAACTCAACTTTGGCAGGAAATCGCAATAATGTCTTTTTCCACCCCCCCAAAAAAGTGTTTTTTACCGAAAAAACGTCAAAATTAGGGGAATTTTCAATATTTTCATTCGTAAATTTTTTTCATGTTTTGTGACTATGAAATCTACCTCCTACCAAATTTTCATGAAAATCGAACAATTTTTGACGAAACTAAAAATAAAAAACGAAAAATGCAGCTTTTTGCGTTTTTCGAGCTAATTTTGAAGTTATGTGAAAAAGTCACTAATGAAAAAGTTGTAGATTTTATATTCAACTTTTTTTTCTAGGTACTCAACTTTGGCCGGAAATCGCAATAATGTCTTTTTCCTACCCCCAAAACAGTGTTTTTTACCGAAAAACGTCTAAATTAGGAAAGTTTTCAGTATTTCCATTCCAAAAAGTTTTTCATGGTTTGTGACTGAAATCCAAATCCAAATTTTCATCAAAATCGAACCATTTTTGACGAAACTAAAAATAAAAAACGAAAAATG